>CM060414.1:154460503-154826604 GCA_030545235.1 Helianthus tuberosus | reverse complement strand
AGCGTGAGTTCACGTATGACATGAACATTCCAAACGGGCCAGATCACTGGGGAGATATCCATCCCGAGTGGAGTATGTGTAACCGTGGAGACATGCAGTCACCAATTGATCTCACAAATTAAAGGGTTCACACAACATCCGAACTCGGAAGACTTGATAAAGATTATAAATCTGCTAACGTGACTCTTATTAACTGGGGCCATGATATGATGGTACGTACACACCTTTTTTCGTTGGTTACGTTTGTTGTTCTAATTAAACTTTGAGTTAAATGTCATTTTAGTCCCGGTGGTTTGAGTCATTTTGCCAGTTTAGTCCAAATGTTTCATTTTCCACCTATGGGTCCAAAAAGATTTCACCATTACTATTTTAGTCCACTTTGAGTTAAACGATCGAATTGCCCTTCTCGTTAATAGAAATAATGGATGAAGTTAACTCAGTTGACTAAAATGGCAAATGTGAAACTTTTTTGGACCCACAGACGAAACATGAAACCTTTGGACTAAACTGGCAAAATGACGCAAACCACAAGGACTAAAATGGCATTTAACTCTTAAACTTTTGTACCAACCATTTCCTACAAGGGTTGGTAAACAAATTTCTAAAATATATAAAAGGTCTCAGGTTCGAATCTTACAACTTACAAAAAAATAATTACCATTTTTGTAACACCTCGTAAAATCACGACCAATATTATAAGGACACGTGTCATGGACTTTAAACATGTAAGGAATTATTTCAGAGGGACTAAAAAATTGACAAACAAAGAAAGTATGTGTGTAGAAGGATTCAAAGTGTCAACATTTAATAATTTTGCCTTTCAACAACTCTACACGATGTTTATACCCTTAAACGAATAAATCATGAATCGTATGAAACCGTTTGTGGAAGAAAGTGAAAGTTTGCAAGCCATAAGGGTTAAATGTGTCAACATGTTTAAATTATACCTCTGAGTGACCTTTTGGCGAATCCGAAGCTTTGTAACGATTAATTATGCTCCCGAGAATAAGTGAAAAAAATTTCACAAGGTTTCGATATCGTATGAGGAAAATACGTTAACATTCGTAAATAAGGGGTTAAAAGCGTCAACGTTAAATTCAGGACTTTTCGGTGATCGTATAACTAACCTGGAGCTTAACGAAGTTTGTTTATGACTTAGAGTCCTTAAAAGTCAAGTTTGGGGGTTAAAAGTGCAATAAATGAAAGTTAAAACATGTTTAGAGGGACCAGGGACCAAAAATGCAAAGTCTGAAAACTTGTAAACCGGATCTAACATTCATACCGGCCGCGTAAGACTTCCCTATATCTTACGCGGGCCGCCTAAAAGTTGCCAGCTCCCAAAAATGTTGACAGGTGCGTGTTCAGCCTGTTCCACCGCCAGTGGGAAATGGTAACTATGGATTTCATCACAAAGTTACGAAAGACAAAGCGAGGAAATGATACTATTTGGGTTATAGTAGACAGATTGATCAAGTCAGCCCACTTCTTACCTATTAAGGAAACACACAGCTCAGATAAGTTAGCTCAGTTGTACGTGGATGAGATTGTATCTCTCCACGGAGTGCCAGTGTCTATTATCTCTGATAGGGATACGAGATATACATCGCATTTTTGGAAAAGCTTTCAGCAATCCTTGGGCACTCGGTTAAACTTTAGCACTGCATATCATCCTCAGACGGATGGTCAGAGTGAGCGTACAATTCAAACACTGGAAGATATGCTAAGGGCCTGTGTTATTGATTTAGGTGGAAGTTGGGATGATCACCTTCCATTGATTGAATTTTCCTACAATAATAGTTATCATTCGAGTATTCAAGCTGCACCTTTCGAAGCTTTGTATGGAAGAAAGTGCAGGACGTCAGTTTGTTGGGCGGAAGTTGGAGATGTCCAACTAACAGGACCTGATATAGTCCTGGAGACGACCGATAAGATTGTGCAGATTCGTGATCGTCTCAAAGCCGCCAGGGATAGGCAGAAAAGCTACGCAGATAAAAGGCGTAAACCTCTGAAATTCGAGGTAGGTGACAAAGTGCTACTTAAGGTATCACCCTGGAAAGGGGTAATGCGTTTTGGCAAGAAAGGCAAGTTAAGCCCAAGATACATAGGACCATTAGAGATCATCGAATGTGTCGGAACAGTGGCTTACAAGTTAAACCTGCCTGAAGAGCTCAGTGGAATTCATAATGTGTTTCACATCTGCAATCTGAAGAAATGTCTAGCTGATGAATCACTAGTCATGCCACATACGGATGTGCATATAGATGAGAGCTTGAAATTTGTTGAAAAACCCTTGTCGATTGAGGATCGACAGGTTAAGAAACTTTGAAAGTGTCACACCCCGATATTTCCACGTATTACCGGTGGGCCCGGTGGGGAGTATCGTGATGTAGTTGATATCATCATAGTCAAACAACACAAATTTAGATGCACAGCGGAAGCAAAAGATAGATTCATGTCAACTGAATAAATTGTAATATTAAGTATCACAAAATAGTTGAAACAGATCCACAGGCGGATCAAAAGGAAAAAGGAAATTGTTCAACAGACTTTAACGTCTAGAGCTTGCGAGACTTGATTATTGATGCCTGGAGTAGCCAGCCTATTACGTATAGTACCTGCACTTAGCCTTTTTGGAAAATACGTCAGTTTACACTGGTAAATACAACTTAACTGACTCATTTTGAAAAGAGTTTGAAAATTAATTTGAATGCTCTTAGGCAAAAATATCTTTTATAACTTGGGACAATTATTTAAAAATAATCTTGCATACAGTTTTAATTATTTGTCGTCCATCAGGGCCGGTTTGTAGGGCCGGACAAGATTAACTGACACGCCACAGGTATAATGCCCACAAGGTTGATTCCTTTAAGTGGATTACCAGTTTTTACATAATGCAACTGTCAGGTGTACGCCTACACCCCGTGCTTAGGTCGTGGCCATTTCTTTGAATGATGCCAAGGATATCCGGGACATGGTCATTTAACCCCCAAAGGCCATACACCAAATAATACAGAATAAAACGAGTTATGTAAATACATCAATCACAATCCGATTTAAATGATTACATACCCGACCAAGCGGTATTATTATAATTCCATATCCCAAGCCCGTATAGGGAAAATAAGTTAAGAGTATTTACCTGAGCAAAGTATAAATCAAATACAGCAAGTGCATGTAGCTTTTACTGGGCTCCTAATCTGGAACAAAGGTTTTTAATATCCTATCAGAATCCTAACGGGTCTTTAATTAAGCTTAGACTTAGACCGGTTAGTTTTCAAAAGGAAGACACGGTTCAAACGCATGATAAAGCGAAGACCGGTTTAGAATGTGGTTTTGACCCGACAAGCTTGGACACTTGTTTAATATGGGTAAACTAAACACATTCTGGATTTTGAGATGAAAACGATATGGTTTGACCCGTTTCGGCTAAATTATGCAACTAGTTACATAAGCCGATCCGAACGCGAAAAGTGCGTAACGGGTAACCATATGAGTCATATGCAGATTTCCTAAGCTAATATGCCTTAAATATGTTGTGACATCAGTAAGATATCTTCTATTATGCCCCATATGAATTTAAACTCAAATTATGCCCAGTAAGGGCATTTTGGTCGATTAAAAGGTTATAAAAGAGTTTAAATATAATTCTGAGTTTCGGGTCTGATGTAATCAGTAAAAATACTTAATTTATTAAGTTATATCAGTAGGGTATAACCTATATGTGAAATTTATCATTTCTAACCATACTGATGCATCGAAGGGGCATTTTAGTAATTTCACTTAAGGTTTAAAGGTCAAATCTGGAAATCTGAGCTTAAAACTTTTGCTTACTGCTAAATTATAGAAATTCACTTAAAACATCAGTAGGTATCAAATCTTATATATCTAAAATGGTTTTAATACATACTATGCGCTAAAAACACGTAAAAAAGGCGATTTTGAGCTCTTTCTGGGTTTTATAAGAAATGCTGATATTTTTATTATTCCAGAAGACTTAAAATGTTCTATTTATCATATTAGATCAGTAGAAAAAGGTTTGGTATCAAAATGTTTGGTAAAAACTCATTTTATAGCCTAAAAGGGTAAAACCGACAACTACCGAATTAAGCTTAGAACTCTAGGTTATGTTCAGCCTAAAAATAAATAAAAATCTCCAAAATCCCAAAATATTATTTTATATAAGTGGGTAAAAAGTTTGGTATAAAAATCGGGTTTAGATAGGCTATATGCTAATTACGCCATTTAATTACTAAAAAGCTTTCTAATTACGCTAATGAGCATAACTCTTAATCTAGACCTCAAACTGATGTCAAATTTTTGGTACAAGTTTATAAATCAGTAACTAAGGTTCCTACTCTTTTACATTTTCAAAATTCATGTTTTAAGGTCATATGGGCATAATAGTCAACATTTAGGCTTTTAACGGAAATATGCATATGAATCGGATAACTAATGAACCAAGTCGTATAATCACAGAGGGTTATACTTATATGAAACCTGGTCCTAAATAAGCTCTAAGGCATTTCTAAACTATGCTCTAATGGGTCAGAATTGAAAGTCAAAGCAAAAGTCTACTTTTGCGACTTTCGGTTCCGAACCGAGCTTAAACTGAAAATTGTCGAGTTGAACATGTTTAGACATGTTCTTACATTAATTACCAAGTTATATTAATGACAAAACAGGTTGCATAGCTTCTACATTGCTAATTATGCATTAATTTGAAAATAAGCTTTCTGTTAACTTTTTAAGATTAACTTTGACTCGACAATTGACCTAGTTAGAGTGGGAATCAGAGGGTGCCCTTTTAAGGGTTTATTGCCCACATAATTACCAACTCATAGGTACTTTCAATTTGAAATTTGACTGGACAAATTAAGATTAATGACGAAGTCAAATCTTAATTACGACGGTTTGACTTTACGCTAATTAACTAAGCAAAACTGAATTAAGGAAGGTTAATGATACTTACAATAGTCCTAATCACGACTAGTGACTACTAGGAAGGGTGCTTGAGCTCCAAAATTCTCCAGAAGTGAAGTTGTGAGAGTTTCAAGTGAGTGTGCTCAAAGTTGCAACATTGGAGCTCCTTATATACCCATTTTGATGCAACAAGATCATTCCAACAAAGTCTATGGATGTTCCTTGATCATTCCAAGTGTCCCTAGGCCCTTAAAAACCATCTAACAAGCCCATAGAATCGAAAAACAAGCTTCTAAGTCGGTGCAACTTGCTGGAACAGGCAGCTGCCAAGTTTTTCTGCATCTGGGCACCTTAGGCGCCCCGCGTAAGGACCCCTTGAGGGCTTACGCGCCCGGTATGGCTCCTCCATCCGGTTTCCAAGTTTGCCATAATTGCACTTTGGTCCTTCCAAACTTGATTTTAACATGGTTTCTTGCACTTTTAACCCCCAAACTTGACTTTTAAGGACCCCAAGTCATAAAAAAACTTTGTTATAGAAAGTTTTCGAGGTGTTACAGAAAGAAGCACGTACCGATTGTGAAGGTTAAATGGGATGCCCGAAGAGGCCCAGAGTATATGTGGGAGGTAGAGTCCATAATGAAACAGAAGTACCCTCATTTATTTGAGTAAATCTCGAGGTCGAGATTTCTTTTAAGGGGGTGAGGATGTAACACCTCGTAAAATCACGACCAATATTATAAGGACACGTGTCATGGACTTTAAACATGTCACGACCCCCGACCCACCCTAAACGGAATCGGGAGTCGTGAACAGCCCAGTGGTACCGGTGATTATTTTTGAAAAATATTGCAGTGGAAATTTCATCAGGACCGTGAGTTAGGAAAAATATCAGAGTTTAGAAAACACCGGATTTTATTTATTAAATAGATTGGGATAAACCCATGTTTTACAATGTTTGCTTTAATAAAGATAAATTTGATTACATAAAACAATATTTCTTAATTTGATTTAATTAATAAAATAAGCCACTTCTTGATGCCTTTCAGTGCCGTATTCATCTCTTACTCCAATCTACTGTAATTACCTGAAACGCGTTTGAAAAAGGTTTTGTCAGCGGGAAATATTGAGTGAATCATTCTATTTACATAAAATGATGCATAGTTATTAATTACAGCATAAGAGCGATTACAATGGCTTCTATCTTATTTTTATCTGGCGCTGTATCACAATGGTGACATGTCACAATGGTGACGATGGTCATACCACTATTAGGTCAATGAACTTAAATAGTGATGATTATCCCTAGTAGGTTAATGAACCTAACTGGGAGAAAATTAGTAATGTGCACAATACCCCACTAGCCAGTGATTCAAGATATCCACGACTTAGTCCCTGTAATTATAACTTTTGAAAATAATTTGAGGTATTGTAAAATAGTTGATAAAAAAAGAATGACTCACATTATAAGCATGCAGATTCATACGGGCAAAGTTTAGTCTATAGATAAGCCTTGATATATTGCAGATTTATACAGGCAGAGCTTAGCCTATTGATTTAGCCTTGTAACCTAGTGCACACGAACTAGGTAATTAACTAATACAGCAATTACGATAACTCACGAGATTAAAACCCTCACAACGAATGACAAAGTGCAATCACTTAAACATCCATCGGATTCACAACGAATGACAGAGTATTCCCCGAGTTCGGGTGGTACTCAAACATCCTGTCGGAATCACGACTAATGACAAAGGATAGCGCTTAAACATCCAGTCGGATAGTTTAAATCGATCAGACATTGAATCGTAGCAGCGATCAAGTTAATACCCTGTATCGTAGCAGCACCCCGCTATACTAATTAGTGATTTCGAGACTATTTCTATAATAACTCAACGTACAAATTGAATTTGATCGTCGAACGAACGCCAGAAATCAAGTGCCAATGCCTGCTATTTATACACGAAAATTGACAGGCTTACGGACCGTAAGACTAATCCCTTACGGTCCGTAAGGGACACATTTTCACTATAGGTTTGCCACGTGTGGGTGTAGGCTTGCTGAGTCGACGAAATATTAAAATTCGAATTTGACAACGAGATATAAAGATAATCGTCAAGTGGGAATATCCCCCCCTGAGTTTTAGGGACCCTGATCCTGATTCTGATTGTTCTGAAAATTTTAGGGTTTGTGCAGAATCACTTGGGTGTCTCAATTAGGGTTTCCTATTGGATAAAATAATAAAATAAATAGGACTTTTAATGAGGGTTGTTACATTCTCCCCACCTTAATAAAATCGCGTCCTCGAGATTTGGGTTACGATATTTCTTTTAAATTTATGTCACGTTTTAATAAAAACAAGATTAAGGTAGATGATACATAATTAAAATATCGAATTTTGTGAATACGAGTTGTATAATAAGTAGAATTAATGGTTCAAATGAATTAGTTCAAGAAATTGATGATAAACAAAATGAGATGAAATGATATAATTTCCAAAGTGACTAGGTTCAAGCCAAACGATATATGATCAATAGATATTTAAAAATGAATGTGAAGGACTTTTAGAATTAATAAAATTCTTTGTCAAAAGAAAGCTTACTTTGATTGGCAACTGAGGAAGACTTAGAATTGATAGGTTCAAAATGAAATAAAAGCATGAAAAATGATTTGTCAAATATTTATGATATTAGAAAATCAAAGTGTTGAGATGAGTGAATTGCAAAGATACACCAAAAGACAATAGAGTTAGTGTATCATTGTTTAGAGTTCCAAGTCGTTTTAATTGTGAAACAATGTGATAGTACACTTTTAGTGATCATATTTTTCATACTATGTCCTAGAGATAGAAATATAATAAGAACAAATTGTTTTGGCATAACCAACCATTATATTATATTTGTAAAGCAAATGTAATATATATTATTTGTGTACTTGTCTGAACAGTATCTTATATATCAAATATAAATACTATGTAATATATATTATTTATTACACATTTTTTTATATGTAAATGGTCACTACTTTTAAATAAATGTTATTTTAGTATTTTACTATACTATGTATAATAACTTATATTTACTATGTAATATATATTACAAAACACCGCAATGAAGTTATTACATTACAAAATATTTTAGTATTATTATTTTGTAAAAGAAATCACTTTTGTTAAATAAAGGGGTAAAAATATTTATTGTACAAAAATATTTATAAAATATTTTGTAAATATATAACACTTAATGGGTCGATTCTATGTGATTACTTATTTTTATTTTGAAACCATATAACGTTGTGAATGGGTTTAAAAATGTTGTAAATAAGTGAAAACGGGACTATTCTTATATATTACAATGTTTTCCTAATCCAACGTAGTTGATGACTACCATATTATTTTTATATGGTTATTTTCTTGCCAGAGTGTTATAGTTACCACAAAACATGTGATAGACAATTATTTATATAATTTTATTCATCTCTCTAATTCTTGTATTGTTTTATGAAAATATGTCTTCTCCTTACAGTACAAAATATTGTTATATATAATTAAAATTTACTAAATAAGTATAATGACTTAATTTATATATATTAACTAGTCATTATCATGGTGGATATTGATTAGTGCTGCCTTGTTTAAGCATAGGTGGCCAGTCCATGCCTAACTAAGGCTAGGTTACCCAATATCTGCCCTTGACAATAACCCTAGTATTTTAAAATAATACTAACACTATTACTATTAATATTTTCTTACTAATAATAAAACTGATATTGGTAATAAATATCTAAACATACACTTAAATGAGAGTATAACTCAAACATAATTTTTTTTATACATATATATAAATTCTTCACCTCAATGGTTTAATAAGAATATAGTAATACTATTTTGTAAATTAGGTAATCACTTATGTAAGTTTCCATATATAATTAATTTTATATAATGTTTTTCGATTGAAGATGTTAAAGCAATAATTATCACGAAAGGCTAGATTGATGTTGTAAGAATCATTGAAATATGACAAGAATTTGTGTATCATTAACTTAACACACGATTTGTGTTAAGATGGTTTTTATAAATATATAAATAATTAAATCCGTATATGATATATATATACTAGATTAGTGCAAGTTTTAAATTTTTGTGAAAACGTTAGTACAAGGTGATCGTGATTAAAGAAATAATTCAATGAAGTCGAAGACTAAACAAGTCTATTATGATTCAAAACAAATGAAGTGCTTGTTGGGACTATTTTGAATATGATAGCTTCCATCCATCATATGGGATTTTGAAATGAATATGTAATGTGAGCAAGTTAAATAATTTGAACTTGATTTAAACAAAACAAGTTTTAATAAGAAAGTTCGGACATGGTCACTATAGAAACTATGTATGCCAAAGAAAATTAAGTTTTTCAAGAATTTTATTGACTCGATATCAAGGAGTTATTGTTTTGCAATAATGCGGTTCACAATACAAAAAGCGGAATGATATTTGAGTTTGGATAAAATAACAAATCGGAATGAAGCCCTCCAGTGGTCTTCATAAAGCAAGCGAATCACATGTACAACAAACAGTGCATGTGTAACGTGTGATTTTACCAAAAATGAAATAGATCAATATTTGCTATGATGAAAGAAATTCTCATGGTATGATGACCATTAGGGGAAGTAGAAACACGAAAGTCAATTTATTATATACAGAAGTCAGAATTTCAACGAAAGAAATATAAGAACTTTTATCTGGAATTTCGTGTAATAACCGTTGTTAAGTGAAATTACCAAGGAATGTGAATAAAATGAAATAGGGAATTTGCAAAGGTATGTGACTCCTTTTTCAGTGATAATAATTATGACTCTGATTTAGACTGTGCACTGATGGTTGTGAAATCTTGTTACAATGTACCTTAGCGATATTCATGTCGTTTGTAGGATCACTTGGCAAAGTGCTGCTTTTTGATTAGTAGTTCTTCTACTGACGGAATTAGCTTTGGTGTCATCGTGCCCAATTTATATTTTCCAAAGGTCTTGCCTTGGAAATCGTGTGTGATATACTTTAACGTCTGTGGATGTATAATTTAAGTTTCATGTGTTTTCTTGTGCACTAGCACAATTTTACATGCTTCTTACTTGCGTTAATAGTTTATGGTAACATATTGGAATTTCTTATACTTTTAATGGTGTTCCAACTTAAAGGGTTTTCATTGCACGAGTTACGAGGTAGATAATCACACGAAATAATGTTTGATATCGGAAAAGAGATTCCTGATAAAGAAATCTAGATTTATTATTGACACTCATATGCTTTGTGTTTTATTCCTAACTGACTTTTGGAATTCCTTATAGATATACATATCTATATAATCATATATTTCACATGCTGTAATATACATACCCTCTATAAGGTCAATGTATTTAACAGATTCATATTTCCAAAATCAATCAGATATCAGATCATGAGACTATTTTAGGGAAATCTTGTCACTTGTTTGACATATTATATACCCCTTCTTATCCGGTTCGCGCCGGAGAGGTAACCTCAGTATATCCGGACAAACTGGAGAGTCTTGCTACACCATACCCAGTCTTGCTGGAGAAAATTTTCTATTTCCCATAAATATTATCTTTTCAAAAGTGCCTCTTTTATTAGGGCTTTTATCCATAATCAAGGAAATTTGTATTCCCGTAACATATCTTATTCTAGACCAAGTAATATCAATAAGCAATAATAAATAGTAATTAAGTGTTATTGCTTATTTATCATATTTTGTAATATTCTAATTACCATTCTTATGGCATACAAAAACCCATCATAATTTATTCACATAAGTACTTAGCTTATCTTGAAGTTTTATACTAAGGCATCTTTTCTTAAGTTCAAGTCTAAATGCTATCATGTGTGCTACCAGTTAACAGCAATCTCCTAACTCTTTTATACAAACTTAGGTATTATTGTCACAACACCTAAAGGCTTAAAGCTGTGGCTCTGATACCACCTTCTGTCACGACCCCCGACGCACCCTGAACGGAATCGGGAGTCGCGAACAGCCCAGTGGTACCGGTGATTATTTTTGAAAATATTGCAGCGGAAATTTCATCAGGACCGTGAGTTAGGAAAAATATCAGAGTTTAGAAAACACCGGATTTTATTTATTAAATAGATTGGGATAAACCCATGTTTTACAATGGTAGCTTTAATAAAGATAAATTTGATTACATAAAACAATATTTCTTAATTTGATTTAATTAATAAAATAAGCCACTTCTTGATGCCTTTCAGTGCCGTATTCATCTCTTACTCCAATCTACTGTAATTACCTGAAACGCGTTTGAAAAAGGTTTTGTCAGCGGGAAATACTGAGTGAATCATTCTATTTACATAAAATGATGCATATTTATTAATTACAGCATAAGAGCGATTACAATGGCTTCTATCTTATTTTTATCTGGCGCTGTATCACAATGGTGACATGTCACAATGGTGACGATGGTCATACCACTATTAGGTCATTGAACCTAAATAGTGATGATTATCCCTAGTAGGTCAATGAACCTAACTGGGAGAAAATTAGTAATGTGCACAATACCCCACTAGCCAGTGATTCAAGATATCCACGACTTAGTCCCTGTAATTATAACTTTTGAAAATAATTTGAGGTATTGTAAAATAGTTGATAAAAAGAGAATGACTCACATTATAAGCATGCAGATTCATACGGGCAAAGTTTAGTCTATAGATAAGCCTTGATATTGTCACACCCTGGCTTTGCGGAAGCGTGGTTAATTTGGTGTGACTTCTTAATACCATAGCTTAACCATAACAAAGCTATATGAAATAAAATCATGCAAGATCATCCATTTAATTAAGTTTTGGAAACCAAATACAACAACATTGTCTTGACGAAAACACATCCTAACGACATTGTTCAACAACACAAACATCAACATGACATAAACACAGTTTAAGGACTGTGACTTGTCCAGGAAAGAGTCACATTCCCCAAACCCGGATGACCTCGTAACTAGTGCAGCGGGAAAACGTGTCATACCGCGCCAGATCCTTTAATTCCCTGAAATACATGTAAGTTGAAAAATCAACAATAATGTTGAGCGAGTTCATGTGTAAGTGAGTAAATAAACCTTTGTATGTATAAAAATCCTGGTATGTAGCAAATAAGGAAAAGAGATCACCAATGGTTTGCAAGGCCATTGATATGTGTGAAGTGCAAGTAGGAAGACTCAAACCTAGCAGATTTAGCGTTGGGTACAAAGTCACCCCGAGGTCCGTTCTGGTTGGGCCTGGGGTTGGGCTCGCTACACCCAGATAGATCTACCGCTTACGTCCCTCGGTCCTACAATGAGGATTAATGGCCTCCAGTTTCTGCCTACCCACTCACATGATCTAAGTAGTAAACCTCCTTACGCTAATCATACCATGTATAAAGTACTTGTAATCAAAGTAACATGTATTTCACCCCCGCAGTTTAGAAAACTGAAAACAGTTAAGAGAATAGGGGGACATGAACTCACAATGGTGCGTCTCTACCAAGTATGCCTCCAAATCAAGCAGTTGTATGACGACCTACACGTACTAACTCTATTAGACGGACGGTCGTGCCTTAGCTTTATGGTTTAAGTTTTGGGAAATAGTTAGGCAACTATTTCGTGTTTATATTTTTGTATACTTGGTAGTCATTTTCCTTCCCAAGGATGGGGGATTTAATACATGTGTGTTCGTATAATTTCGGAATATATTATTAAGTCTCACTTAAAATATATTTTATTTCCAACTTCAAAATATAAATATTCTTCCCAAAAATATTATATTTTAATACATGTAATTTTCCCAAAATAATACTTAGTAATATTATTTTTACCCTAAAAATAATATTTACGTAGTTCACAAAATAATCATAAACACTTATACAAGTGATGTTGTGAAAAATATATACTAAATATATATATGTATCACGTTTTATTTTGTGAAATCCCACCTCCGATATTTTGTAAATAAAGTCGTGGCGAAATTCATAGTTTGAAAACAAGTCGACAAGTATCTCTAACACTTATAGTGAAAATATCTCTAAGTGTTAGGTTTTTGGAAAAATTTCACCAGAGTTTCCTCTGTAACTGGAGGTGGCCACGCTTTTAAGCGTATCATTTTCTTTTATAAATCAAACCAACAATCTTCTTATTCAATCAAAACAATGTTCAAATCACAAACTAGTCAAAATATGTATATAAATCGCATAAATTTTATGAACTTGTGATTTATCCAAACTATGAAGTAAATCCCATTACTTTTAGTGGATCTTTATATAAAACAATCCGATTTTGTAAAAACCTCGTTTTTAAAGAAATTCCATCTTTACATCTTCTCGTCATCTTTTCCAAAAATAGTTATTTTGTCGAAACTTTGTGTTACACAAGTGTTTACACACTTGTGTGTTCTAAAAAACCATTCGTGTTAGTGTAAGATCCGTCTTTAAAGTATGTTTTCTCTTGACACGTGGTTCTTTGAAAATACCGCTTGTAGATACGTAGATCTACTAGTTTTAAACACTATTTCACAAGCAAAATCGCTTTTACACAAGTTCATGTTTCGTGTGTGGTAGAGTTTCATCCTTTAACCCTTATTACTTTCAAAACAACCTTATGTCATGATCTATGATCATGACCAATCCGGGTTAAATGACGATCCGAGCTACCACAACATAGATCGGGTCCAAATAATCACACAAATCAATTACTACAAGTTTTACACAACATATGAGCTTTTAACCATCACTTTTAGTGTTTTTAGTAGACTTTTATGCTTCATCTTGTATGTTTGCGTCTTTTAACCGTTACATATCATATTAACCACTTTAAAATGGTTCGAGAAGGTGATTTAAGCAACTTACTACTAGCTCGAGGCTAGGGAAGAATCTAGACGCAAATAGGGTGGATAAAAGCAAGAGAGTGAGGTCCTTCGCCTTCCGTTTGCACCAAGACTCCTTATGCGGGATCCTTGACACTTATATGAGCTTGGAATTGGTTGATCAAGACTCGAAAATGGTGGTGTGTTCAAGGGGGGTGTTCGGCCGAAGCCTTTGAGAGAGAGAGAGAGGAGTGTTTGAAGTTGAGTTGTGTAATGTGAAAGTTATGTGTGTTTAGTGTAGATCTTATAGGCAAAGCTTGAGATAATTATCCAATAGACCATATGTCTTCTAGATTTTAAACACATTAGATTATAATAATCAAATTTTGTACAAAGTGTGTCCCCTCTAGTTGGGGACGGTTAGTGAGGGGGGGGGGTTCTAGTCCATTTTCAACTAATTGGTTGGACATTAGTTAGGTTAAGTAAGTTAGTTAAGTGCTTAACCTGGTTAGTGGTGTGTCATGCGTTACAATGGGTGTTAGGGTATTCAGGGACCCTAACTGGCTCATAAAAAGATAAATAATGAAAATAACAATATTTTCAGGTTCCGGGTAAAGCCCGGTTGTTCGGTTGGATAGTAATCCGTTAAAGTGTTAACAAAGCTTTAAAGTGTCGTTAATACCCTTTTTAGTGACACAACTCATTTCTGACACTTTGGAAAGTGTCTAGTAATATTTTTCTCATGTTTTGGCACTTTATTAGTTAGATAAAAACTGAATTTTCATGTAAAGTGCTGAATTTTGTACTTAGAGTACGTTTTAGGCACATCCAGTCATTGTAACTTATTCCTAGAGACGCAGTTCTACAACCCTTGTATCCCTACACTCACCACTAGTGTAGTAAAATATTTCTGGCTCATACAGGCCTTAGAGGCAGTGTTTGCCTGATGCTGGCTTTATCAGCATGTTCAATAGGTTATCCGTTATAGTGCTACTGTGCTTTTTGTGCATCATGTTTGTCACTAAGGTTCAGCATGTAAATAATGTAGTGACAGTAAGTAAAGTATGATGCAAGTAAGTACATGTATCAGTATTCACGTAGCAGTTTATTCACAAGTTCAAGCAAACACAGTAATTAAGCAGTAATTAATTATTAATTAAGTCGTACGGATACCTGGTTTAGTGAGGGTTGTCACATTCTCCACCCGTTAGAAAAATTTCGTCCCGAAATTTTAAGTTCTGCTTGTAGATGCAGGGTTCTTACGAAATAGGTGGGGGTATTTCTCTTTCATCCGGTCCTCACGCTCCCAGGTGTATTCAGGACCATGTCTGGCATTCCAACGAACTTTGACGAGCTTGACACTGCTCCGGCGGGTCTTGTTTACTTTCCAATCCGTAACCTCAACCGGTTCTTCAACGAAATGGAGCGTGTCGTCAACATGAATCTCGTCGATGGGAATGGCAATGGTATCTTGGGTTGGACTTTTCTTCAGGTTGGATACATGAAATGTATCGTGAACTGAATGGAGTTCAGCAGGTAAGTCCAACTTGTATGCTACTAGTCCTATTCTTTCCAAAATTCTGAAAGGACCAATGTAGCGCGGATTTAACTTCCCACGCTTTCCGAAGCGTGCCACACCCTTCCAGGGTGAAACTTTCAATAAAACCATTTCTCCAACTTGGAATTCCAAGTGTTTCCGGTTTGGATCTGCATAGGCTTTCTGTCTGTGGCGAGCTGCTTCGATGCGTTTTAGAATCTGCGCAATCTTGTCTGTCGTCTCTTGGACGATTTCGGGACCAGCAAGCTGCCTATCACCTGCGTCAGCCCAGCATAGGGGTGATCGGCACTTGCATCCGTAAAGGGCTTCAAATGGCGCGACACCAATACTGGTGTGGTAGCTGTTGTTGTATGAAAATTCGACCAAAGGCAAATGCTTATCCCAGCTACCGCCCAAATCCATAACACACGCTCTCAGCATGTCTTCCAAAGTCTGTATCGTTCGCTCGCTTTGACCGTCAGTTTGCGGATGAAACGCAGTGCTCAGATTCAATTGCGATCCAAAAGCTTCTTGGAAGGATTGCCATATCCTTGACACAAACCTTCCGTCTCTATCAGAGATGATCGAGAGAGGCACTCCATGACGTGCGACGATCTCTCTCATATAAATTTCAGCCAATTTGCTCGTATTATCCTTCTCTCTGATAGGTAAGAAGTGTGCTGACTTCGTTAATCGATCCACTATTACCCAAATAGTGTCATGGCCTCTTGGCGTTCTTGGCAACTTCGTAATAAAATCCATTGAGATTTGTTCCCATTTCCACTTGGGAATCTCAGGTTGTTGCAGAAGTCCTGAAGGCTTCTGGTATACCGCTTTAACCTTAGCGCATGTTAAACATTTGCTCACATAAACAGCAACATCGCCTTTCATCCTAGGCCACTAATAATAATCTTTGAGATCTTGGTACATCTTATCCGCTCCTGGGTGGATAGAGTACCGCGACTTGTGAGCTTCATCAAAAATAACTTTCCTTAAACCTCCAAACCAAGGAACCCAAATCCTTTTCTCAGAACATAACGTTCCTTCCTTGTTTGGTACCAGTAGCTTCTCCATCCCACGGAGATATTCTTCTTCAAGGTTTCCTTCCTTGAGAGCTTCTTTCTGCGCGGCACGAATGCGCAAGGAAAGATCGGTTCGGATAATCATTTCTAAAGCCCTAACCCTTATGGGCTTGATCCTCTCCTTTCGACTTAGGGCATCGACGACTACATTCGCCTTCCCTGGATGATACTTTATCTCGCAGTCGTAATCGTTCAGCAACTCAACCCATCGTCTCTGCCTCATATTCAACTCCTTCTGGTTGAATATGTGTTGTAGGCTCTTATGATCTGTAAAAATTGTACACTTTGTACCATAAAGGTAGTGTCTCCAGATCTTTAATGCAAATACCACTGCGCCAAGTTCCAAATCATGTGTGGTATAGTTCTTTTCGTGCACTTTCAATTGACGTGATGCGTAAGCAATAACCTTTTGGCGTTGCATCAACACACAACCCAATCCTTGACGCGAAGCATCACAGTATACCACAAAATCATCTGTACCTTCCGGTAGTGCTAAGATTGGCGCATTGCAGAGCTTATCCTTCAATATCTGGAACGCTTCTTCCTGTTTGATTCCCCAATCAAACTTCTTATCTTTCTGCGTGAGGAGCGTCAATGGTTGAGCGATCTTCGAAAAATCCTCAATGAACCTTCGATAATAGCCAGCCAAACCCAAGAATTGTCGAATCTCGGTTGGCGTCTTAGGCGTTTCCCAATTCTTGATCGCTTCGATCTTTGTGGGATCAACATGGATTCCATTTCCATTCACCACATGTCCAAGAAATTGGACTTCACGTAGCCAAAACTCGCACTTAGAGAACTTGGCATACAACTGTTCCTTCTTCAGCAACTCCAAAATAGCTCTTAAATGCTGTTCGTGCTCAGCCTTTGTCCTTGAATAAATCAAGATGTCGTCGATAAACACAATCACGAACTTGTCCAAGTACGGCTTGCAAACTCTATTCATCAAATCCATAAAAACTGCAGGTGCGTTTGTCAAACCAAACGGCATAACAAGGAACTCGTAGTGTCCATAACGAGTTCTGAAGGCTGTCTTCGGGATACTATCCTCTTGTATCCTTAACTGATGGTATCCAGATCGAAGGTCGATCTTTGAATAAAAGCTTGAACCTTGCAGTTGGTCGAATAGATCATCGATTCTTGGCAGAGGATATCTATTCTTGATCGTCAGCTTGTTCAATTCTCTGTAGTCGATGCACATACGAAAACTACCGTCCTTCTTCTTGACAAACAGGACCGGAGCTCCCCAAGGCGAGAAGCTTGGTCGGATAAATCCCTTGTCTAACAACTCTTGAAGTTGTGTCGACAGTTCCTGCATCTCAGACGGAGCAAGTCTATAAGGAGCCTTAGCCACAGGTGCGGCGCCTGGGACTAAGTCAATGCGGAACTCTACTTGCCTCTGAGGTGGCAGTCCAGGTAAGTCCTCTGGGAAGACTTCTGGATATTCCCTCACGACAGGGATGTCTTCGATTCTCGGCTCAGCAGCCTTCTTATCCACAATGTGTGCCAGGAAGGCAGCACATCCTTTCTGCAAACACTTCCGCGCTTTCAGGCAGCTGATGATTCTCAATGGCGTATCGCGCTTCTCCCCGTGAACCACAATTGTTTCGCCATCTTCGGTTGGGATACGAACGACCTTTTCGTGACAAACTATCTCAGCCTTGTTGCCTGATAACCAATCCATTCCTACCACCACGTCGAAGCTTCCCAACTGGACTGGTAGTAGATCCAGAGCAAACTCACGCTCTCCCAATTCGATCACACAACCTCTGATAACTTCATTGGCTTCTACTAACTTCCCATTGGCCAATTCGATTGAGTAGGGAATATCTAACTTATTAGCGGCTAAACCAAGCATATTCTTAAATTCTAACGATACGAAACTATAATCGGCACCAGTATCGAATAAAACGGATGCATAGCGTTGGTTTACAGGGAACGTACCAGTGACAACATTGGGGTCCTGGCGCGCTTCCCTTGCTTCAATGTGGAACACTCTTCCACGGGCTTGGTTCAGCTCTGGGCAGTTCCTTTTAAAGTGCCCAATATCTCCACAGTTAAAGCATCCAAGTCTTTGCCCGTTTCCACCAACTTGATTATTGTTTTGGTTCGCATTACCAGCTTGATTCGCATTGTTGCCTCGATTCCCGTTTCCTCCATTGTTCCCCAGTGGGCGATTCCCAATACCACCACGGTTATTATTTCTATTCCCAAATCCTCCTTGGCCTCCC
The DNA here is from genome assembly GCA_030545235.1 of Helianthus tuberosus. NCBI lineage: Eukaryota > Viridiplantae > Streptophyta > Magnoliopsida > Asterales > Asteraceae > Helianthus > Helianthus tuberosus. The sequence goes on along the minus strand of CM060414.1, from coordinate 154,807,980 downwards.
CGGCCAGCACTAGCCCAACAAGAATCCTTCAAGTGACCAGTCTTTCCACAAGCTTCACATACTTTTGGCCCGCATCGGCCAGAATGGTGACGTTGGCAGGTGCTGCACTTGGGTTGGGTGCCCATATATCCTTTTCCTTTCTTCCCACTACCAGCTGTAACCTGAGCTGGCGCGCTTAGTTCTCCTTTCTTAACAACCACACTGGCGCCCTGCTTGAAGTTCGAGAACTTCCGTTTGTTACCTCCGGTTGACTCGACGTGAGTCTCTTTCTTCTTTGTCTCGATCTCACCAAACTTGTTCAGGCGGATAGCCTCCTCAGTGAGGGCCACGCTCAAATCGATTGCCTCAGTAATTGTCGCAGGCTTGGATGAGGTCACCATGCTTATGATTTGAGGAGCTAATCCCCAAATGAAACGTTCAATCCGCTTGAACTCCGGAGTGACCATGTAGGGTACCACATGTGATAAGTCATGGAACCTTTGAACGTATTCTGCGATCTTTGGACCTTCCATTTTCAAATGCCAGAACTCGGTTTCCAATCTTTGGATTTCCGCGCGAGAGCAGTACTTCCTGCGCATAAGTTCCTTCAGTTCGGTCCAGGTTAGCGCGTAGGCAGCAGCTTCACCAAGTGTCTGTACTTGCAGATTCCACCAAGATAGGGCTCCATCCAAAAATAGCCCTGAGATATAGGTGACTTGCTGATCTAGTGCGCATTTGCTCATGCGAAGAACAGATTCAGTTTTCTCAGCCCAACGAACAAAGGCGACAGCACCTCCTGTGCCATCAAAGTTGACCGGTTTGCAGTCTAGAAACTGCTTATAGGTGCACCCTGCACATATGTTATAACATACGATCGGCATTAGCATCATTGCTAAAGATATCCAATTAGGTCATGGTAGGTCTAAATGACTTAGTATTACCATGAGGTGGATTATTGTTGCCATTGTTGTTTGAGCTGCTTCCGCTGGGTCCTCCTTGCGAAGCGGCGTATTGTGCGATGGCAGCAGCGATGACTTGTTGGAGTTCTGCCTCATTGGTAGGCATGCGTGTCTCACGTCTCGGCGGCATCTTCTAAAAGATGTGTTTACGTCGGTCATGCCATAGTAAAGATCCCATGTTATAATACATAAGTCAGGTCATAATATAGCGTATGTATATAACGATAGTAATAGTACATAACATCTCATGTTATAATCATATCAATCACACAACATCCCATGTCACAAACATCAATCACACAACATCCCATGTCATAGAATATAAATAACCAAATCAAGCATCAAATATGATGAGAATACTGCGATTGCCATATATTGAGACCACATAGTAAGCGTACAAGTACATCATAGTGTCATACAACATCAGTCGACTAAGGGCTACATCACCCTAGTCCAAAAACTATATCAATTCAGTGTCAATACATCAAATACATGTCAACAAAAGTCAGAATCATAATGTAGTCTCCAAAAATGCTGTGCAGTCAAAAGCATTCGCCGTCTTCTCACCAGCGTCTACCCATACGGTACTGAAGAGCTCTACACGGATGGCGGTGGAGGAGGGGGGAAGTGAGTGTAAAACAAGCGGCGCAAATGGAGCCAGTCCTCCTCCATGGCTCTCTGGGTACGCAAGAATGAAGCAACCTGCTGCTCCAAGGCAAAAAGGCGTGCAACATAGTCTGGTGGTACAGGTCGAGAGGGCTGCAAAGGAGAATGGGTCTGACCCTGGCACTGACACGGCGGCGGCTGGGCTCTCTCAAGCTCCTGAATGCGCTTCGTGTGTGCCTCGTGCTGGGCGACAAAAGACATCAAAACGTCCTCAATAGTATACCCCACGTGGAAAGAATGGTAGGGGTCAGTCGGCGGCATAGCAGAAGGTGATGTCCAAAGAAACGGCTCACTGGTGGGATCAAAAGGTGCCACATGAAATGGAGAAACAGGGGGAAAAGTAGCAGACGGTGGTATAGCAGGGATAGATACCGGTACATGTCCAAAAGGGTGAGCCGAAGAACCCTCTCCAGGTCGAGCTGGAGGTGTGTACTGTGCAAATGAAAAAGAGAAATCAACGTGACATGCATCAGTGGTATGAGGAGGAATAGGTGGAACCTCATCATCAGCAGGAATCCACCCACACTGGGCGTGCTCATCTCGTGGGTCTATCTGTGCCTCAAAAAGTGCTCGATCAAACTGAACTGGCATAGGATCAAGGTGAGGTGCAACAAGAGGGTCAACTGGTGCATCAGCAAAAAGTGGGGGATCAACATGATCAGCAGCAATAACATGGTCACCCTCCAGTAGTGGTGCATCAGCAGGGTGATCATCAATAGGTGGGTCAGCAAGGACAGGCTCAATAATAGGTGCGTCAGCATGAACTGGGTCGTGCTCAAACGCAGGGTCTAGAGCGGCTACCTGCTCAGGGGCCATGGCAAGCTCGGGATCATCAAAGGCCATCTCAAAATCAAACTCAGGTTCGATGGGATCAACTGGGTCGACTGGATCCTCCATGGGCTGATCCATGGGTATAAACTCTATATCCTCATCTGGGTCGAATCCTGGGGGAAAGACAGGATCGGAATCCTCCAAATCATCGTGGTCAAAAGCAAAACTAGGAATAGGGGCAACAGAGGATGCCTGGTCGGGATCTGATCCAGGAGAAAAGTGTTGCGCACTCTGAGTGTGTGAAGGTGCGGAGGCCACAGACTCGAAAGAGTCTGGGACCGGTGAGTGAGCAGGTGACTCCTCAGCGGGAGCATCTGCGATCATCAAAAGATCTCCAGCAGCAAGAAGGGCCTCGCCCTGAACCTCCTCCTCTAAGGGCTCGTCATCAAAGAGATCGACGTCGTCGTCAGCGTCGGCGTCGAGGAGTAAATCGTAAGCAGGATATGAAGCCAACGGTATGGGAGCAGGGATCTCCACTAACGGTAGGTCCCCGGCCAAAGGGCCATCAGCGAGCTCATCAGCACCATCAGGTAAAGCAAAGGGCTGAAAATCATCCTCGTCCGTGCTCGTAACGTCGGATGTGTGGACCTCGTGCTCTGAAGGCTCTAGGTCATCTGAGACTATAGGTCTAGGTCCTGTGGTGTCTGAGTCACCTGTGCCAGAGGTGTCCATGGTGTCTGTAACATAAACACAAACATGCACAAACAGTCAATCATACCATCAAATAATCACATAAGTCTCCAAGTAAGCATTCAAATAATTCTCCTAGTCCCACTAGCCTCCCAGCCTCTCAGACTGCTCTTCCTAGTCCCACTAGCCAAATTCTCCCAGCCTCTCAGACTGCTCTTCCTAGTCCCACTAGCCAAATTCTCCCAGCCTCTCAGACTGCTCTTCCTAGTCCCACTAGCCAATTCTCCTAGTCCCACTAGCCAATTCTCCTAGTCCCACTAGCCAACTACCTCGATCTCTCAGATCGAGCCTCGGCCTCCAAGACCGAGCCTCAGCCTTTCCGGACTGAGCCTAAAAATAATAAATAAATGTGCTCAACATTTGTTTGTAAAAAGTTTTGGATCTGGACTTAAATGGTATGCAGTAAAAATGTTTTCGTGAGAGCTCTAGTGATCATAGTCTAGACTCGAGAAAGAATCCTAGTTCGCTATGATCAGAGCTCTGATACAAAGCTGTCACACCCTGGCTTTGCGGAAGCGTGGTTAATTTGGTGTGACTTCTTAATACCATAGCTTAACCATAACAAAGCTATATGAAATAAAATCATGCAAGATCATCCATTTAATTAAGTTTTGGAAACCAAATACAACAACATTGTCTTAACGAAAACACATCCTAACGACATTGTTCAACAACACAAACATCAACATGACATAAACACAGTTTAAGGACTGTTACTTGTCCAGGAAAGAGTCACATTCCCCAAACCCGGATGACCTCGTAACTAGTGCAGCGGGAAAACGTCTCATACCGCGCCAGATCCTTTAATTCCCTGAAATACATGTAAGTTGAAAAATCAACAATAATGTTGAGCGAGTTCATGTGTAAGTGAGTAAATAAACCTTTGTATGTATAAAAATCCTGGTATGTAGCAAATAAGGAAAAGAGATCACCAATGGTTTGCTAGGCCATTGATATGTGTGAAGTGCAAGTAGGAAGACTCAAACCTAGCAGATTTAGCGTTGGGTACAAAGTCACCCCGAGGTCCGTTCTGGTTGGGCCTGGGGTTGGGCTCGCTACACCCAGATAGATCTACCGCTTACGTCCCTCGGTTCTACAATGAGGATTAATGGCCTCCAGTTTCTGCCTACCCACTCACATGATCTAAGTAGTAAACCTCCTTACGCTAATCATACCATGTATAAAGTACTTGTAATCAAAGTAACATGTATTTCACCCCCGCAGTTTAGAAAACTGAAAACAGTTAAGAGAATAGGGGGACATGAACTCACAATGGTGCGTCTCTACCAAGTATGCCTCCAAATCAAGCAGCTGTATGACGACCTACACGTACTAACTCTATTAGACGGACGGTCGTGCCTTAGCTTTATGGTTTAAGTTTTGGGAAATAGTTAGGCAACTATTTCGTGTTTATATTTTTGTATACTTGGTAGTCATTTTCCTTCCCAAGGATGGGGGATTTAATACATGTGTGTTCGTATAATTTCGGAATATATTATTAAGTCTCACTTAAAATATATTTTATTTCCAACTTCAAAATATAAATATTCTTCCCAAAAATATTATATTTTAATACATGTAATTTTCCCAAAATAATACTTAGTAATATTATTTTTACCCTAAAAATAATATTTACGTAGTTCACAAAATAATCATAAACACTTATACAAGTGATGTTGTGAAAAATATATACTAAATATATATATGTATCACGTTTTATTTTGTGAAATCCCACCTCCGATATTTTGTAAATAAAGTCGTGGCGAAATTCATAGTTTGAAAACAAGTCGACAAGTATCTCTAACACTTATAGTGAAAATATCTCTAAGTGTTAGGTTTTTGGAAAAATTTCGCCAGAGTTTCCTCTGTAACTGGAGGTGGCCACGCTTTTAAGCGTATCATTTTCTTTTATAAATCAAACCAACAATCTTCTTATTCAATCAAAACAATGTTCAAATCACAAACTAGTCAAAATATGTATATAAATCGCATAAATTTTATGAACTTGTGATTTATCCAAACTATGAAGTAAATCCCATTACTTTTAGTGGATCTTTATATAAAACAATCCGATTTTGTAAAAACCTCGTTTTTAAAGAAATTCCATCTTTACATCTTCTCGTCATCTTTTCCAAAAATAGTTATTTTGTCGAAACTTTGTGTTACACAAGTGTTTACACACTTGTGTGTTCTAAAAAAACCATTCGTGTTAGTGTAAGATCCGTCTTTAAAGTATGTTTTCTCTTGACACGTGGTCCTTTGAAAATACCGCTTGTAGATACGTAGATCTACTAGTTTTAAACACTATTTCACAAGCAAAATCGCTTTTACACAAGTTCATGTTTCGTGTGTGGTAGAGTTTCATCCTTTAACCCTTATTACTTTCAAAACAACCTTATGTCATGATCTATGATCATGACCAATCCGGGTTAAATGACGATCCGAGCTACCACAACATAGATCGGGTCCAAATAATCACACAAATCAATTACTACAAGTTTTACACAACATATGAGCTTTTAACCATCACTTTTAGTGTTTTTAGTAGACTTTTATACTTCATCTTGTATGTTTGCGTCTTTTAACCGTTACATATCATATTAACCACTTTAAAATGGTTCGAGAAGGTGATTTAAGCAACTTACTACTAGCTCGAGGCTAGGGAAGAATCTAGACGCAAATAGGGTGGATAAAAGCAAGAGAGTGAGGTCCTTCGCCTTCCGTTTGCACCAAGACTCCTTATGCGGGATCCTTGACACTTATATGAGCTTGGAATTGGTTGATCAAGACTCGAAAATGGTGGTGTGTTCAAGGGGGGTGTTCGGCCGAAGCCTTTGAGAGAGAGAGAGGAGTGTTTGAAGTTGAGTTGTGTAATGTGAAAGTTATGTGTGTTTAGTGTAGATCTTATAGGCAAAGCTTGAGATAATTATCCAATAGACCATATGTCTTCTAGATTTTAAACACATTAGATTATAATAATCAAATTTTGTACAAAGTGTGTCCCCTCTAGTTGGGGACGGTTAGTGAGGGGGGGGGGGGGTTCTAGTCCATTTTCAACTAATTGGTTGGACATTAGTTAGGTTAAGTAAGTTAGTTAAGTGCTTAATCTGGTTAGTGGTGTGTCGTGCGTTACAATGGGTGTTAGGGTATTCAGGGACCCGAACTGGCTCAGAAAAAGATAAATAATGAAAATAACAATATTTTCAGGTTCCGGGTAAAGTCCGGTTGTTCGGTTGGATAGTAATCCGTTAAAGTGTTAACAAAGCTTTAAAGTGTCGTTAATACCCTTTTTAGTGACACAACTCATTTCTGACACTTTGGAAAGTGTCTAGTAATATTTTTCTCATGTTTTGGCACTTTATTAGTTAGCTAAAAGCTGAATTTTCATGTAAAGTGCTGAATTTTGTACTTAGAGTACGTTTTAGGCACATCCAGTCATTGTAACTTATTCCTAGAGACGCAGTTCTACAACCCTTGTATCCCTACACTCACCACTAGTGTAGTAAAATATTTCTGGCTCATACAGGCCTTAGAGGCAGTGTTTGCCTGATGCTGGCTTTATCAGCATGTTCAATAGGTTATCCGTTATAGTGCTACTGTGCTTTTTGTGCATCATGTTTGTCACTAAGGTTCAACATGTAAATAATGTAGTGACAGTAAGTAAAGTATGATGCAAGTAGGTACATGTATCAGTATTCACGTAGCAGTTTATTCACAAGTTCAAGCAAGCACAGTAATTAAGCAGTAATTAATTATTAATTAAGTCGTACGGATACCTGGTTTAGTGAGGGTTGTCACAGATATATTGCAGATTTATACAGGCAGAGCTTAGCCTATTGATTTAGCCTTGTAACCTAGTGCACACGAACTAGGTAATGAACTAATACAGCAATTACGATAACTCACGAGATTAAAACACTCACAACGAATGACAAAGTGCAATCACTTAAACATCCATCGGATTCACAACGAATGACAGAGTATTCCCCGAGTTCAGGTGGTACTCAAACATCCTGTCGGAATCACGACTAATGACAAAGGATAGCGCTTAAACATCCAGTCGGATAGTTTAAATCGATCGGACATTGAATCGTAGCAGCGATCAAGTTAATACCCTGTATCGTAGCAGCACCCCGCTATACTAATTAGTGATTTCGAGACTATTTCTATAATAACTTAACGTACAAATTGAATTTGATCGTCGAACGAACGCCAGAAATCAAGTGCCAATGCCTGCTATTTATACACGAAAATTGACAGGCTTACGGACCGTAAGACTAATCCCTTACGGTCCGTAAGGGACACATTTTCACTATAGGTTTGCCACGTGTGGGTGTAGGCTTGCTGAGTCGACGAAATATTAAAATTCGAATTTGACAACGAGATATAAAGATAATCGTCAAGTGGGAATATCCCCCCCTGAGTTTTAGGGGTCCTGATCCTGATTCTGATTGTTCTGAAATTTTAGGGTTTGTGCAGAATCACTTGGGTGTCTCAATTAGGGTTTCCTATTGGATAAAATAATAAAATAAATAGGACTTTTAATGAGGGTTGTTACAAAACATGTAAGGAATTATTTCAGAGGGACTAAAAAATTGACAAACAAAGAAAGTATGTGTGTAGAAGGATTCAAAGTGTCAACATTTAATAATTTTGCCTTTGAACAACCCTACACGATGTTTATACCCTTAAATGAATAAATCATGAATCGTATGAAACCATTTGTGGAAGAAAGTGAAAGTTTGCAAGCCACAAGGGTTAAATGTGTCAACATGTTTAAATTATACCTCTGAGTGACCTTTTAGCGAACCTGAAGCTTTGTAACGATTAATTATGCTCCCGAGAATAAGTGATAAAACTTTCACAAGGTTTCGATATCGTATGAGGAAAATACATTAACATTTGTAAATAAGGGGTTAAAAGCGTCAACGTTGAAATTCAGGACTTTTCGGTGATCGTATAACTAACCGGGAGCTTAACGAAGTTTGTTTATGACTTAGAGACCTTAAAAGTCAAGTTTGGGGATTAAAAGTGCAATAAATGAAAGTTAAAACATGTTTAGAGGGACCAGGGACCAAAAATGCAAAGTCTGAAAACTTGTTGACCGGATCTGACATTCATATCGGCCGCGTAAGACTTCCCTATATCTTACGCGGGCCGCCTAAAAGTTGCCAGCTCCCAAAAATGTTGACAGGTGCCTGTTCCACCGCCTTAGATGCATGGTTTTCGAATTCAGGGACTACACCAGTGGTATTTCATGCATAGGGGACACGTGGGATGATCAGGAATCAATCTTAGACTTATGTGGAGTGATCTTGTGAATTTTATTTGGCTATATAAGAGTTCATGTTTTCCAGTTCTTGAACTCACTTGCAAAAATCATTCTAAACTCACTCTCTGGAGCTCTCTGGACTTCAAGCAAGATTCCACAAGCTTCTAATTCGTGCTAAGGGTCTTTGTAAGCATTCTTAGCCTTCCTAATTATAGTTTTATTAGTCTAATGACCAAAAGTCAAAGTCGTCGTAATTAAGCTTTGACTTAGTGATTAATCACTAATGGTCCAGTCATTTTTCGAATTGAAAGTGGCTAGGAGTTGGTAATTATGTGGGTAATAAACCCTTAAAAGGGCACCCTCTGATTTCCACTCTAACTAGGTCAATTGTCCGCTCAAACTTAATTATAAAAAGTCAACAGAAAACTATTTTGCAAATAAACTCATAATTAACAATGTAGAAGCTATGAAACCTGTTTTAACACTTATATAACTTGGTAATTAATGTAAGAACATGTCTAAGCATGTTCAACCCGACAATTTTGAGTTTAGGCTCGGTTCGGAACCGAAAGTCGCAAAAGTAGACTTTTGCTTTGACTTTCAGTTTTGACCCGATTTAGCTTAGTTTAGACATGCCTTAGAGTTCCATTAGGACCAGGTTATAGGTTAGTATAACCCTCTGAGGTTATACAACTTGGTTCCTTATTAATGTGATTCATTTGGATGTTTCCGTTAATTGCTTAAATGTTGACCATTATGCCCTTTTGACGTTAAAACGAGATTTTTGAAAATGTGAGAGGACAAAAACCTTTATTACTGATTTATAAACATGTCCTAAAAATTTGACATCAGTTTGAGGTCTAAATTAGGAGTTATGCTCAATATCGTAATTTGAAAGCTTTTTATTACTTAAACGGCATTATTAGCATAAAGCCTATCTAAACCCAAATTTTGACACCAAACTTTTTACCCACTGATGTAATATAATATTTTGGATTTTTGAATATTTTTATTTATTTTTTTAAACTGAACATAACATAGGGTTCTTGCTTTAATTCGGTAATTGTCAGTTATACCATTTTTGCTAATAAAATGAGTTTTACATAACATTTTGATACCAAACTTTTTGCTACTGATTTTATATGATAAATAAAATATTTTGAACTTTATAAACTGATCAAAAACTCAGATTTCCTATTATAACCCGAAAATCGCTCAAAACCGACTTTTACGCGTTTTAAACGCATAGTATGGGTTAAAACTATTTCTGGCATATAAGACTTAATACCTACAGATGTTTTAAGTAAAATTTTATACTTTAACAGTAAGAAAAAGTTTTGAACTCAGAATTCCAATTTTGACCTTTAAAGCTTATGTGAAATGACCAAAATGCCCCTACGACGCATAGTTTGGTTATAAATGATAAACTTCACATATATGCAATACCTTACTGATATAACTTATTAAATTAAATATTTTTACTGATCATTTTAGACCGTAACCTCATTTTATTATTTAACCTCTTTTATAATCTTTAAAATGACCAAAATACCCCTTCGGGGCTTAAATTGATTTTAAATTCGTTTTGGGCATAATGGAAGGTATCCTACTGATATCACAACATATTTAAGGCATATTAACTTAGGAAACCTTTTCATGATTCATTTGGTTACCAGTTATGCATTTATCGCGTTCGGTACAGTTTATGTAACTAGTTTGCATAAATTAACCGAAACGGGTCAAACCTTATCATTTTCACTTCAAAATCCAGAATGTGTTTAGTTTACCCATATTATACAAGTCTTCATACTTGTCGGGTCTAAACCACATTCTAATCCGGCCTTCGCTTAATCTTGCGTTTTGAACCGTATACGTTTCTTTAAAATTAACCGGTCTAAGTTTAAACTTAAGTAAGACCCGTTAGGAATCTAATGGGTTAATTAAAACCTTCGTTCCAGATTTAGGAGACCAGTAAAAGATACTTGCACTTGCTGATTTGTACGGCTGGGATAAATTTGTATATTTGCTCAGGTAAATACTTTTAACTTATTTTCCCTTATACAGGCTTGGGGTACGGTATATAAAATACCGCTTGGTCGGGTATTAAATTTTTAATCATGTGAAGGTTAAATCATTGAGATAACCCATTTAATCTGTTTTGTTTATTCTAAGCCTTTGGGGGGTTAATGACCATGTCCTGGATATCCTCGGCTCATTCATTGAAATGGCCACGACTTAAGCACGGGGTGTAGGCATACACCTGCCAATGCGTATGTAAAAATGATATGCCCACCGGTTCGAGAATAACTCGCCGTGGGTTTATTTATGTGGTGTGTCTATTAATCTTTAACCCGATATTCAACCCGGGCTACTGAACGTATAATAAACATGTAATTCTTTAACAAGTTTATTTTTAAATAATTATCCCAAGTTATAAAAGATATTTTGTACCTTGTGCATTCAAATCAATTTTCTTAAACATTTTCAAAATGAGCCGGTTAATTGTATTTACCAGTGAAAACTGACGTATTTTCCAAAAATGTTAAGTGCAGGTACTAATCGAAATGGGCTGGCTACTCCTAGCATCAATAAAGAGTCTTGCAAGCTTAGATGTTTATAAATCTGTTGAACAATGTTCCTTTTAACTTTGATCCGCCTGTGGATCTCTTACAACTGTTTTTGTAATAATTGATATTACTTTCATTCGGTTTGTAATGTTTTATCTTTCGACTTCCGCTGTGTATTAAACTGTGATAAATTGACTATGAGGATATCAACTACGTCACGATACTCCCCACCGGGCCCACCGGTAATACGTTGAAATATCGGGGTGTGACAATTTTGTTACGAACAAATGCGTGCAATTGAGATGGATCGGGGAAGTAGGACATATTCATATATAAATGGATCCGAGTATCACCTTAATCAAATCCATTGGTATACTCCTACCGAACACACCATCAACGGTAGAAGGTATATTAAAACTTTTTTGGAGTTACACTTAGTTCATCAAAGTACAGAAAGAAACAATGCAGTATTTGGAATACTATACAACGGTCAGCTGTCACCTCTGTTTTTGTCGGGTCAAAACCCCAAACGCTGCTCTGTGGCTAAAGAGCAGCACATTGGGGGGTGTGGAAATAAGCCTTGGGTGGAAATAAGTAGAGTCCATTATTCGAAAGTATGGAAATTCTACAAATTCTCTATATATCAAGTTTAAATCTTTTAATATATTCTCTAGCAACTTGCTTTTATTGGCGGAAAGAACATATTTGCAAATGGTGATGTGTAGTTTCACAAGGGGGGGGGGGGGGTATAGGCTTGATGTGGGTTTCGTACCATCTAGAGTCACCACCGCAATACCAATCTTGTTGGTTGGTCCTTCAAACCCTAATGTTACGCACCATCGTCTGTTAGAAAACCATTTCCATGTTCCCAACAATGCTAAAAAAATAACCGAGACATAGTGGCTATAGAAACCCAATTAGCATGCTAAAGAACTCAAACAATGCAATCAGCATCCTAATGTTATGCACCATTCTTAGGTTAGTTTCAACATTCCCTCTTTTTTATCTTTATCTACATATACATATTAGATCATTTCATAGCTTACATATATTGTGAAAGTTTAGAAGGCCATCGTAATCATAGTAACGTGGGTTTCGTATTATCTAGAGTCACCACCACAACAACATGTATACTTAGATACACGACAAAATAAGTGGACATGTGAAAAAAAATTGCTCGATCTATCTCCACACCCCCTTTGGCTGTTTTGACATATTCACACACGCTTGGCTTATTTCCACACCCTCTATGAGCTGCTCTTTAGCCAAAGTGCAACATATATGTTTCCATACCCCTATGCGCTGCTTTGGCCAAAACGCAACATATAAGTACGAGTTCAACGAGACGAAGACTGACACCCTTAAGTCTTTGTTTTTCGGTTGGACCTATATGCTGCTCTTTGGCCAAAGAGCAGCACATAGAGAGGGTGTGGAAAAAAGCCAATAGTGTGTGAATATCATGGTCCGCGTACATATTCCAATATCGAAAAATAAAACAAAATAGAAGCTTTCTATATAAAGAAGTAAAAGAAATTCTTGTGTGAAATCAACCTATGTCAATTTGACTATTGATTAGGGGTGCAAACGAGCCGAGCTACTCGAGCTCGGCTCGAAAAAAAGCTCGAACGAACCGAGCTTAAACGAGCTCGAGCTCGAGCCCGAGCCTACAAAACAAGCTCGTTTAGTAAACGAGCCCGAGCTTCGCTTATCGAGCTCGAGCCGGCTCGCGAGCCTAAACGAGCTTTCTGTTTATAGATTTTTTATTAATATATTAAACATATATTTATATAATAATAATTACCATTTATATAAATATAAAAAAATAACTTAATTATATGTATAATAATAATTATAATTAATATAAATTAATTAATAAATACTAAACGAGTCGAGCCCGAGCCGAGCTCGAGCTTGAAAAATTACCTTCGAGCCGAGCTTGAGCTTTAGAAATAAAGCTCGAATCAAGCCGAGCTCGAGCTTTCATATGTTAAACGAGCTCGAGCTCGGGCTCGGCTCGTTTACACCCCTACTATTGATGTTCCATAACTTCAAATTTCACCTGCCGAAAGCATTTTTAATGCTATTTTAACATTGTTTTTAGTCAATATCAAATTGCCATTTCTTCCACATTCATACCTACCATTCCTCTTGACCATTTTCATCTCTCTCTCTCTCATCCTCTCTCTATATATAGACACCCATATGCTAAAATAAGTAACATGAAAATACGAAAAGATTTCATATAGCCACAAAGACATGGAAAATAAAAGCATACAATTTTCTTCAATCTTGATATCTCTAATTTTCATCATTTTGTGTGTACCTTCTGTTATATCTCAGGAAGTTGGTGAGTGCATATAATGCTTAAACTTAGTTCTATACATATGCTGTGTTACTAAAATAAAATATGTTGTAAATGGTGGCGCAGATGATGAACATGAGTTCACATACGATGTGAACAGTCCACTCGGGCCAGATCACTGGGGAGAGATCCATCCCGAGTGGAACATGTGTAATCAGGGAGACTTGCAATCTCCCATTGATCTCACACATAAACACGTTCAAACAACTTCCACTCTTGGAAGGCTTGATAGAGATTATAAACCAGCAAACTCGACTCTTATTAATCGCGGACATGATATGATGGTAGGTACAAGTTATATAAATGTATATTATTTGTTTACATATACATGTAATTTCTTATTCTAATGATTATTTGTATGCGTAACTATAGTTGAAATGGATCGAGGGAGCAGGACATATTCGCATAAATGGAACTGATTATCGGCTTAACCAGCTTCACTGGCACACTCCAACCGAACATACCGTTAATGGTCGAAGATACAATCTTGAGTTGCATTTGGTTCATCAAAGTACGGATGGAAAAATTGCTGTGGTTGGAATCATGTACAAAATTGGTCGCCCTGATTCACTTTTATCATTGGTATGTATATAGCATAAACTTTTATTTTGATTATTAGTAGTGTGATCTTATACTTATATTTTTTTATTGGATTGGTTAATTAGACCACTTTTGCAACATATATTAGCTGTCAGGTAGGTATGGTAAAAGAACCCGAACCTAATGGACAAATCTGAAATCCAAAAATTTTGGGACGGGTAATAGAATAGGTATTCGTGATGGAACTAGTTTTAAAAGTTTTCATGGGTATGGTATTAAGTGATATCCCGCCCGATTACCCAAAACATACATACCTATTAGCAGACCCGCAAACATTTTCTTTTTATTTTTATTTATGTTTGTCCTTGGTAATTCATAATCTACTAATTCAATGATTTTTAGCATTTTTAACTCTAATGTATTTGGGCATCCTAACGGGTAATTTTAACACACTAATGGGGGTACTCGATATGCACCTGATAATTACCCGAGACATACCATCCGGGTATTGGGACATAGTTTTATAATCAATTGAGCATGGTATTAACGTTACCAATACCCATCCTATTTTCATCCTACCAACAGGTGTTTTTTTTAACGCGAATTGATACCTATCATTTTAATTTTTCCCCTCTAATCTACACACGACATGTTATTTGAAATGACAATCTCGATGTTTATATATTTGATATGTGATCAGATGGAACCATATTTTAAAGCGTTGGCATCCACAGAAGGGGTCGAAATGAACGTCGGGATAATCAATCCACGAGATATAAAAATTGGTAGCAGAAAATACTATCGATATATTGGGTCACTTACTACTCCCCCGTGCCACCAAAATGTTATATGGACAATTGTTAAAAAGGTACGAACTAAGGGCCCAGGGGGCGGTACGTGATTCTATCACGAAAAGCACTTATAACGCGTGATGGAATATTTTTTCCACACTCACAACAAAGTTCCACGCGTGATATTTTCCATGAAATCAATTTTCGTTATTTTCTTCACGCGTTATTGTTTTGGTTTGTGAGTGTAATTGTTGGTTGGGGGGAAATTGTTGGGTGTGGTGGTGAGTGATGACCACCCCCACTAAAAAGGTTGTGAGTGATGGAAAAATGGTTGCTGACATGGCGGAACATGATTGGATATTGTGAGTGATGAAATTTTATCACTAGTGACCACCCCCCTCCCCTAATAATAGTTGTTTATTAATTTAACTGTTCCACTTTATACTTATTTAAATTTAAATACAGTTTATCATACCTAATTGTTCCACTTTATACTAGTTTAAATACAGTTTTATCATACCATAAGCAACTTAATTACTATAAAATCACAATAATGAATAATTTTTTTGCTTAAATTATACGTATATAAGACTGTGTTGTAGGTTAACTAAGAAGCTGTTAATGGAGATGCCATAAGCAACTTAATTACTATAAAATCACAATAATGAATAATTTTTTTGCTTAAATTATACGTATATAAGACTATGTGTTGTAGGTTAACTAAGAAGCTGTTAATGGAGTCAGGTCACCCGTTAACAGGTGGAACACCTCGCCTATCCGTTAACGAAGTTAGGTAATGGGAATCTTGTTAACACATTGGCAATGTTAATGGAAGAAGTTGGGGAGGATGGAGGGGCTTATGGATGTAGGAACCAATCTTATGTCACCTTCGTTTTCTTTTTCTTTCTTTTTGTTTAGTTAACTTAATAGGGTCGGGTGTTAGTTAACCCACAACACAATATTAACGAAAATTTAGTTGATGATTAAGTTGTAACATGACGATGTGACAAAATATTCTGACATTAACCATTACGGATGATGTTAAACATATATTTTGAAATTTACAAAGGTGACCAACATTTACTTCTTTCTATTAACACGTGATTCTCTAATGAGATGCCTACTTTTTTTTATGTACCTACTTTATTTTATTGTAAATGATTGTAAATTTCATGATGTATTCGTACACCAATATTAAAATGTCACAAAAATTGTCATCATATTTTATTACTTTTAATTTAAAAGTTGTATTACATTAACATTAACACTCTCTTATATATACTAATAAATTAATGAGTTATTCTTTTCAATGTTTTACTGTTTCTTGAAACGTGTCAGGTAAGAACGGTTACTCGAGAACAATTGCATGCAATACGTGAAGCTGTCCATGATGTAAGTTTCTATATTATATGGCATTAATGTAAATTTGGTTATATATTTAACATAACTTTATAACATTATTTATGTATTAATTTTGGCCTATGTTTTTATAGGACGCTGAGGCTAATGCAAGACCAGTTCAACCTCTAAACAACCGTTGGATAAAGCTTTATAGACCAGACGACCATCTAAATAAGTAAATGTTTACACCAGTTTTGTTTTTAACTATGATTTAATTTATTGGGTATGAATATATTTATGTACAAATAAGAGTCTTATTTTCGTATGCAAATTGTTTGAAACATGTTATTGTTTTTCAAGAGAGGATAAAATACACTGTTTTGTTTGCATTATTTCAATACGACAATTTCAAGATAAGAAAAGCAAAAGCTAGCCAATATTTTAACGTAAAATCATGAAAAACCACGTAGGTTTTTTATATTGATTGATAATTACAATAAAAACAGTATTAGATAATAGGGTTAGGATCAAATAGGAAGTATTATTTGGGTAGGAAGGATAGGAAGGAATGAGGTTGTGACATGTGGCAAACAAGAAAATAAATAAGGAGGGGCATTTTAGTCAACCACAAATTAATCTATTAAACCCTAGATCTAAAAGAACTCAGTTCTAGAAAAAACCCAGTAGTCTTTCTCTTCACAATTCATCTCACCACCACCACCACCGCCGCCGCCCATGACCACCACTCCATCGCCTACCACCACCACAACTGTCACCCCACCCTCACCAGTCTGTCACTGTCCGCAAATCACAACCCCAACCCCATACCTAGATCTCTCAATCCTGAATTCAAAATGAACACAATCTCCTGCATAAAAGAGGCTAACAGATTGGCATTTATGGCGTTCGTTCTTGATGCGCCGTTCATCATCGTCGTCACCATGGCCGGAGCTGTCGAGATAGCTTGGTTCCAATCAGATGATGGATTGCGTTTTACAGAATAGTGGATTGCGTTTTAGTAAATAATGTGCAGAACCTATAGAAGAAGAAGGAACGTGAATGCTCTGATCACAGATGAATTTTTAGAATTCAATTAGTTGAATAATAAGATATTGCGTTTTACTTCTAACATATTGCGTTTTACTTCCAAGCATAACTGCAATCACAAATGGATTTTTCTTTTTAGTTGTGAGTTACAAGAAGATTGCAGAGTTGCAGATAAGTTATTTATATTTATGACTGTAGAGTTTCAGATAAGTTTTCATTTGTATGAAAAAAGATTGCGTTTTACGAAAATATTTATTCATTTTTTCGTTGATGGTGGTGGGCAATTTGATAGTGATGTCTTGGCAATAATTTTCATTTTGTTAGTGAAAGGCAAATGTGGGTTTTATGTGATTGAAGTATTATTTTCATTTTCATTATGTATTTCTTTATTTGACAGCAAACTTAATTTCGTTAATAAAGTGTTGCTGTATATACAAGAAACAGTTTGATTTTGATAACGATGCTTGTTACAAAAATTTTGTTTTATACCATACTGAAAAATAAAGCATTCTAGTCCATTGCGTTTTAGAAAGTACACTTTTTTTTGTGTTTTTAGGCTATTGCGTTTTAGATATAAGACATTTCTTTGTGTTTTCTGGCCATTGCGTTTTACAAATAAGACATTTCTTTGTGTTTTTGGTGCATTGCGTTTTAGAAAAATGTCATTTTTTAGGGGTTTTTTTTCATTGCGTTTTACGCAACTGGGTTTTTTCCATTGCGTTTTACGCAACTGGGTTTTAGAAATTTTTTTTCGAAAATATAGCAATAGTATACTCGTTTTAAAGATAAAAAAACGCTCGTTTTTTTGGTGCAATTTTTATAAAAAAAATGTCGTATGAAAGAGTTATTAACGTTTAAAAAATGAGGGGGAATTGGAGGAGAGAGAAACTATTGCCTTGGATTGACTAGAATACCCCTAAACAAACTCAGGCGCCTATTTTCTTCCCTTTAATTTCCATCATTTAATCTTAGCCCTTGATTAACTAAATGGATGGTCAAGATCACTTCCTAGCCTTCTTAGCCAAATAAACTTCCTATTGTATCTCCACCCTTAGATAATACATATTATAATAGTTACAAAATATGAGTTAAGTTCACGTACAAACAACCTTATCATACAAAACGTACGAAAGACATGAAAAAACAAAAAAAAAAATAAAAATAAAAACACGTTGACATTTTCGTAATTATTTGCTCGTAGGGTAATTATCAAAATTACTTTACAAATGATCTTGTAAGATAATTTTGACCTTGTAGGTAATTTTGTAAACTGTTTTTGTAGGGTAATTTTGTAAAACGTTCTTGTAGGGTAATTTTGAAACTTGTAGAGTAATTTTGATACACTTGTAGAGTAATTATGATACTCTACAAAATTACCCTACAATATCAAAATTACCCTTCAAGAACGTTTTATAAAATTACCCTACAAGAACATTTTATAAAATTACCCTAAAAGATCAAAATTACCCTACAAGCAGTGGCGAAGGATAGTTGGTGCCCGGGGGTGCACCCGCCCCCTCCAATGTTTCGGTTAGAAGTTTATAAGTTCTGATTTTTCGTCCAAATATTATAAAATTATATAGGATCGCCCACCGATTATTTTTCCTAAATTGTATATCCTAAATATTTATACACTTTGTATATAAATGATGGGTAGTTTAGTAAATAGATTTTAACTCTTATTTGTTTAACCCTAGATTACCCACTACACAATAAACTAAATCACAACTGAATTTAAAAATCTTAAAGGTCGCCGGGCTGAGTTGTAATTCTTCGTCCAGGTTCCATTTATCTCGTATCATTATATTTGTGTGTGTGTATATATATATATAGGGAGATGATCATGAGAAAACTAGATATAAATGAGAAAACTAGAAAACAAACTAAAAAAGCCAAAAAAACATACCAAATATTTTTTTTTACAATTTTTTATAAAAAAATCGCTAGTTTTTATATATAAAAAAAATTTCAAAAAAAAAATTTTTGTTGTACTGCACATGTGCATTATATGTGTATTATATGTGTACTACACATGTGCACTATATCCGTAATAGTGCACATGTGCAATAAAACAAAAAAAAAAAAAAATTTTGTTTTGAAATTTTTTTTCCATGCATAAAAAGCTGCGATTTTTTTATAAAAAATGATTTTTTGGTATGTTTTTTAGGCTTTTTTTGTTAGTTTTTTGGTTTTCTCATTTAAACTAGTTTTCTCATGATCCATCCCCTATATATATATATGTGTGTGTGTCTTTTGTTTGTTATACAATATTTAATTTTTCAATGTGCAAGAACGGTTCTTTTGAATAAATGAATTTTTTTTAGTTTTATTTGGAACTATTATTATTTGACCTGACCTAAATCGAATAACCGACCCGAAACATAACGATTGGAAAAAAAATTTGGGTCCCATCACTTTACGCCCACTCGAAACTTTTGGTCAAGCTCCGCCACTGCCTACAAGATCATTTGTAGGGTACTTTTGATAATTACTCTACGAGTAAATAATTAAGAAAATGCCACCGTTTTTTTTTACCTTTTCACCATATTCATACGTTTTATATAATAAAGGTATTTGTAATTGATGTTTATTCTACACAATATACGAAACTAATATAATAATCTTTTCTATACATTTTACATGATATACTTGTTACATATGCACTTTTATAAAGCATCCCATGTATACATATTGGTCGGGCCATTATTAAGTAGCGACCTCGATTCATATGCGATATATTATGATGTAGACATGTTACAATGTGAATCCACTAAGTGTCGTTTGTTGTCCTTTTCCCATGAGGATCACTTTAACGGTCAAAAAAAGAGACGACATAAAATCATATCAAATAAATAGTACATACTTTTATTAAAAATCTCAATGATTTTGTTATTTAATATAATTATCTTTGGTAGGTCTTTTTAGCTGCAACTGTTTATAATCATGAGTAATATTTTTTTTAAACGTTATTGTTTTATCATATGTTAAATATATTTGTACATAGAATCAGGGGCGGACCTACCTCTTTGGTAGGGGTAACCCCCGCTACCCCTGGTCGGAAAAAATTTAGAAAAATTAGTGTAAATTTTGAAAAAATTTGACGTTTTTTCGATTTCGTTACGGCTTATTTATAAAACGTTACCCCTTGGTCGGAATCCTAGATCCGCCACTGCATAGAATAAAACCCGCACAACCAAGCCTGGTGTTATAAAATAGAGTTAACTGCAATTTGCGTTTTTGTGGTTTTTCTGAAAACACACGTGTAAACGTTAGATTATCAAGTGATTTTAAGAAAATTATATAAAAAGTAAGTTAAAAACAATATTATACGTATGGCTGTAAACGAACCGAACGAACACGAACGAGGCCTTGTTCGCGTTCGTTCGTTAAGGAATGAGTCTATTCATGAACACTTACCGAACGCGATTTCTTGTTCGTGTTCGTTCATTAAGCAAACAAACGTGTTTATAATGGCAAATATATGTAGCCTGATCTAGCTCAGTATCCTACAACTCTGACCTCACCATTTTATTATACATCACTTGAAGAATCAAGTTGAAGTGAAAGATGAAATTGTTAAAGCTAGTAAAATAAATTTTAAAGAAAATGAAAACTTGTTACATGTTCCAAGTGCAAGAAGTCACGTTACAATTCGAGGACTTGCAAAGGGAAAGGTCCATCAAATGTTTAGGGACAAAACATATGTATGAATATGATGCCTACTGTTACTTGTTTAATGGGATTGAACTTGCTTAATTTATGAAACTTGCATACGTCAAATTAGTTTTGTTTATGGTACGTGTTGGATATTGCATTCCAGTTTCATTTCAATGTCGACAACAAACAGAAACCATTATATCAAACATAAATAATTAGGTTTCATTTTAAAACCACATTCTTCACATTTATACTATATTATAATATAATGCGTGAGTGAGTGGCATTTTGAGATACCCAAAAAATACTATATTATAATGCGTGAGTGATGGCATTTTAAGATACCCAAAAAATAAGAAATTTTTTCCTCTTAATTTATAAATACATCCCTAAAATGAGGGTAAATTGGTCTTTTAAACAATAATTATATTTTAGTCTCCCATCTTATTACACTCGAATCCCTTAGTTTTAACATAACTATGAGTAATTAATTACACTTTTCCCCCTCCACAACAAACTTATAATTCTTTTACGCATTCTTGTCATATCTTATAAACTATAATGTTTAAAAAAAATCAAAAGTACCGTGACGACCTACTCATTTTTGTTGACGTTTCATGGTTGAGATCATCTTGGTGGCATTTTGGTAATATGTGTCTTAAAAATAGGATTATTTAATTAATCAGGGGTAGATATGTCATTTAGCTTGTTTTAAATATGGAAATAATTGTCATTCCATAAACCACCCCACATTTCTTGCGATTTTCTCTCTTTCTCTCTCTCTCTCTCTCCCTTTCCTTCTATCCTTCATGAAGAAACACAACATCAAGAAAACACATCGTGACAAATGTCACACATCGTAACAGCATGAATGGTAAAACACTGCGTCAAGAAATCCTCCAGCATGAATGCTAAAACACAACGGTATCAAACTGCTTGCTGTTAAAACACAATGTCAAGAAATCCTCCAGCATTACCAGCATGAATGGTAAAACACAGCGTCAAGAAATCCCCCAGCATTACCAGCATGAATGCTAAAACACAACGGTATCAAACTGCTTGCTGTTAAAACACAATGTCAAGAAATCCTCCAGCATTACCAGCATGGATGGTAAAACACAGCGTCAAGAAATCCTTCAGGATTACCAACATGAATGCTAAAACATAACTGTATTAATCTGCTTGCTGTTAAAACACAATGTTAAGAAATCCTCCGGCATTACCAGCATGGATGGTAAAACACAGTGTCAAGAAATCCTCTAGCATTACCAACATGAATGTTAAAACACAACTGTATTAATCTGCTTGCTGTTAAAACACAATGTCAAGAAATCCTTCAGCATTACCAGCATGAATGGTAAAACACAGCGTCAAGAAATCCTCCAGCATTACCAACATGAATGCTAAAACACAACTGTATTAATCTGCTTGCTGTTAAAACACAATGTCAAGAAATCCTCCAGCATTACCAGCATGAATGGTAAAACACATCGTCAAGAAATCGAAGATGATATGAACAGTATTTGAATCGGATGACGGAGAACAGGTGCCGAAACTTGTCGGATTGAAGTTGATGGTGATGGTTATGGGTGGTGACTGAAAGATGGAGGTTAATTAATGATGAACGAGACGCGTTTCGGATCGAGTTCAGATGGTGATGATGAACTCCGAGATGATGGAGATGGAGAAGTGTTTGATGATGACGAAGAACGAGAAGGTTGTGGTTGATGATCGGTGGAGGTCCGATGGTGTTCGGAGTCGAACAACTATGTTTCGAAACCACCATTCAGAAAATCATGGAGAAACAGTTTCCATAATCTTAAGCATTGTTAGTTAATGAGAGATAAAATTCCAAAAATAAAATAACATGTCAAATTACACAAGTGCCCTTTTAGTTAAAATCCCTCCATGCCACGTGTCACATTCTTATTGCTTCCTAAACTTTCTAGGAAAAACCCACTTTCTACCCAACTCATCCTCCTCTCTCTCTCTCTATATATATATATATATATATTTAAATTACACCATATAAATGAGTATTTTATTCTCTTTAGTTTGAGCATAGTATTGCTATAGTTTTTTTTTAATTAAAAAACTGATACGTTAGGTGACTAACAGTGTCTAAAGGTGAGTAATAACTGAATCGTTAACCGAAAACGAACCAAAATGAACAAAAAATTGAATTAACTGAAAGCTGATTAACCGAAACCCGATTAACCAAAAATGGTTATCGGTTTTTTTTTGTACTCTCATTTAACCAAAATGAAGAAACAATGATCGAAATTGACCGGAATCAATCAGATCTGGGGTTTAGTTTATGCATAAAAAGGTTAATCTTCTCGTCGATTGCTGGTTGAGCACTACTTAACCGGAGAACACTGCAAAACAGAAAGCTGTTAGACTCGCCACGAGGAGAATGGGGGTTCTCTCCGTGACCACCCTCCGACGTGAGAATAAGTACAGTGATCTCAAAGGAAAAGATGAAGTAGTAAGAGTGAAAGTATGTGAAAGTAGCATCTAAGATCATACCTGAAGTCTCGTATTTATAACCGGAATTTTGGCGCCAAAAAGTGTAACGGAGATAGTAACAGAGAACGCTTTTCCGCTGACAGTTATCTCTCTTTCCGTCAATAGTTAACTCCACATCCATGCACAGGGATCGTGGGTCTGATCGACGGCTGGGGAGATACCACATGGAAAGTGGTTTTGCGTAGATCTTTGTTTAAGTTTTTGTCATTGTCGTGATTTAGATGAGTGTCTAGGATTGTGCCACGTCACATTCGGTTGCAACCGAATGGAGCCATGCACGATGAGCATTCAGAGCCTTCTAGAAGATATACAGCTGTAAGCCGTTGTACCTTTGCCACGTGTCCATTCTGTTATAACAGAAAAGATTCCTTTTGTTCAAGTCCTGATTTCATGCGCGCGGAAATGTTTAGGATTTTAACTTCAAGCCTAACTGTAACCTTGCGCGGGCCCGCGCAAGGGTGTTAGTTGAATATTTGTCTTTCCTTTCTCCGGCGCATGGTCATCGGAGACTTGTCTTTTCCAAATCTTGTTTAGAACCGTTGCGCGACCGCGCAGGGTCTTATTCAAGATGTTTTTGGAATGAAGTTGTGGTATGGTCCTATGCGCTTATGCAGAGTTTTTGGGACCATACCCCTTCAAGTCCCCCCAGTCCAGTGTTGCTCCTATGCGCCAAAGGCAAATAGGTGGAGCACTGGACTATAAAAAATGAAGTGTGCACTTTTCGTTGTTGAGAGGTAAGGAAGTTGTTCGGCGCAAGGTATGAAAGAACTTAATTTTTGACCCTCGCAGGATGGGCTAATACTTTTGTTAATTTAGCTGACTGCGTGTGATGGTGGTTACATGCGAGGATGTGTAGTTGTTCTCAACATGTTACTGATGCGCTAAGGGTTGATTGGGATACCAGCCGACCCGCCACCGGCGAGGCAAATTACTGGTGTTGCCTTGACTGCTGCCAAGGAAGAATAATAACGTCCGCCTCTAGATGTGGTGGAGACTTCGGAGGATGACAACTTAGCGTATGAATATACGACTTTGTAAAGGTTGTCGTTTATTTTGAACTTCTTGTGATGTTGAATCCTTTTTTGTAATAACTTGTTAATGTGCTGGCACACATGTAACTTTTGCTGATATAATGTATGTTTTGGTTGCAATATTTGCAAGAGTACGATTTCTTTGTTTAGGTAAGA
Organism: Helianthus tuberosus; assembly: GCA_030545235.1. NCBI lineage: Eukaryota > Viridiplantae > Streptophyta > Magnoliopsida > Asterales > Asteraceae > Helianthus > Helianthus tuberosus. The sequence goes on along the minus strand of CM060414.1, from coordinate 154,783,562 downwards.
CAAATAAAGATGGTATAAAGCTCATAGTGTTTTTGTGCTTACCAAAAGGAATTGCATGCATTTGCGATAAACATAGAAAAAGCGTAATGTAAGTAACAAACTTTGTATTAATAGGTAAGGCGCACGGGCCAATAAGTACAAAGTTGCTAAGATTACATTTTTAGGATAAATAAAATAATTAATGACGATGCGTATGTAAGTAGCGACCCTTGTGTTGTACGTTGGTCAGCGTAGTGTGCCGTCCAAGTACGAAGGGTGCTAAGATTACATGTAGCACCTGCGCAGCTGCTGTGCGTTTCCACATGTGCGGAACGTCCGTTCTGTCAAGTCGGCGCAAGGTGTACGCTCCTTTCCCCAGGACCTCGTTAATTACATAAGGCCCCTCCCATTTAGGCGCGAGCTTCCCCGGTTGTTCTGCGTTCAACGATTCGTTATCTCTTAGGACGAAGTCTCCCGGTAAGAAAGTGCATATGTGCATCCGTGCATTGTAATATTTTTCCAATTTTGACTTGTACTTGGCCTCGTTAATGGTTGCATTCTCTCGTCGTTCTTCGAGGATGTCCAAGTCGAGTCTGCACTCTTGTTCATTGTTTTGTTTCTCCATGGCTATCATGCGAGGTGACAGGAGACCGACCTCTGCTGGTATTACGGCCTCTGTACCGTAGACGAGGCTAAATGGTGTTTCTCCCGTGCTAGTCTTTTTGGCATGGTGCGATGGGCCCACAGAATACTTGGGAGTTCATTAACCCAGTGTCGCAACCCCCGGCCCCTATCTATGGGAACGGGCGGCCGCGAGCCAGTATCAGTGGTATCGGTGTTTAGCAATTTGGCGGCGGAATTTACATCAGGACCGTAGTTAGGAAATATTTTATCAGAGTAAAATACCACATTTTTATAATATAAAATACATGGGAAATTCCCAAGTTTCCACTACAAACATGTTTATAGGGATAAACCCTATTTTATTGAAATAAAACATCTTCTTTATTTAGGTAACTTTTATAGCCACTTTTCCAAGCCTTCAGTGCTGTCCAGCTGGCTTCCATTTGGCTTTCACATTTTGTTACCTGAAACGCGTTTAAAAACATTTTGTCAGTGGGAAATACTGGTGAGTGAATCCCAATTTAATCAAAACAGGTTTTATCATTTCACAGTATTGAGAGCGATTACAATATTTATATCTACACAATTACTCATTCAGTACTGTCAATCCTGACTGGTGGGTCATATTACTCTTTGGCTATCTCATTGTCCAATGGTAACGTGTTCCACATTTTTTATACAAAACTCCAACATACTGGCAGTAATTGAAGAATTACATAGACTCAATCACTGCTAATGATATTTTAAAACAATTTAAGGTTGTGTAAAAACAGTTTACAAAAAGATTTACAAAAAGGAGATTACTCACATTGCTACTTTAGATGTTTCCTTTGTGAATTCCTGGTTCTAATCTATTAATTAAACAATGCACACATGTTAGTGTAATAACCCAATTTACATTAGTTATACCCTCCCCGAGACAGAACTCCAACGACTACGTCGGGCAGAGCCTCGACAGCCGTTACAGAGCACTAGATCAATCGGGCAGCGTATCTAATACGTAACCGGGGGTTAAAATACTTACAACGAGGCAGAGCTTCGCTAATTTTAGTGGGTATAATACCCGGAGATTAATTCTACTATAGAGAAATTGAAAGTTTCTGAACGAGTTGGGACTGAATGCCGTGATCCCCTATTTATAGTTTTGATCCGCCAGTCTCTCGCGGCCCGTGAAAGAAACACAAGGGGCCTTCGCGCCCCGCGACGTAGGTCGGGTAGGCCCTAGCTTGGACCCGTCATCAGCTAGCTTCGACACGAGTGGGGACACGTGGCGGCTCCGGGGGTGGCCTTGTGGCCTAGCTGTCGCGCCCCGCGACAGCCTTCCTTGGCTACGTCGCGCCCCGCGAGCGATGCTAAAAGTTTGTTTTTATTTAATTTTTATAAAATTAAAGGTATTTAGGGTCATTTTACGTATACGGGGTGTGTTTTAGGACGTATATGGATGTTATAAATATTTTAGGAGGGTTGTTATATCCTCCCCACCTTGTTTTAGAACTCGTCCTCGAGGTCTACTGGAACAGGTGTGGATATTTCCTCTGCATCTCTGATTCAAGCTACCAAGTGTATTCTGGTCCTCTCTTGGAATCCCATTTTACTTTAACTGGAACCAATCTCTTATGTTTGAGGTTCTTGACTTTCTTGTCTTCAATTTGTAGAGGTCTTTCTACAAATTTCAGCTTCTCATTTACCTCTATGTCCTTAAGAGGTACTACTAATGATTCATCGGCTAAGCACTTTTTGAGATTACATACATGAAATACGTCATGTATTCCTGCCATTTCCTCTGGCAGTTGTAGCTGATAAGCTACAAGTCCTATTCTTTTGATAATCTCAAAGGGTCCAACATACCTGGGGCTTAGCTTTCCTCTTTTGATGAATCTTACTACTCATTTCCAAGGAGAAACTTTTAACAATACCTTGTCTCCTACCTGAAATTCTAATGGTTTTCGCCTGTTATCAGCATAACTCTTTTGTCGATCGCGTGCTGCTTTTAGTCGCTCCTTGACTTGAATAATCTTGTCTGTTGTTTCTTGTACTATCCCAGGTCCAGATAATTGCTTTTCTCCAATTTCTGCCCAACAGACTGGAGTTCGGCACTTTCGTCCATAAAATGCTTCGAACTGTGCAACATTGATACTGGTATGATAGTTGTTGTAAGAAAATTCTATTAATGGTAAGTGATCGTCCCAATTTCCTCCGAAATCAATTACACAAGCTCTAAGCATATCTTCCATTGTTTGAATTGTCATTTCGCTTTGTCCATCCGTTTGAGGATGATAAGCTGTGCTTAGATTCAGCTTGGTACCCATTGCTTTTTGGAAACTTGTCCAAAAGTGAGAAGTAAAACAACTATCTCTTTCAGAAACAATAGATAACGGAATTCCATGTAATGAAACTATTTCATTTACATATAACTTGGCTAACTGTTCCATACTGAAAGTTTCCTTCATCGGTAAGAAATGAGCAGACTTGGTTAACCTATCTACAATCACCCAGATTGTATCATTACCTTCTCGTATCTTGGGTAATTTGGTAACAAAGTCCATTGTTATCAATTCCCATTTCCATATTGGCATTTCTAATTGCTGCAACAAACCTAAGGGTTTCTAATGTTCAGCTTTGACCTGTGAACAGGTTAGACACTTGGCAACATAAGCTGCTATATCCTTTTTCATTCATATCCACCATAAATTCTTTCTTAAGTCTTGATACATCTTATCACTTCCAGGATGTATCGTATACTTAGACTTATGGGCTTCTTCTAATATACGCTGGCGTAGGTTTCCTAGTTTTGGTATCCAAATCCTTTTCTTATGGAATCTCCATATTCCATCTGTTCCTTGTTCTAATTCCTTAATCATTCCTTTCAATTTTTCAGTATCATCCTTGATTACTGATTCTTGTACGACTCTAATTTTTTCATTTAAATCTATCTGCAGATTTAAGTTAAGAGAACGTACTCTTTTTGGCTTTTCGTGATACTTTCGACTTAAAGCATCAGCTACTACATTAGCCTTTCCTGCATGATACTGGATATTACAATCATAATCACTAAGAATTTCCATCCAGCGTCTCTGTCTCATATTTAATTCCTTTTGCCCGAAAACATATCTTAAACTCTTATAATCGGTGAAAATGGTAAACTTACTACCGTAAAGGTAATGTCTCCAAATTTTAAGGGCAAAAATTATGGCTCCTAACTCTAGATCATGGGTTGAATAGTTTTCTTCATGATTCTTAAGTTGTCTAGATGCATAGGCTATAACGTTTTGACGTTGCATCAACACACATCCACATCCTAACTTAGAAGAGTTACAATAGACTACAAAGTCTTCAGTTCCTTCTGGTGATGCTAGTATGGGTGCGTTGGTTAATCTTTGCTTAAGAATTCTAAAGGCTTCTTCCTGTTTTGATCCCCATTCAAACTTAACAGATTTACAGGTCAGTTTTGTTAAAGGAATGGCTATTCTAGAAAAATCTCAGATAAACCGTCTATAATAACCGGCCAGTCCTAGGAAACTTCTAACCTCCATTGGCGACTCAGGGGTTTTCCACTTATTAATTGCCTTAATCTTTGTGGGATCCACATGAATTCCTTCATGATTAACTAAATGTCCAAGAAACTGTACTTGTTCTAACCAAAATTCGCATTTCGAAAATTTAGCATAAAGCTTTTCTTTTCTCAGCAAATTTAGGAGTGCATGCAGATGCGCTGCGTGTTCCTCTTTACTCTTAGAGTAAATGAGAATATCATCTATAAAGACAATTATGAATTTATTCAAATATGACTTACATATTCAGTTCATCATGTCCATAAATGCGGCTGGGGCATTGGTTAGACCAAATGGCATGACAGTAAATTCATAATGACCATACCTTGTCCTAAAAGCGGTCTTAGGAATGTCCTCTTCCTGTACCCTTAATTGATGATATCCTGAGCATAAGTCGATCTTAGAAAAGAATCGGGCTCCTTGCAATTGATCAAATAGATCATCGATTCTCGGTAATGGGTACCGATTTTTAATCGTGACCTTATTCAATTCTCGATAATCAATGCACATACGCATTGACCCGTCTTTCTTTTTGACGAATAAGATCGGTGCTCCCCATGGTGATGAACTGGGCTGTATGAATCCTTTTTCTAGAAGTTCGTCCAATTGTTTCTTTAATTTCTGCATCTCTGCTGGTTCCAAATGGTAAGGTGCTTTTGCAATTGGTGCTGTTCCTGGTAGCAGGTGAATTCTGAATTCAACTTCCCTGTCTGGCGGTAGTCCGGGTAACTCTTCTGGAAACACATCTGAGAATTGAGATACTACGGGAATATCTTTCAATTCTTTCTCTTTAGTGTTAATGATTATAGAAATCATATACACTAATGATCCTTTTCTTGCATAACTGGCTGTTTTCATCAAAGAGATGAATTTCGTGGATCTAGATGGCTTATCTCCTTTAATTGTGATCTTTTCACCTTTTGGTGAATTTACTTGAATTGACTTTTGATCATATAGTATACTGGCTTTATTGGCTACTAACCAATCCATTCCTAATACAATACCAAATCCAGCCAGATTCATTGGGTAAAGATTTGCAATAAAACTTTGGTTTAAAATTTCTATTCTTGCTCCCTGCAAGATTTCAGTAATCTTAATGGATTCTCCATTTGTTGTCTCTACTAGACATTCTTGTTGGAGTTTAGTTAATGGTTGATTGAGAAGTTTGCAAAATGAAGTATTAATAAAACTTTGGTTTGCACCAGAGTCAAATAATACTTTAGCAAAAACATCATTAACTAAAAACGTACCAGCAATCACGTCTGGAATCATCTTTGCTTCTTCGGCTGTCAAAACAAATGCTCTAGCATTCTTAGTAGTCTTGTTTGTAAGGACCTGCAAAAATGCTCCAAAACGACCCGTAAGTGAAAACCCGGACCCTTGAAACTCTAATGTACATGAAAAACCAAGAAAACAAGATTTCTGGGTTTCACGTGGGCCGCGTAAGAGTAAGCTTAGGCTTATGCGGGCCACGTCAACTTAACTTTGACCGGATAAGCATTCCAGGCCACGTGTCACACACGTGGCAGACCTACCGATGACACCGTAGCCCTAGTCGTAGACTAGGTGGGCCTCGCGGGCCGCGTAAGTCCTTATTAAGTTTTACGCGGGCCGCGTAAAAGTCATTTTTCAGCTATAAGTAGCCTGTGCATGGGGCTTTCATCTGTGTTTGAAATTTTCAATCAAAAAACGAAAGCTACTGCTCAGAATCATAATTTTACTTAGGGAAACGCTGCCGTGGATACAGGGTATTAACTCAACGATACAATGTCCGATCGGTTGAAACCGATCTGATGGATGTTTAAGTGCTGCCCGTAATTGGGCTATACTTTGTCATTCGTCGTAGAGCGTTTTAATCTAGTGAGCTTATCATAAATGTTGTATTAAGTTACTTACCTAGTTTCGTGTGCATTGTTGTTTAAATTAGGTTATCAAGCTTATCGGTAGGCTAAACTCTGCCCAATTAAATCTGCAATGTGAGTCATTCTCTTTTTACCAAATTATTTCTAAAACCCTATTTATGTTTAAAAGTTATAATTACAGGGATTAAATCTTTGTAATCTTCAATTACTGCCGGTACGTGGGGTTTTGTATACATTACTTGATACCGTCACCATTGGACAACGGGTTAGCCAATGGGTGATCTGACCATAGTCACAGATACTGTCAAGTGACAAATACCGATTTGGGGTAATTGGTTGATAAAAACATTGTAATCTCCCTTAATACTGTATATTATAACAATGTGTCGTTTTGTGCAATTTGAATGACTCGCCAGTATTTCCCTGCTGATAAAAATCTTTTTAAAACATGTTTCAGGTGACTTACTGTGAATCAAGGAAAAGTGCTACGGAGCACTAACAAGCTTGAAGTAGTGGCTCAGTAAAATAAATAAACATGTTTTGTAAAACAGGGGTTTCCCAGTGAAATTTCCCTTATTGTAAATTACGGGGTTCGTCCCGAATTATGAAATAAAATAATTAGGCATTTTCAGTTTAAAAAAAGATCCTGTTAAAAATTTCCGCTGCCAAAATAAACAATACCACGGGTTTCTGTCCCGCCGCTCCTGAAACGGGTAAAACCGGGCCGGGGGCTGTGACAGAAAAAGGTGGTATTAGAGCCACTGATTTAAGCCAATTAAGTATTTAGAAATATTTAATTTTTCTGATTGTCATTCTGTGAAATTTTAGTTTACAAAATTTTAATTTAGAATTTTGTGTGTTTCTTCATGTATGCTAACAGCAAGAATGAACTATCAGAAGCCCTTCAAAACTTTACTATCCATACCACAGATATGGATACTACCGACACTTTCACTGGCTACTAGGCTGATGTTGAAGGGCCCATAGTGTTTCAGGCCCAACCGCAGGAAAAACCAAAGCCGAAAAAGAGAAGAAGACTTGTAGGTTGGAGGCGTATGCGTAGGAAGAGACCAGCGGTACAGAAAGTTGTAAAGACTGAGGATCCCAAGGATAAGGGAAAAGGAATAGAGATTGGGGAAAGTTCCAGGCAGGCCCAGGAAATGCCATCATGGGAGGAGCTGGATCGTAAACTGGCACTTAGTGATCTCATTGGACTTGCCGATGAAAACCTCTTCAATTACCCAGTTGAAGCACAACTCCCAGTAGATTTGGAGCCTGCTATCCCAGATCACATTGTCAACCCCCGACCTCTACCAGGAGAGCTGGAAGAATGGTGGACCACTGACTGGCAATTTCAGAATCTCTTAAATAACCCTAATACCTTTTTCTGTCAGTACGATCCGGAGCCTGCACCAAACCCACCGATGAGCAATGAGAACTTGGCTGAACTCCGCCACTATGGCGAGGAGCTGGTAGATGCAGGAAATAGAATCCGGGAAGTGGGAGAACAGATCTCCTGGAAGTACGACGAGAGGGAACGTCGTTTTTGAAGTGCCAGCTGACGGGGACAGTATGTGGTTGTGTGGTGTGTTTGTTTAATAATCTCGCTGATTAATCCCCAGGTGTAACCCTTACAGTTTACTCCAGTCATTCTGTGGTTTAAGAACTTATTAGCTATCTGTTCTTTTTCATTGGGAGGACATAATTTCCTTTCAACCATATTCTTAAACTCAGTCCATTCCATATTATAGGTTCTGTCACTTCCCCTAGACTGGAGAATAGTGTTCCACCATTCTAAAGCTGTATTTTTAAACAAATTGGAAGCAAACATTATCTTATCCTCTTCTGCACACTTGCTTATTTTTAAGACTGTCTCAGTCTTTTCTATCCAGCGTAGAGCTGCAATGGCTCCTTTATTGCCTGAGAATTCTATTGGTTTACAAGACCAGAATTCTTTGTAAGAACAACCATAAGACATGGTTCTTCTTCTTTTTGGAATAGGCACTTGAAGTAATGGTCCATTGTTTACGTTGTGGCTAGGTTCAGTTGGTGGTCGTTTACTTCCACTATTACTCTTATTATTATCCGCTTCCTTAACTGTTTTGATAATATATGGCATAGCGTCTATAATCCCTTGTGTCACTATGTGTTGGATGGCACTATTATCTATCTGCTTTTCGTTATTATCGTTATTCTGGTTTTCTTGATTCACTTCGTTGTCCATCTGGATTATAAACATTTACCAAGTATTAATATCACGGAACAATATTTAATGCGAATAATCACACAACAACACATTGATCAAAATCGTCGTGCATTGCGACCTTTACTCTATTTTATATATATGCATCTATATCTATTACAACCACAACCGGAAATTTAAAATATAATATTAGTATGCATCAGTAGATATTGGATTTTAGTTGATATATATATATATATATATATATATATATATATATTTTCAAACTTACACACACACACACACATATATATATATATATATTATTATAATAATAATTATTATTATTATTACTGATAGGGGTTCATCCAATATTGCATGTTACGCTCGTCGTATTTCCAGACGAGTCTCTCCCCTATTTGTCTTATCTTTTCACTTTCATCTAACAACTCCTCACCAAACGTGCGGAGTTCCTGCACATTCTCAGTGCTCATGGGTGGTGCGGGTGCTGGTATCGGGTCAGGGTACTTGGGCATCGGTTCTTCGTATGGGTATGGGTTCTCTAGGATTTCCCGTATGTATTGGTCATTATCAAAATATGGGTCTAGAGGGTCAAGGTTTGGATAGGGTGCTACTGGGTTTGGCATGAGTTCCTCTTGTGGGTGGAATTCTGGGTAATCCCTGTGGTCGTCAAACCATGGGTCATAATCTAGGGTATGGGGTGCTAGGAATCTAGGGATTTCAGCTGGGTCGAAAGCAAGTGCTGGAATTTGATCTCCTGGGTTGGGTTCGATTTCCATGGGTTGTGTTGGGAATAAGGGTAGTGGCTGGGGTGCTATGATCTGTTCTAAATTTGGGTCTGCGGCTGTGGTAACAAGTATGTGGAAATTGGCCAGTCTCCTATTGATTATATCATGAGTTTGAGCATTCATCTCCCTATTCGCAGCTGCTAAAGCTCTCTATTGTTGTAACTTTCTCATCCTTTTCCTACGCTCGTGAGCTCCCCGACTGAACCATCCTCTCTTTTTGGTAGGGAATGGTTCTTCGGATTGTGATTTGAATACAAAAATCCATTCCTCTGTGTCAGCTGAGTACCCCGAGGGGGTAGGCTGGGAAGAAGTTCCTTCGTCTATAAGAGAACTAGACAATTGACGGTAAGCGTCTGACGGACCTTGATCGCTCATACTGTAAACTAACAAACTGTTAAATAACACAAAACAATAATATACCGATACGCACATAATCACGTAGATTATTTCCTAACATAATGGATAGAATTTTGGTGTCAGCAGAACACTTCTATGGCTGAAATCAGTGGCTGTAGCTCTGATACCACCTTCTGTCGCAACCCCCGGCCCCTATCTCTGGGAACGGGCGGCCGCGAGCCAGTATCAGTGGTATCGGTGTTTAACAATTTGGCAGCGGAGTTTACATCAGTACCGTAGTTAGGAAATATTTTATCAGAGTAAAATACCACATTTTTATATTATCAAATACATGGGAAATTCCCAAGTTACCATTACAAACATGTTTATAGGGATAGGGGAAGGTTCATTTGAGAAGAAAATTTAATTGAGAATAAAAAGAACAAAGGGTAATTTTGTAAAACATTAAATAGTTTTTTCACTTATCTCATTTATTATCATTTTTGACTAATTAATTAGTCATAAAGACTAGTATTCTCCACACTAACTTTTTTTGCCTACACACATCAAAAGTTATCTTTCATATTTCGAAATTCATCTTACACGTTGAGATTTATCCCACACAACTCGTAATTTATCCTACACAACTATTAATTTATCCTGCACTTTAAATTATTTTATTTTATTTTTTTGAAAAATATATATTTTGAAGATAAGTTACAAAAAATTTAATGTAGTTAGCTATTAAAGAGGAAGACTACAAATTCATGACCTATGTAGATTTACCAATGTACCCTTATAGTAACGTTAAATAATTATATTAAATGAAGTAAAATAAAGCATTATTATTGGTTGAAATTTCTTCTTTTTTCTTCTTACAAAAAATTTCTTCTCATTTGAACTCTCCACTATAGGGATAAACCCTATTTTATTGAAATAAAACATCTTCTTTATTTAGGTAACTTTTATAGCCACTTTTCCAAGCCTTCAGTGCTGTCCAGCTGACTTCTATTTGGCTTTCACATTTTGTTACCTGAAACGCGTTTAAAAACATTTTGTCAGTGGGAAATACTGGTGAGTGAATCCCAATTTAATCAAAATAGGTTTTATCATTTCACAGTATTGAGAGCGATTACAATGTTTATATCTACACAATTACTCATTTAGTACTGTCAATCCTGACTGGTGGGTCATATTACTCATTGGCTATCTCATTGTCCAATGGTAATGTGTTCCACATTTTGTATACAAAACCCCACCATACCGGCAGTAATTGAAGAATTACAAAGACTCAATCACTGCTAATTATATTTTTAAACAATTTAAGGTTGTGTAAAAACAGTTTACAAAAAAGATTTACAAAAAGGAGATTACTCACATTGCTACTTTAGATGTTTCCTTTGTGAATTCCTGGTTATAATCTATTAATTAAACAATGCACACGTGTTAGTATAATAACCCAATTTACATTAGTTATACCCTCCCCGAGACAGAACTCCAACGACTACGTCGGGCAGAGCCTCGACAGCCATTACGGAGCACTAGATCAATCGGACAGCATATCTAATACGTAACCAGGGGTTAAAATACTTACAACGAGGCAGAGCTTCGCTAATTTTAGTGGGTATAATATCCGGAGATTAATTCTACTATAGAGAAATTGAGAGAGATTGAAAGTTTCTGAACGAGTTGGGACTGAATGCCGTGATCCCCTATTTATAGTTTTGACCCGCCAGTCTCTCGCGGCCCGCGAAAGAAACACAAGGGGCCTTCGCGCCCCGCGACGTAGGTCGGGTAGGCCCTAGCTTGGACCAGTCATCAGCTAGCTTTGACACGAGTGGCGACACGTGGCGACTCCGGGGGCGGCCTTGTGGCCTAGCTGTCGCGCCCCCCGACAGCCTTCCTTGGCTACGTCGCACCCCGCGATCGATGCTAAAAATTTGTTTTTATTTAATTTTTATAAAATTAAAGGTATTTAGGGTCATTTTACGTATACGGGGTGTATTTTAGGATGTATAGGGATGTTATAAATATTTTAGGAGGGTTGTTATACCCAGTCCCTTCTTGCAGTTCCCAACCTTGCCTTAATGCCATCTAAAATCTGTTTGTTAACGCTTTCAACTTGACTGTTTGCCTGCGCGTGCACCATGGAGGCAAAACTATGTTCAATGCGCATTTCTTTCATCCACTTTTGTAAATCGTCAGGAGCAAAATTGGTACCATTGTCTGTGATAATGCGCAACGGTAACCCGAACCGGCATATAATATGTTCCCAGATGAACTTTCTGATAACCGTTGAGGTGGTTGATGCTAGAGCTTTGGCTTCTATCCATTTGGTGAAGTAATCCACAACAACTATGATAAATTTTACTGCGCCAAGCGCATCGGGAAAAGGACCTACTAGATCGATTCCCCATTGTTGGAAAGGCCATGCTGCGGTTACCGGAACCAAAGGGTTTTTTGGGCGAAGGGTCTTTGGAGAGTGGCGTTGGCATGAGGCGCACTTGCGCAAAATCTCGACGGCGTCCAGATGCATGACAGGCCAGTAATAGCCATGATTTTCGCCACCACCATGCGAGGACCAGCATGGATTCCGCATTATCCTTCATGGATTTCTTGGACCAGATATTGCGCGTCGTGTTTGTCAACTCATCGTAGAAGAGGACCCATATAAGACTTTCGATATAGAATTCCATCCGCCATCTCATAATTGAGTGCTTTGTTCTGAATTTTCCTTGCTTCCGTCTTTCCTTCCGGAAGAGTCCCATGTTGTAAGAACATAATAATCGGGGACATCCATGATGGATTCCCGATTTCTATCATGTTTACGTGTATCAGAGGAACAGACGGGTTTGAGAGAACTTTAATGCAGACCTCCTTTGCCAGGTGTTTAAAACTTGTAGCAGCTAACTTGCTTAGCGCGTCCGCGTGCTTGTTCTCGCTTCGGTTGATATGGATAATCTTGAAGGTCTGAAACTGATTGATTAAGGTTTTCGCCTGTTCAAGATACAAGGCCATTGTTTCACCTTTTGCTTCATAATGACCGTTAATCTGTTCGACAACCAACAGAGAATCAACATGCGCTTCCACATTCTTTGCCCCCATTTTAATTGCTAGGCGGAGACCTGTGAGAAATGCCTCATACTCTGCTTCGTTGTTGGTGCTTTTAAAATATAACCGAATGGCGTAAGTAAGTTCGTGGTTGTCAGGGCTGCCTAGGCAAAGACCGGCCCCTGCGCCGTCATCGTTGGAAGCACCATCTGTATGTAAGATCCAGACCCTGTCGTCGAAGACTGGGGTAGGATTTTGTATGGCTTCGCATTCTTGAATTTTATCAATGGGAACATCAGTAACGAAATCTGCCAGAACTTGGCCTTTGATAGCTGGGCGCGGCTTATATAGGATGTTATGTCCGCCCAGTTCAATGGCCCTTTTTGCTAACCTGCCAGCAACATCCGGTTTGGATAAGATTTGACCCAAATGATAATTGGTAAGAACAGTTATGACGTGGTCAGAAAAATACCTTCATTGTCTGCGCGAGGCGTGAACCAACACTAGAACGAGTTTTTCCATGATTGAATAACGGGTTTCCGGACCAGTCAACATCTTGCTGATGTAATAAATTTGAGTTTGGACTCCGTCTCTTTCCACCAGCAGCACTGTGCCCACTGCTACCTAAGATACGGAGAGGTACAAGATTAATGGTTCTTCCTTTCGCGGAGCTGTTAAAGTAGGTAGCTGAATTAGGCATTCCTTCATTTCCTGAAACGCTTTTTTGGCCTCTGAAGTTCATTGAAATTGGCTCTTCTTGACGCAATTGCGCAATGTGCTTAAGAACGGATAAGATTTGGCGGCATGGTTTGCTAAAAATCGGTTGAGCGCAGCCAGTCGACCAGCTAGGCGCTGCATCTCTTTGATAGATGCTGGTGACGGCATGAGCTGAATAGCCTCTACCTTTTCTGGATTAACTTTAAATCCATCTTTGGTTATGATAAATCCCAAGAATTTACCTTCCTCCATTCCGAACGAACATTTCACTGGATTCAGCTTCAAATTAACTTTGCACAAAGAGTCGAAGGTGCGCTGGATGTTTGTGAGCATTAATTCTTCTTCGGGATTCATGATGACAAGGTCATCCATATAAACGTTGATTGTTATGCCGATATCCTCCCCAAAGACTTTATCCATTAAGCGTTGATATGTAGCTCCCGCATTGCGGAGACCAAAAGGCGTTTTTGTGTAATAGAAAATACCTTTGTCCGTGCGAAAAGCTGTCTTGTCTTCATCTTCTTCCTTCATTTGCACTTGGTGATAGCCTTTGTAACAATCTAGGAAACATTTCCAGCAGAAAGAAGCTAAGGAATCCACCTTCTTGTCAATCTCTGGGAGAGAATAACAGTCCTTTGGACACGCTTTGTTGAGGTCCTTGAAATCGACGCACATACGCCATCCGCCATTATGCTTTTGCACCATCACTGGCTTAGCTACCCAGGTTTGATACCGGACTTCGCGTAATATGCCCGCCTGAAGCAGTTCAGCCACCTGCTCATTCATTGCGCGAGTCTTTTCTGGACCCAGACTGCGCTTTCCTTGTGCTACTGGCTCTGCTGAAGGTCGAACATTCAAACAATGTTCCGCCACATTTCTTGGTACGCCGGTCATGTCCGCTGGGGACCATACGAAAATATCCATATTTTTTAATAGAAGTTGTTTCAGCCTTGCACGAATTGCTGGCTATACGGCGTGTCCTAATAAAATAGTTTGCTCAGGATATTCATTGTTGAGTACCCATTTCTCTGGTTCGTTAGATGAAGATGGTTTTGCAACCTTTACTGGTGGTTCGTCATCTATAGACATGACTTCTTTGCTTGAATATAAAATTGCTATGCCGGTTTCTGTTGGAAAACCGCAAGCAGCGTGTGGTATGAAAGTAATCATGCTAAACTCTCTTTGCGAACGCCTACCCAACAGAACATCGTGGTGGGATGTAGCTGGCATAACCATAAAGTTGACCGACACGGTGCGCGAGTGTTTACCATCAGAGAGTGTAACGGGAAAAGAGATCTGACCCAGTGGAAAGACGGCTTCATTGCAGAAACCAATTAACGGGAAATCACCGGTTTCAAGCGCGCCTTGTCCTCTGGGTCTAACTGCTTGAAACACTGTTCATATATAATATCCATAGAACTACCTGGATTGATGAACATATAATCGGTACGGTAATGACCAAAAATACCGGTTATGACGACTGGCCGCTCCTCTTGAGGACCTCCAGGTACAACAGGAAAAATTACTTGTTGCTCGCGCCAGTGTTGGTTATGACTTAGTTTGTTGTTGCGCTTGCGCAGTGGTCCTCCTTGCACCATATGTGTTTGTTTTGTGTTGTTGTTGCGCTTGCGCGGAGGTCCTCCTTGCACCTTCAGACGTCTTCACCAACGTCTTGTACTACGTGACTGAGCTTTCCTTTATAGTTTTCACCATTGGGCTGGGTGTCCCACTGTCACAGCCCCCGACCCCACCCCGGGAGCGGGAGCCGCGAACCAGTCAGATGGTATCGGTGTTTATTAAATTGGTAGTGGAAAACTTTCATCAGGACCGTAGTTAGGAAATATTTTTATCAGAGTTAAACACCAAAATGTTATAAAATAGATAAATAGGATAAACCCCAAGTTTTGCTGAAAATAAACAAGTGGGACAAAACCCGATTTTTATTTGTAATATATTTATAGGGATAAACCCTAATTATTGAAAACAATTCTCCTTTTTATTTAGGTAACTTTTATAGGCACTTTTCTAAGTCTTTAGTGCTCTCCAACTGGCTTTTATTGGCTTCACACTAAGTTACCTGAAACGCGTTTTAAAAACATTTTATCAGCAAGAAATACTGGTGAGTGCATCCCAGTTTAATCAAAACAGTTTTATAACTTTACAGAATTGAGGGCATCCGCAATTACATTTGTTTATATCTA
The DNA here is from genome assembly GCA_030545235.1 of Helianthus tuberosus. NCBI lineage: Eukaryota > Viridiplantae > Streptophyta > Magnoliopsida > Asterales > Asteraceae > Helianthus > Helianthus tuberosus. The sequence continues at coordinate 154,768,250 of CM060414.1, read as the reverse complement.
CTCAATTACCACCCACAATACTGTCAATCATAACTTGTGGTCATGCTACTACTCAAAATGTAGTAACAAGTAATGTATACAAAACCCCAACATACCGACAGTAATTGTAAAATACAAATACTCAATTACTGATAAGTGTAATTTAAAACATTTGATGTTTTGGTAAAATATTTTGACTCGCAAAAATATATTTGCAAAAAGGTGGCAAAAAGAGAATGTACTCACATTTGTAGGCTTAGGTATTTCTACAGGCTTTCTGGTAATATTATAGCTTCCTGTTGTTTCTCCTGGTTATTATTTATTACATTTAAACAATGCACATGTGTTAGTAAGATAGCCCAAATTGCATTAACCTTACAACTCGAGACAGAACTCCAATGACTGAGTCAGGCAAAGCCTTGACATGCATTACGGAGTCCTAGATCAATCGGGTGTAACACGAGACAGAACTCCAACGACTGAGTCAGGCAGAGCCTTGACATGCTTTACGGAGCCATAATCGATCGTGTAGGGTAATAGCAGGGTTATAGTACTTACAACGAGGCAGAGCTTCACTTTATGGGGGTAGTAGGCGAGAGCTTTAGCCTATAGAAGTTGAGATAGAAATAAAGAATTTGAACGATTTGAAATGGCTAATTCGATCCCCTTTTATAGTCTGATCGTAGACGGGTCGCACCCCACGACGCCCTCCTCTTCTTCTCTCGCGGGCCGCGAGGGACTGTATTGCGGTTTTAGGGTTGGTGAGTCATAGGTAGGTTCGACATGTGGATGGGACATATGGCTTAAAGGGTGTACGTCAAGTAATAGGCTGTCGCGCCCCGCGAAAGAATCCCCTTTGGCTATCGCGGGCCGCGACGACACTAATTTATTTGTTTTTCATAAATATAAGTGTTATTCGGGTCCGTTTCTCACATACGGGTGTATCTGGGATCGTTTAGGGGTGTTTCTCGAAGGTTGTTATACCCACTGCTGTGATAGATGTGGGCCCAGCTTTGTATGATCAGATTGTGTCTGAGAATTTTGCTATGTGGGAGGTTCCCGACGTCTGGATCTGAGATGAGTAAGCTCATATCTGGTGCTAGCTTGAGAGTACACTTTTGTGTCTTTGGCCAACACATGTGATGATGAATTGTAATAAAACATTCGAGATGCGGTTGGGGTTTGCACCTGAGTTGTAGATTCATGTGCATGCGTTGCTGTTTGAACCGCTGGTGCACAAAGTTGTGCAGAAATTGCATTCAAAGCCTTTTAAAATTTGACAAACCATCAAATCGGAGTTTCCTCAGGAAGTAGATCTGGACTGATCGGAATTCCGAGTTGAACTTCCGAGGTAACAGGATCATGCCTCTGATTCATATCATGATGAATATCGTTGTTGTTAAAGAATTTTCCCACGATTCCGTCGATACGAGAAACATGGGCCAAAATGCCCCTGTTCTCGGGTCGAGGACTTGGTGGGTAATTTGACGGACCCTCTGCCATTGAAAATAGAAGAGATGAATAAATGAATCGATCGAGAAGATGAAAATGAAAATTAAAAATCGGTGGGCGCCAATGAAGAAACAGTGATCAGAATTGACCGGAATCAATCAGATCTGGGGTTTAGTTTCTGCATAAAAAGGTTAATTTTCTCATCGATTGCTGGTTGAGGGCTACTTCACCGGAGAACACTGCAAAACAGAAAGCCGTCAGACTCGCCACGTGGAGAATGGGGGTTCTCTCCGTGACCACCCTCCGGCGTGAGAATAAGTACAGTGATCTCAAAGGAAAAGATAAAGTAGTAAGAGTGAAAGTATGTGAAAGTAGCTTCTAAGATCATACCTGAAGTCTCGTATTTATAACCAGAATTTTGGCGCCAAAAAGTGTAACGGAGATAGTGACGGAGAACGCTTTTCCGTTGACAGTTATCTCTCTTTCCGTCAATAGTTAACTCCACATCCATGCACACGGATCGTGGGTCTGATCGACGACTGGGGAGATGCCACGTGGAAAGTGGTTTTGTGCAGATCTTTCTTTAAGTTTTTGCCATTATCGTGATTTAGATGAGTGTATAGGATTATGCCACGTCACATTCGGTTGCAACCGAATAGGGCAATGCACGATGAGCATTTAGAGCCTTCTAGAAGATCTACAACTGTAAGCCGTTGTACCTTTGCCACGTGTCCATTCTGTTATAACAGAAAAGATTCCTTTTGTTCAAGTCCTGATTTCATGCCGCGGAAATGTTTAGGATTTTATCTTCAAGCCTAACTGCACCCTTGCGCGGGCCCGCGCAAGGGTGTTAGTTGAATATTTGTCTTTCCTTTCTCCGGCGCATGGTCATCGGAGACGGGTCTTTTCCAAATCTTGTTTAGAACCGCTGCGCGGCCGCTCAGGGTCTTATTCAAGATGCTTTTGGAATGAAGTTGTGGTATGGTCCTATGCGCTTGCGCAGAGTTTTTGGGACCATACACCTTCACAAAATTAACTAAATCGAACCATTTATATTTTCATATATTTCTAGCTTTTATAGCTTCAATTCATGTATTTCATATTTATACCCCCATTTTATGTCTTTTTACCTCCATTTCAAGTACATATATATCCATTTCATGTATTACACCTAAATTTCATGTATTTATAATAAAAAGTTTTAGCCCAAATTTGGTTTTGGCTATTGACCAAAATTAAATGAATCAAACCAACAACCGTCAATTTAACTGAATAAACCATACCGATTAACTGAAAACGGATTGGTTAATAAAATAGACTAATCGATGCCTCAATTTTGGTTGAGGATAATAATCTAACCAACCGAACAATGCGCACAGTGGCAATGTCTTTGTTTCCCGCCATATCCCGCACGCACCTATCGGTTATTAACCAAAACCGGTTATCAGTGAACAATAACTAAATTGTTAACCTAAAACAAACCGTAAAAAGATGAAACCGAACCAAAATCAACCAAAAACTGAATTAGCTGAAACCAAATTAACAAAAAACCGATCATAATTTTTTTTGTACTCTCGTTTAACCAAAATTAGCTGAGCGAACCAAATCATTCATATTTTCATATATTTCTAGCTATTATACCTCCAGTTCATATATTTCATATTTTATATCTTCATTTCATATATTTATACTATCATTTCCTGTATTTATACCTCAATTTCATATATTTCTAAGCAAAAGTTTTAGCTAAAGTTTGGTTTTTACTATTAACTGAAATTAGATGGGCCAAACCAAAAACCGTCAATTTACCCTAAAAATCATGGTGATTAACCGAAAAACGATTGGTTAATAAAATAGACTAACCGATGACTTTGGTTTTGGCTTCGATTGAGGATAATAATCAAACTGACCGACCATGCAAATCACAATGAAATGGATTACACAATTACTTCGCTTTGATATATATCTATTACAATGATGCTACAATAAATATTATATGATTAGGAAAACTACAATAAACGAGTATCACAATGCGATGTGTCGTTCCTGATGCGTCATGCGGGCATCTTGCTAGTATAATTAACACATGTAACAATTACACCATCCTTGCAAATGAGCCGAGCCAAGCCCGAGCACGACTGCCGGAGCTTGAACTTGTTTAATGTATGAAAGCTCTAGCTCGGCTCGGTTCGACTCGAGCTTTGTTTCTAAAGCGCGAGCCCATCTCATTTATAATTTATTAATTATTTGAATTTGATATGCAACAAATGCAACATATAAACTATATCAAATAAGGTATAAAATCAACCATTTTTAGTACTAATATTGGAAAAAGTGTGTTTCTTTGTACACTTTTGATTTTCAGGATTAAAAGAGGTTAAATGTACAAAAGGAACAAATTAACGGTAAAAACCAACATAAATACAAAAGAAGAGAAGTTGATATATCATACCGACCCTTCGAGCTTCACCCCAAGACAAAAAACAACAAATCAGAAGATAAACACGGGGTCGTGCCACCAAGGCATGGGGTCGTGCCCCACTCCAGATTCCATAAAGAAAAAGACAAATAGAAGCAGACAAGAGATACGGGGTCGTGTCCCATGGACACGGGCCATGGTCAACTCCCAGATATGCAAAATCTTGATAGTACAGCAAGTACAAGGGCTACGGGGTCATGCCGTTGACACACAGGGCCATATAAGCATACGGACTGACACAACTCATTAAATGAAGACATAGAAGAAGGGGGCACGAGGCCGTGTAAACTGTCTGTTTCCAACTATAAATAGGGGTGCTTGGTTCAATTGCAGTCCATCTCTTGGCAAACCACTTCTCTCACACCTGCCACCACTCCACCACCATAATACCATCATCATCCATCACATTCATCCATCATCAATCTTTAAAGTATGTAGTAGTATCGGGATCCAAGATTGATCGTAAGAGTTTTGTCAAACAAAGGCCATGATTGGCTAACCTCTTACTTCACTTGGTGAAGACAAGTCTTTTATGTATTACTTTTGATTTCCAAGCTTTGGTTAACTTCTTAATTGAGTTTGTATTAATGACTTTAATTGCTAGTTTTTTATATTGAAAGTGAACTTTATTCTATCATCTTCTCATGTTTTGTTGATTAACTCATTCATGTCTTTACGGTCTATATAAAGCACGTTAACTGCCTGGAAGGGGGTTAGAAGGGTGGTGTGGGTAAAGTTCTTGCCTCGTTCAGTGTATAGATCCTGCGAGGACTTGATTCAAGCTTATTAGGACTTCTTTGAGGCAGATAGCATCAGATCGGGGGAAATAAGAACAACTTGAATCCTTTATAAATAAACTACTATTAAAACTTTAAACTGGCCTTGCGGGACTGTATCCCTATTCCCTGCTGACTCTGACCAATATGGCCGGCAGTAGCATTGCCTCCAAAAGAGGGACATGGCACATTTTGCATTAATAACTTACTTAAGTATCTTTCAATATTCCAGCCTTGTGGGACTGCATCCCTGCTGACTCAGACCAATATGGCCGAGGGTAGCGTTGCCTCCAAAAGAGGGACATGCCACTATAATCAATATAATCTCTTAAAAAACCCAAAGTGCGGGAATCATCAAAGGATACGTAAAAGATGAGTCGGAACCAAGTGATTCTATCTTGTCTATTTGTTTCTTTTATGTATTTTAGTTTCTTTATTTAGTTTACTAAAAATCTTTTCTCAAAATTTGGTTAGATTAGACGTTGACGATATTTCGGTATTAAAAGCTCTTGTGTCTTTGAACAAACTCGGTATCTTACCATCACTATACTACGCCAACGATGGGTGCACTTGCCCTAGCGTGTTGTAGAGAGTGATGGTGTTATATCGTGTTTTATAAATTTAAAGTTTAATAAACGAGTAAAAATGCTTAAAAATATATTAAAAATCATACACGCTCGCATCACGTTAGAATTAATTATAATTATTATTATTTTATATATAATTAAGTTATTTTCGTAATTTTGTAAATAGTCATTATTATTATTTGAATAAACATTTAATATATATTAATTAAAAAGTATAACGATAGTGGGTTCGTTTAAGCTTATGAGCCAGTTCGAGCTCGAGCTCGATAAGCAAAGCTTAGGTTCGTTTCGAGCGAAGCTTGAGTATTTCGACTCGTTTGCAAACCCTTAAGTCCATCAATTTCAAAATTGAATTGATTACAGAAAAAAATGGTAGGCTAAGTGGTATGGGGTACGCCCTCTCCACCTCAGCACAATAACACCCAATAATGCCCCCTCCCCATTGCCTGGGCGTCATTGTGGGGGTGCCAATGCCTTCTCACCAGCACAATAACAAGGAAAAACGTTTTTTTTTTTGGGGCCAAATCAATATTAAATCAATAAGAGGGGGGGGGGGGGATTGACCACTGGATAGCTTTCTCTCATTTCTTGGTTGTTAAAGGGGGATGCCATTGCTTACGTGTTGTTGATGTGGCGTAATAAATCCCTTAAAGGCTCCATTCCATACCATACATCCTTACAATTAAAATTGTTTATGCTACAAGCATAAAAGTTATCAAGCCATTATTTCTTTGAACATCAACTTCACGTAATTACACTTTGGTTTCAAGATCGGTTTTTGAATTTTGACCTTAAGAGCCCACAAAATAATTATGACAACGAGAACACACATTAGTAGGTCTCCCCAACCAAGCAATCGACAACTAGAGCTCTATAAAAATCCCGACATTCAACTTATGTCAAAAACAATTTTGGAATATTTACCTACTTATTATATGAGGACAAGAGCAGAAGTGAGGACGAGAGTTTAGATAATTAGATCAACTAGGGTTATTCCCCACGCGCGTTACGCGAGCAAATCTGGTTTAATTGTGGCTCAAACCAAACTATGGCTCAGATTTAACCAATAATTCAAAGTGTAAAGTGGCTCAGATTTTACATCATAACTAGTGACAATTAGACTAATGCATACAAATCAAGGAAATCACAAACCGGTGCAAAAAACCATCTTAAAAAAATAACACCAAAACAAAGCAAAAATACGCACCCAAGTGAAAATCGAGTTTTCTGTGGCTCAGAGCTTCTGAAAATTAGGGCTGCAAGACGGGTTGCAGGTCAAAACCTACCATCCATCATCATTGTCATGCCATCCTCATCAATTTTTGAAAAAATAATTTGAACTCATCACAGCCAATCAAAAAAACCTATTATCAGGCAAATGAAGAATATAAGGGCAATAAAAGGGGTGGGCCGGGGAAGGTGTAACTGCAACGTACAGATTTGGTGGAGATCTTTCATTGGGTGCATCAACCATCAGAAGAATCACTATTTATTTCGTTCACAAATTAATAGTATCTAACAAAACCTGCAAAATACACAACAAATTTGGGTTAATGATGGTTTATGTGTATTATAATAATAAGTTGATATATGTGAACAATAAAATAATGATTTAATGATCATTGTTTTGTTTCTTTAAAATCACAGAGCAGGAAAAAAAAACATACAACCTATGAATGAATAATGTAACTTAACACACAATATTTGATAATAACTGGCTATAAATATAATTGTTTGGACCTTTAAAAAATATTTTCTTATCGAATACAATGGGCTAAGAATAAAACTTCATTTCTAATGATTATAAATTATAATGTTTGTTTTAATTGTTTGATACTTTTATGATATAAAGTGTCTCGTTTTAACCCAAACCATTTGTTAGGTATAAGTATAGCAGTGAAAGGGGGAACTATTTACATTAGATCCCCTATATACATGGGATCACATTAAATTTAATTACTATGTTTTTAACTAAATGCTTTCAATTAAAGTCATATTGGAGGCCAAAGAACATCATGTAACTAAATTGAAAGTTTTGGAGATTATAGTTCTATAGATGCAATTGAACGAACATTTTTAGTATCAAATGGACTTTTGAAGATTCAAAGACAGGCTTTTTCGCGTGCCATTTTAGCAAGAATGGAGGCACGTTTGCATATTAGATTTAAGGATTGCAAGCTTCCAAGTTCATTCAATTGATAACACATTAAATTGTAGTGTTTTTTTGTCATGTTTAAACTATGCCTAGCGATGTAAACCAAAATGTAATAATAAAATCTTACAATAAGTGACCGAGAGACTAAATGTCATCACAGCCCGCAACCTTTGCAAGAAGACAAAGAACTCTAACCTACAACGCCAAGGCATTTTATGGTGATATTCAATAGAATGCTTAAAAAACCAAACAAATGATGCAACAATGGTCTATCATAGTAACACTAAAAAGTTGAAAACCTGCAAAATCACATCCATAAACATCTGTAAGTATTGGAATCAATAATTTAAAAACTCAAAAACTTTCCTAAAAGTGGAACGGGTAAAGTGGGTACACTAAAGTATATATTAATATAACTGCATTATGATTAGAATTATAAAGTTTTTTATTCAAGACGCTAATTTTATAGAATTCATATAAGTTTAGAAAAAAACACTATCTGGGTCAATTTATCCCAACCTATATCATTATAATCTTCACTTAATGAGTAATGCTAGAATATTTTATCAATGGCAACTTATGTGGTAGCAATTTATAAGTCATATGAACCTTCAAAAAGGGCGAAATGTCTGGAAATGATGGAAAAATAACTCACCACAATTATATATTGTTTTGAAAGAAAATGTCTTCCTAGTTAACGCAAGAATGATAATAAGCCTTTTAACAATCTCAATCTCTGCAATTATGAAACAACCAACAAAAACCTAAATCATTTTTTAAATAATCAACACCCAAAAAAACAAATAAACCCCACCTCCACCAAACATACCTCAATTCTTAATTGAATCACTTGCACCAAACCCTAAATTGGCCAAAAAAACTGACGTGAAAAGTTTGGAGGAGGCAAGGAACATACCTCTGTTGGTTCTTAAATCACTTGTACCAGAGAAAAGAGAAGAAAGTCTGAACGAAGTCGACCAAAGCTGGTCTGAGGTGGGTGGTCAGCGTCACTCCATTCTCTGTTAAACGTGACAACGATACAGAGATCGGCCACCATCGCCACCATCCATCGTCGTCTGAACCGGAGACCGTCATCACTGACCGACGGCCGGAACGTCAGGACAAAGGCGGCGGCGGGCAGCGGATCGGTGTTCATCGGCATTCATCGTCGTCTGAAACCAGAGACCATCGCCACTGGCCGACGGCCCCATCCATCGTCGTCTGAACCAGAGACCGTCATCACTGACCGACGGTCGGAACGTCAGGACAAAGGCGGCGGTGGGCAGCGGATCTGTGTTCATCGGCATTCCATCGTCGTCTGAAACCAGAGACCATCGCCACTGGCCGACGTCCGTAACGACAGGGCACAGACGGCAGCGGGGCGCCGGATTTCATCGGCGATCCTTTCTTTCTCTGTAGCCAAATGAAGAAGGTAAAACATAAATAAAAGGGTGTGCTGGAAAGAGGTGTAAATGCCACGTATTAATTTGGTGGAGACCTTTTATTGGGTAGATCAACCAATCAGAAGAATCACTATTCATTTCGTTTAGAAATTAATAGATAGTAATAGCAATGTGTGAGTCATATATTGTCTTCCACAAGTAAGAAAACAGGCGATTGACATAGGAGAGAAAAGGTAAAGGTTATTTATACGCATATGAATCAATGTAATTGAGGCTCATTCACAAAGACAAAGCCTCTAAGAACACCTGGGTTTGAAGGTTTTAGGTTTAAGTCTCACAGATAACATAATTAAAGAAATTTGACGCTAATTTTTTTATATAAATATGTAAAGGACATGATATACGCAATAACCCTCATGTGGAAGTCATGCGACATGACTTTCATTTGAAAATGTTAACACGTGTTACTTTTATATCTAATTTTAAAGGAGAAAAAACCAAACTTAACATATGAAAAATATATGTCGTAATTCGCCCCTTAAATCACTTGTACCAGAGAAAAGAGAAGAAAGTCTGAACGAAGTCGACCAAAGCTGGTCTGAGGTGGGTGGTCAGCGTCACTCCATTCTCTGTTAAACGTGACAACGATACAGAGATCGGCCACCATCGCCACCATCCATCGTCGTCTGAACCGGAGACCGTCATCACTGACCGACGGCCGGAATGTCAGGACAAAGGCGGCAGCGGGCAGCGGATCGGTGTTCATCAGCATTCCATCGTCGTCTGAAACCAGAGACCATCGCCACTGGCCGACGGCCCCATCCATCGTCGTCTGAATCAGAGACCGTCATCACTGACCGACGGTCGGAACGTCAGGACAAAGGCGGCGGTGGGCAGCGGATCTGTGTTCATCGGCATTCCATCGTCGTCTGAAACCAGAGACCATCGCCACTGGCCGACGTCCGTAACGACAGGGCACAGACGGCAGCGGGGCGCCGGATTTCATCGGCGATCCTCTCTTTCTCTGTAGCCAAATGAAGAAGGTAAAACATAAATAAAAGGGTGTGCTGGAAAGAGGTGTAAATGCCACATATTAATTTGGTGGAGACCTTTTATTGGGTAGATCAACCAATCAGAAGAATCACTATTCATTTCGTTTAGAAATTAATAGATAGTAATAATAGTAATGTGTGAGTCATATATTGTCTTCCACAAGTAAGAAAACAGGCGATTGACATAGGAGAGAAAAGGTAAAGGTTATTTATACACATATGAATCAATGTAATTGAGGCTCATTCAAAAAGACAAAGCCTCTAAGAACACCTGGGTTTGAAGGTTTTAGGTTTAAGTCTCACAGATAACAGAATTAAAGAAATTTGACGCTAATTTTTTTTATATAAATATGTAAAGGACATGATATACGCAATAACCCTCATGTGGAAGTCATGCGACATGACTTTCATTTGAAAATGTTAACACGTGTTACTTTTATATCTAATTTTAAAGGAGAAAAAACCAAACTTAACATATGAAAAATATATGTCGTAATTCGCCCCTTAAATTATGTGTGTATAATTTGTCGAGTTGCCATAATTTAAAAGAAAAAGTTAATTACACAAATAATCCATATTCAAAAGCCAGGATTTGAGGCTTTTCCAAATTACTTATTGACTTATTAACTTTTTGAAAACGCAAATAAGTCAATAAGTCATTTTCAAAAGCCAGGATTTGAGGCTTTTCCAAATTACTTATTGGCTCCAATAAGTTAATAAGTCATTTTCAAACTCAATCCCAAAAACCCCCTAAGTTTAAAAAGTTGCATGTTCGTGGGTTGACTGATCTAACCAGACACATACCCGAAAATCATGTCACGCATACCAACCCAAAAACGAAACAAATATTTTTGGTTTGACATGAACTGACTTGTTTAACCCAAATGTTTTTGTTTTAATACCTAAGTTTACATTTTTACAAAAAAAAAAAAAAAAAAAGAAAGAAAGAAAGAAACCACAAAGGCTTACAAACCAATTATATAATACTCTAATTTACAACATTCTTGTGCAATGTTACTTGTACACCATGCTTTCTTATTTTACTTGCATCTTTTGTTTGTATGGTAGAAGTTGGAAGCTTAAAGCTTCTTTTGGAGGCTTTATCTTATTTTTTATATATGAATGTTAATAGAAAAATGGAGTTTCTTTTAGTTTTTTTATTGGTTTTATACACAAGCTTTTCCGATTTTGATGGTTATTTATGGTTATGTAACATGGTTTCTGTTGGAAAAATTGGTGAAAATAGCATCTTTCACAAATATAAGAAAATGATTTTTTTTCCTATTTTGGACCAGAAATAAATATAAGAAAATGAGCGGGTTTTATATATTTATTTATGGGTTTGTGTTCTATGTCGGAAGAGCTTCGAAACGAACTAAACCACGTCCCAAACGGAGCTAAGATGAATAAGATATCGATGCTCAAAGTTGGGTGTTTGAAACACTGAATGCTAAAACAAAAGAGAAAGTAGCACATTGTCCCACATCGAAGGAGAGATGGAACTTAAATGGGTATTTAAGTGGGAACTCTCCATCCTTATTGTTTCATGGAAGCACACACTAAGTGTCCTCGCGAAGGGTGCGTCGCACTCGCACACGCGCGCGTGGCGTGGGCGATGAGGCGCAATGTGGCGCTTTGATGGCGCACTTTGCACTTTTGACCATGTGCGCGTGGTGGATCACAGAGGCTGCAAGGACAAAGTGGTGAAGTGGCGTGCAGGTTCGAGGCGCGAGTACACATGACATGAAGGCGGCGGTTGCGCATGGTGCATGGGGCCTGATGTGACGTGCGCGGCGCACCAGAGTGAGCCAATACGTCGCGATTGTGTGGCGTGCTCGTTACACTGTAATTATAAAATCACATATCAATTTCTACCTTAAGTTTTAGATTGTGGCATAAAACATGCAACCAAATTATTTTATAACATTAAACATATAATAAGAAATAAATTAAAAAATGGGTAAAAATCTAAAATAGGCCAACCAGTAAATTCGTCTTGTTTATGCAAACAAGTTTGCAGGTTCAACCCGAATTTAACACCAATACAATCTAATATAATATATTATATTATATTTTATTTTATTTTATATTATAAACATTTTAGAAGGGGTTATACAGCTCTTTGGCTTAATTGGTTCATTTGGACCAACCATTTTTTACCTTTCTAATTATTTTTTTTTATATTTGGTTTTTAAAATCTATTTATACCTTTTTTTTCTCAATTGTGGACTTGAAAGTGCTAGACCTCCAAGCAATTTTAAACTTCATCATGTTAAAACTTCAATAGTAAAATTATTTTTTTATTAATATTTGAGTAAATTACTATTTTGGCCCCTGTGGTCTAGCCAGTTTAACCCTTTCAGCCCCAAAATGAATATTTTAACATATTAGACCCCGAGGTTGCATTTTATAACGATTTTGGCCCCTAACACTAACTTCGTTACTTTTTTGCATTTAAGTGTAATGGTAATTAGGTAATTATATACCTTAGAGGTTGTTTTTTGATAATTACAAAGTTATTTTAATATTTAAGAGATTATTAATGCAATTACTCAAGATTTTTTTATTTCGTTATTTTTTCACAATTATTATTTAACAAAATATGTTTTAAATATACAAATAAATTTCTATTTTCATTAAATGTTTGTTTTTATAAATATCGTTTTAAAAAATAATTTGTTTTTAACATTTTGTTTAAAGCGTCTATCGTTTTTAAAATTGTTCATTTTTAATCCATTTGGTTTTCTTAAAATCGTTCTTTTTAAAGTCGTTTGTCTTTAAAAGTTTTTGTAAACACTTCATTTCATACCATTCTTTTTAAAATCATTTGTTTTTTTAAACATTTTGAATCAACTCACTGTTTTAAGTCGTTCGTTTTTTTAAATTTTACAAAACGACGTGTATAAAAAACAAAAGAAATGTAATATTTGAAAAAAGATGAAACATTATAATAAAAAGTTTGCAAAAGATCGTTCATTTTTCAAACTTTTTTTAGAGTGGTTTATTTATTTTTCAAATCTTCCATTTATTTGGACCGTTTGTTTATTCAAAATTCTTATTTCTTAACTTTTCGTGTATTAAGTTCGTGTGTTTTTTAAAACCTTACACTTGTTAACTTATTTTTAAGGTTTTTTTTTTTTTATAAACATCTTTTTTTTAATCTTCGTTTTTAAACCACTCGTTTGTTTAAAATAGATCATTTTTAAATTCCTTCATCATTTTCTAAAGTTCATTTTTCCTAACGACTATAAGTAAACTGAATACAAAAATGAACGATTTCAAAAACTGTTCTAAAAGGAACGGTTTAAAAAGAAACGCATTTAAAAAACAACTTAGAAAAACGAATTGTTTAAAAAAGTTTAGAAAATGATTTTAAAAATAACAGTGTTAAATGATTTGTTTAAAAAAACTTTAAAATGCAAACAACTTTAAAAAGAACGATTTTAATAAACAAACAATTTAAAAAGGAATAACTTTAAAAATGATATACAGTTTTAAAAAAAGGTTAAAAAACAAATAAATTTAAAAACGACGTTTATGAAAAGGAAACGCTTAATGAAAACACATATTTATTCGTATATATAAAACATATTTTATTAAACAATAATCGTGAAAATAATGAAATAATAAAAAAAAACTTGAATAATTGCATTGATAATCTCTTAAATATTAAAAGAACTTTATAATTATCAAAAACAGCCCCTAAGGTATATAAAGACTTAATTACACTTACACTTAACTATAAAAAAGTAACAAAGTTAGTATCAGGGGCCAAAACTGTTATAAAATGCAACCTCGGGGTCTGATATGTTAAAATATTTCTTTTTAGGCTGAAAGGGTTAAACTGGCTAAACCACATGGGCCAAAAAAGTAATTTACTCTTAATGTTTTCTTTCTTTTGTTTAACTTTTAGTTTTACTAATATCTAATAATTACGTTTATTTTTTCAACTTTTAGTTCTTCTTTATTATATTATTAGGGAAAAGATCAAATATGAAGTTTATTTTGGCTAGGAAGCAATAGGATTAGGACATGTGGCAACATTTAAAATAAAGAAAAAGGGTATTTTAGTCAATCCAACCCTTTCTTCTTCCTTTTCAAAACCCAGTAACTTCAAAACCCACCATCTTCAACCATTTCTTCACTTTTATCTCAATAATCACTACATTATAGTGCGATTTTCATCACAAATCAATTATTCAAACACCCGATCAACGTGTTCTTCAGTTTTTTTGAAGAAAACCCAGTTTAATTTCATAAAAAAATATCGTTTTTTCCGGTGATTTTGGAGATAATCACTCGATTCGTTCGATTCGAGCGCCGATAAATGTTTCAATCATTCAAACTTCGTCAATTGTTGAAGAAATCATTTAGATTCATGTAAGAAATTCTTCAGCTTGTTCTTCAGCTTTTTTGAAGAAAACCCAGTTTAATTTCATAAAAAATATCGTTTTTTCCGGTGATTTTGGAGATAATCACTCGATTCGTTCGATTCGAGCGCCGATAAATGTTTCAATCATTCAAACTTCGTCAATTGTTGAAGAAATCATTTAGATTCATGTAAGAAATTCTTTAATTTCATTTTTACGATCCGGGTTTTTGATTTAGTCATTGTGTTTTACGATCTTGGCGGGGGTCCGGGGGCAACGCCCCTGGTAGCGGGGTCCCAGGGGCGGCAGCCCCTGGCGGGGTCCAAGGGGCAGAGCCTCTGGAAAAATTAATTTTCTGTAAATTGCCTTTGGAAAACTGCATTCGTAGACAGTGTTTCTGGTTCTATAAACAACAGGTTCTGGTCATTGCGTTTTAGTTAGATTCTGGTTCTGTGAACAACAGTTTCTGGTCATTGCGTTTTAGACAGTTTCTGGTTCTATGAACAACAGTTTCTGGTCATTGCGTTTTAGACAGTTTCTGGTTCTGTAAACAACAGTTTCTGGTCATTGCGTTTTAGAAATAAAACATTTTTGAAGTGTTTTTACTCATTGCGTTTTAGGTAAACGCATTTTTATGTGTATTCAGTTCATTGCGTTTTAGAGAGAACAGTTTCTTTTGTGTTTTTAGGCCATTGCGTTTTAGAAATAAGACATTTTTATGTGTTTTCTAGGCATTGCATTTTAGAACTAAGACATTTTTAAGTGTTTTCTGGCCATTGCGTTTTAGAAATAAGACATTTTAAAGTGTTTTGGGTGCATTGCGTTTTAGAAATAAGACATTTTTAAGTGTTTTGGGTGCATTGCATTTTATAAAGTACACTTTCTTTTGTGTTTTTAGGCTATTGCGTTTTAGAAATAAGACATTTATTTGTGTTTTCTGGTCATTGCGTTTTAGAAATAAGACATTTCTTTGTGTTTTTGGTGCGTTGCGTTTTAGAAAAAGTCATTTTTTACGTTTTTTTTTCATTGCGTTTTACGCAACTGGGTTTTCAAAATTTTTTTTCGAAAATATAGCAATAGTATACTCGTTTTAAAGATAAAAAAACGCTGGTTTTTTTGGTGCAATTTTTATTAAAAAATAATGTCGTATGAAAAAGTTATTAACGTTTAAAAAATGGGGGGGAATTGGAGGAGAGAGAAACTATTGTGCTGGATTGACTAGAATGCCCCTAACAAACTCACGCGCCTCTTTTTTTTTTGCTTCTTTTTTTTTGCTTCAATTTCATTCATTTAATCTTAGCCCTTGATTAATTAAATGGATGGTCAAGATCACTTCCTAGCCTTCCTAGCCAAATAAACTTCCTATTGTATCTCCACCCTATATTATTATCATAGATATTTTCATTTGTTATTTTGTTATTAAGATTCTTTATTTTTATAATATATTTTGTTTTTCACTTATCCGAACGAGTTATATATACTTGATTAATTTCTTTACTGTGAGCTATCCTCACCCTATCTTGTTTGAACGATATTGGTATGAGTACCATATGCGTTTCTATACTTTATCAACGTGATACTATAAAAGTCGTTGAAAAATGAAGTTGCAACGACTAAGTTATTTATGGTATCGTGGCCATAGCAAAGTGGCATTGTCCTTCCTTCCTTCCTTCCTTCCTTGGTATACATAATAATAATAATCAAATCGGGGGTAGTATCGGAGCACACGTTTCCGGTAACCCCACTATCTCCCTCCCTCCGTAACTACGACTGCATCTCATCCCTATCCGACTATTTATTCATTCTGAAAATCAACACAAATATGTTCAAGTTCTGGTAGGTAACCCATTTCATCTCTTATTATTCTTTCTTACAATTCTATTTAGGGTTTCTGCGTTTACACGAATGAGAAATTTAGGGTTTCTGTGTTGTTCAGGTTCGTTTAGTTGACAAGTTTGATTGATCTCTTGGTTAGATTTGTTTTAATTTAGTCATGTTACTTTATTTGATAATTTATTATTTTTTGTTGATTGTAATTGCTTTTCAAGTTGAACTTGAATGATATTAAGTTGTTAAAATTGTGCTTCATTGCATTTATGTCATTACATTTGTATGTCGACGATAAGGTAGTGTTCGTTTCGTGGAATGTAATGGAAACGGATTTTAAAGAATTCATTTGAAATCCTGTAATGTGTTTGGTTGGCACAATTGTCGATGAAATTGAAATGTGAAATATGTAAAATGGCCTTGAAATCGCGTATTGTGTTTGGTTGGTATTACTTCAAGGGATTTAGATTCAATTCCTTGTTGAAACGAACAACATAAGGAATGGAATCTGCATTACAATTCCATCTGGATTTCATTTCATTATGTGAAATGAACACTACCTAGGGGGGGAGGGGGTGGTTATCACTTGCAGAAATTCCATCACTCACAACATCCAATCAAGTTCCGCCATGTCATCAACCATTATTCCATCACTCACAACCTTTTTTAGTGGCAATGGTCATCACTCTCAACACCCAACAATAAACCTTCACACTCCCTCACATGGTTCCTTCCATCACGCGTGAATTTTTTCACGGAACCTTAATCATCACGCGTTAAAGTTTGTTGTGGCGGTGGTTTGTTTGAGTTGATCACGCGTGAAGAAAGTTTATAACGGGGAAAATTTTAACCACCCCCAGTCCCCTAATATTAGGCTAGTTTTGTACCTATATGTAGTTATCAATTTATCATCAAAGCAGTTAATGCGGTTAAAAAATCGGATATCGATCAAGGACCGATATTTGAGATATCGGTAATCGCGGTGGGATATCGGTAATCTTAATATCATGCTGAATTTATATATATATAGCAATTTAACACTAACAATATTGTATACTCCCCTACCATCAACAAATTAACCGTTTGCACGTAGGAACTGATTAAGACTTAAAACACTAATAGCAGCAATAAGGAGAATGACGAATGGTAGAACTAATAAGAAAAGTACTGATATCGGGAGAATTAGTGATATATCGGTCAATATTGCCGATAATATCGGTACCGATATTTTGCACCGATATCTCACCAGGGGACCGATAACTGATATGTCACAGACAGCGATATTAACTAGCATAGGATAGAGAGGCTGCTTCTAGTGAGACCCACGGCTCCACAAGAAACAACAGACAAACAAACTGTATTAGAAGAAACAAAAAAGTTAAATATACACAATATGTAGAGACCTAATGTAACCCGATTGGTACACAACCTATGTTTAATAGATGAACTACATATGGTATTCGTTAACTTAACGGTACTTCCGGCTTTGCAACATTAAAGTATTAATTGCTGTTAACTTTCAGGTGTTCTCAAGAGCAAGGTGATCCGAGGCCACAGGAAGTTACTACAAACTCATGGTATCCTCCATGTGTTAGTTCACCGAGTTCATCCCGCCCTGGTACGCCTAATAGCACCAACGCTAGCACTTACACGCAAAGGGTTGGAGAACGGCCTCACGTTTCTCCCACAGAGGCTGCTAGCATTATTGTATATCTAAAAGATTAAAGGTATACTTTCTATCAATCAGGCCATGTTTGTTAAAAATTTTATTTTTTTAGAGTAAAATGCCATTTTTGTCCCTGAGGTTTTGCGACTTTAGTCCAAAGGTTTATTTTTATGTATTCATTGTATCTTGCATTATTTGATTGATTTAGTGTTGATGAGCTACGGAAGCTTTTATCAGACCCGGAGGCCTATCGACAATTCTTGCTTTCAATTGATCCAGTGAGAACTCAGAACAATGTAAGCACCAAACTAATCGTTCAGCATTTTTGATTTAATCTTTAGCTGTTTATTTTTATATTTATACATTTGTATTTTTGTAAATCAGGTAAGAGATGAACTTAGGAATGAAACTCTGCAGCTTGCTAGTAAGTTTCTCCGTTCATGTGTAAACTTTTTGTATGTGTATCTGTTTTCAACTTCACCTGAAAAAGTTGGAAACAACTTAACAAGGGGTAAAAAGGGAAAGTGAAATGCAAAGTTAGTTGTAATAGATGCTAGAGGTGATGATTTGAGCGTTTTATCGTTCACTTACGAATGGGTAGATTTGGGTTCGGTTTTATAGTTTTATCTAAGGGTTCAAATATTCAAATGACTCAAATGGGCAATATTGTTTCTTTTGAAGTTTTCGATTATTGGCATGATAATATTGTTGTGGTTATAACTAGTGTGTTAAATTATTATACATATGAATATAAAGTCACCATGAATAGTGATCATGGTGACTTTATATTATTATTTTTAAACATTATTCATAATATGTCATTTTTAAAATATCAATATTTTTAACTTTTGATCTATTTTTAAGTGTTCTTTTCAATAACATGTTATTTATTATTTAACTTAATTTAATTTCTAACAACTTGTATAGTAAACTATACGAGTGCTGGTAACAATATTTAAAAACGTAATTTTTTTATTGTAAAATATACGAGTGTCAATATGTGATGAACATAACCGTTTTCGAATTAACATCGGTGTTGATATCCTTTTGTGCATATTACGACTTTATTTTTTTAGTTTTTTTCTTTTGGTTGTTATAAGGAGTGTCCGTACCGAAACAAACAGAACTGATACCCCACGGGGGAAAAACGCTAGTTGTTAATTATTTATGAGGCAGTTGTCTGCACAAAAATAGGAATAGTGTAAAGTACACGGATGGTCTAGTGGCTTACCAAAATTTTGGATTTGGTTCCTTGCTTTCCAAGAGTACATGGATGGTCCCTGTAGTTTGCATTCTGTAATGCATTTAGTCCCCAACTTTGCCTAAAAGTACATGGATGGTCTCTGTGGCTTACCAAAATTTTGGATTTGGTCCCTAGTTTTCCAAAAGTACACAGATGGTCCCTGCAGTTTTCATTTTGTAACACATTTAGTCCTCAACTTTTCCTAAAAGTACATGGATGGTTCCTATGGTTTGCACTATGTAACACATTTAGTCCCTCTCTTGAACCTGTTGAAACCTTTAGATTTGTTAGCTAGGGACTAAACGTGTTCCAAAGTGCAAACCATGGGTACCATCTGTGTACTTTTGAAAAGCTAGGGACCAAATCCAAAATCCTGGTAAACCAGAGAGACCATCTGTGTACTTTACTCATATGAATATTTTCTGGGATGGGATGAGTAAATATGGGTTTTTATTATATGTTTGTTTATGCAGGGGCAAACTTGGAAAAAGAATCCCAGATAACCGAATTGAGAAACCAGGTGAGATTTCATGTAGTCAAACTTATAACGACCGCCAAATGTACCATCATAGATGTGATAAAAAATTGATAATAATGATATAAATATATAATTGGTGATTGCTTTAGATAAACCGTAAAAGCTGTAGCTATAACCTCAAAACAAACTCAAGCTTTTCGCTGATTCTTGTGGTACAGTGCATGATCATAAGAACAAGCGAGTTAGCATCCGCTCAAGAAAAGCTGAACGATCTCACCAAGCGAAAAGCCGAGATCCTTAAATCTTACTCCTCTGGTTCGTTGCTTCACAAGCTACAAGGTAAACATGCTCTTTTATAACAACCCATGTAGGTCGAAATTAGGTAACTATTATTAACAAATCCTATGTTTTGTTCAGAGTCGATGAATAAAACCGATGACGAATCTGAAACGCTCCACCAGCAGCTTCTTGATAAAGAGATTGATCTTGCAACATTTGTTCAGAAGTACAAAAAGTTACGTGTTGTTTACCATAAACGGGCTCTCACCCATCTTGCAGCCAAGACTTCTTTAGTCGGTTGACCGTTATTTTTATTTAGATTGTAACATTTTAACGTGAAAATTATTTATATCTCATTTTTTAAACAAAAAAAAAATATAAAATAAATAAATTCGGTGTGTATTATATGTAGCTTAATAGGTGTTGAAGAGAAGAGTATACGGAGGAACATTTTGAAATCATGAACAAGATTTTTGTGTATTGTTATTTTAATAAACAAACACCAAAAATGGTCTGTTATTTATTTGATATTATTTATTTATGTTTGGTTACATACAGTGTTAATGTGTATGAGGTAACATCATCATCATCATCATACTCAGTAAATCCCACCAATAGCAAAGCTAAGGTAGGGTCTGAGGAGGGTAAGATGTAGACAGCCTTACCTCTACCCGTTAGGAATAGAGAGGCTGCTTCCAGTGAGACCCCCGGCTCGAGGTAACATCCAACTTGCTTATTTGTACCAACTTATTTATATGAATGTGATGGTTTTCTCTTTTGAATACTTGCATAGTTAACATCACTAAATTACTATTACTATATACATCTTAATTCTCATGGTTTATCAACAATAAGTTTATTTTATAATGGATTAGGATCAAATACAAAGGATCCTTATTGTAAGAAGTGTAAGAAGGATTTATAGAGTGACAAGTGTCCATTAACCTAAAAAAACCCACTACACAAAAAAACCCACTAAAAAAAAAAAAAAAAAAAAACTTAAACATCCACCACCACCAACCCCCCCCCCCCCCCCCCTACCCCCCACCCAAAAAAAAAAAAAAAAAAAAAAAAATTTTTTTTTTTGCCGAGGGGGTGGGGGGTGGGGGTTAAGGTTTTTGGGTGGTGGTGGGGGTGGGTGTTTAGTTTTTTTTATATTTTTTTTTTAGGTTTTTGGGGGGTGGGGGGGGGGGGGGGGGTTAGGTTTTTTGAGGGTTTTTGGGGGGTGGGTGGAGGTTGGGGGGGGGGGGGGGGTTAGGTTTTTTGAGGGTTTTTTTGGTGAGGTATAGTTTTTTTTTTTTTTTTTTTTTGCGGGGGGGGGGGGGGGGGGGGGGTGTGGGGGTTTAGGTTTTTGGGTGGGGGGGGGGGGGGGTGGGTGTTTAGGTTTTTGGTGGTGATGTAGTGGGTTTAGTTTTAGGTTAATGGACACTTGTCACTCTATAAATCCTTCTTACACTTCTTACAATTAGAAGTCTTTGTAGAATAACTTGACCCATTTTATAATATATACTTTTTTAATTTATTGATTTCACTTTTTATACTTTTATAACAAACATAAGTATGAGGTTGTGTTATTTTTTTTACATCGCGGTATAAATTTTCTTAACAAAGGAATTGCATTCAAATTAGAGGTTTTTTTGGTATCGTAAGCTATAGGAGTGTCGGTACCCTGATTAACAAAACAAATTTCGTACGAACAACATTGGTAACGAAAGCGGGTACCGATTCTTTTTTTTTTTTAACATATGTACATGACTTTTTTTTTCTCTTTTGGTCGTTATAGCGAACATTGGTATCGCAACAAACAGAATCAAATTGCTACCGACCGAATTCACACCTCTTTTTGTCCCACTAATATATTATATAATTATTTACCAGGGTGTAATCCCCTACGAAGCCAGTTTTTTTTTTCTATTAAATATTTTTATTATTATTTTATTATTATAACTAATTTTTAGCATATTTTTTTTCTTTTGTAACTTTCGATGTTTTATTAAATTCTGAGTATATGCCGGTGCGACGTACCTATTTTTATCTTCGTTTCACTATTTTTTTAAATCGAATTGTGGGTAGTAATTTAAAAGTAATATAACTACAAACGTAAATATTATTAAAGGTAGCTCGCATTTTTTTCTCTTTTAAAGTGATGTCTTTACCCTTTCATTTATGTCATTTTGACATGTTTGTTTTTATTTACGTCTATATATAAATTGTTTTTGAAACTAATATACAAGTAATCAAATCATAAATGTACGTGTTATCAAATCAATTGCATTTTTTTTTGTATAATAACATAATGTAATTTTTTATAAATTTTCGAATATGACGTTACGACGTGCTTATTATTTTCGTTTCAATAAAGTATTTTTTTTTTCAAAATTGAATTGGCCAAATATAATTAACTTTTTTCATTTACCATGACGAACTGAACCAACACCATCCGAAGCACCAATATTCGTTTTTATAGTTTTAGATATAAATTTGTTTGAAAATAAAGTTGTATTCACAATAGAGCATCTTTTGGAACCGTAACTCGTAAGTTATAACGATTGCACGTCATACCAGTTCGTGACGCTGAGAACATATATCATCCGAACAATATCGGTATCACTACCAGTTATATCGTGTGCTGGTATCGTACTCATTCCACAACATGCACAAAATTTAACTAATTATTATTATCAAAATAGAAAAACTATAATTAGAATGAGCATGAACATAATGATGATGAAAATAAGAATATCGTCTGTTCCAAAAATATTGGCGATCAATGCAAATCATGAAACATTTTGAAGCTGAATCCATAATAATACATGCCTGCAATTTTCCTAAATTCATACTCATACATACCTCAACAAGAAGACGACGTCGTTTCTCCATCTCATCACGTAAGCATCTTCTAACCTAATTAAAATTTCGATTAAATTTCATGAATTTGGCGTCAAACATTTTTATAATATAACATGAAAAATGCATGTTACTTGTGAGCATTTCATATGAAATTAAATGTGTACGCGTACGTGTTAGTTTCCGTTTGTAAAAGGATTCACGAACAGTGGCGAAACTTGAGATTTCCGATCGGGGTGGAAGTCACCAGACCTAAAAAATTCTATAAAACCGGGGGTCGAAAATGTATCTACCAAAAAATTTCTATACGAAAACTACATACTTTCCACTACTGAGCGAAAAGTTCGGGGGGTCGGCCGCCCCCTCCCGCCCCTTAAAAGCTTCGCCCATGTTCACGAACGGTTCACGAACGTAAACAGACATAAATGAGCGAACATAATTGGATACAAACGAACGAACTTAAAAAGATATAAATGAACAAACATAACAGAACATAAATGAAGAAACATAACTGAATAAATGAATGATTTTTAACAATGGGCATGGCTAAACAAAGTTCTAAAAAATCAAGCAAGTAGGTTTTAAAATAATATTAGTAACAAATAAATAATTTTTTTTTTTTTAGAAACGAATGTAAACAAACATCCACAAACGTAAGTAAAACTAACGGGAGTTTAGGTTTGTTTGTTTAGGTAAATGAACAAAACTTCTGTTCATGTTCGTTCATTCGTTCATTAAATAAATAACAGTTCACAAACGGTTCACGGAACATTCAGTTCATTTACAGACCTATTAACCTACATACAAAAACAAACCAATCTTGATGTATCTAGTAAATCTAGTTGTGTTGTTATATGAGCTAATATTCTTGTTGCACATGTGTGCCTAACTATGAGTCCATGTAATGTTTTATTTGTTTACCACTTTCCTTAACATCCAAATTCCTGACTGTTGTAACTTGTATTGAATAGATATTTTGCACCTTAAGAAGAAACATTCAGTTTATGTTATACACTACTTGTCTTTTAACATTTGATTCTTACCTAACCATGTTTTTTCAGGTAAGTTTCACATCCATATATCCTGGTGGTTGCTGCTGTATGTTCATCAAAACTTGTTCATGCAACTGTTTACGCCTTTGAAATTGGTTGGGATTTCTTTCGCACAATGAAAAACACGTATCGAGGGTTAGTATATGATCAAATATTATTGGGTTGTTTCTGTATATTGGATCATACTATGTTAAGTATCTACTTCTTTTTTCATTTTTCATATAGTGGACACGTAAAGAAGAAGCAAAGCGACGGTGCGAGACTTATTATATCTGCAACTGCAGGAATAATCGTTGGATACCTAATCGGGATTAATTTTCCTTATGTTGCTCTTACCAAGGTAGAGTTCATAGTTGTCAATAGCGAGCGTAGCGATTGCTATAGCGCGCTACGTAGCGTATAGGTTTAGGCTCGCTATTAGGGTTGTAGCGATAGATAGCGATACTTTATTTATTTTTGTAGCTTTTTTAAATATAAATAGCAATTAAATATAAGCTATAAAATACTTGGATTTTAGGTTTTTGTTAAATATACATGTAAAATATTATATACCAGGGTATTTTTATATAATATACATATAAAAAATTTTAAACTTTCTTTTCTAGTGTATCGCTGTTTATAAAATAGTTGCCCGCTATTTAACACTATTCGCTACTTGTCGCTATTCGCCATTAACAACTATGGTAGAGTTGCTTACAGATATTAGATATTCTTGCATTGCACAATATCCATTTGATTTAACTTGATGTCTTGCAGATTGACTTACCTTCAAGCATTCATTCATCATCCGAAAAAACAAATAACGAATATCAATCAAAGGCTTCCG
The DNA here is from genome assembly GCA_030545235.1 of Helianthus tuberosus. Classification (NCBI taxonomy): domain Eukaryota; kingdom Viridiplantae; phylum Streptophyta; class Magnoliopsida; order Asterales; family Asteraceae; genus Helianthus; species Helianthus tuberosus. The sequence continues at coordinate 154,743,779 of CM060414.1, read as the reverse complement.
AACGTAACATCCCTGAAAATCTCGGTTTGGTTAATATACCTGTAACACCTCAGGTATATTAGTTTATAAAATCAGTCTGATAAAGAAGTAAAAGAACAATTTTTTTGTCTGTCTAATTACTGTATGGTTCCAGATTTATGTTCCAACAAATCCGCGAGGTGCAGAAACATTACCTCCAGGAATTGTAGTTTCAGAAACAGATTTATATTTGCGAAGATTATGGGGAAAACCGAGTGAGGTATGTATTTGAGATGTTTATCGAAGAAACCATATATTCTACGGTTAAGAGTGACTTTGGTGGTTAAAGTGCAATAATATAAGCATGGAGTTAATGACGTTTTTGGTCCTGGTGGGTTATTGAAAATATCCATTATAGTCCATTAGTTTAAAAATTGCCAAAACAGTACCACTACTTACAGTTTTGTAACAATTACAGTCCACCTCACTTAACACCATCCGTTTAACCCGTTATTGGTTTTTAGGTGGTTGTAAAATCCTTTGTCTAATTAAGTTTTTTGTTGACTGGATCTCAGGACTTATGTTTAGGAAAATTCTGTTAGTCATATGAGTTGTGTGACATAAATTCATACCAATCTTTATTTGACCGAAATATGATTGTTTACCATTTTTGCTGTTGGGATTGTTTTACCTTGCTGTTTACTTTTCAGGATCTAAAGAAGAAGCCAAAGTACTTGGTAACTTTCACTGTCGGTTGGGACCAACGAGACAACATCGACGCAGCAGTAAAAAAGGTTCTTTTTACAACACGTTCACTTATTATGTTTATGTGATTTAATGATAAGATGGTAGTTTGAGAATACTGAGGTGTAGTCATGACTCGTGATTCTTTTAGTTTTCATCGGACTTCCAAATCTTGCTTTTCCACTATGACGGTCGAACAACAGAATGGGATCGATATGAGTGGTCAAAGAAGTCAATTCACGTCAGCGTAACGAGACAAACCAAATGGTATGTCTGAGGTAATAACTTTTGCATGTTTACTAGATAAACTTTGTTGGTGCACGTTTAGTGTCAACAGCTTGGAGATCTCGTTTATATATAGCTATATTAATATCGGTCTTGTTTGTATCGTTATAGATATGGAGTTTGGTTATAAATTGATATGGTATGTTTTCCCTTTTCTTTTTTAACATTTCGTATAGGTGGTATGCAAAGAGGTTTTTGCATCCGGATATTGTGGCAGCTTATGATTACATTTTCGTTTGGGATGAAGATCTCGGTGTCAAACACTTCAACGGGGACATGTAGTTTTATTTATTGTTTTTTTTTCATTTTTGGTTAATGAATCATGCATTATAACGTCATAACGAACTCTAAGTTGTATCATTGGTGATGTTACAGGTATATGAAGGTAGTTAAGAAATATGGGTTGGAGATTTCTCAGCCTGGCCTTGAACCGGATAATGGATTAACATGGGAAATGACAAAGAGAAGAGGTGATAAAGAAGTCCACAAGTATGTTATCATTTTCATTCCGTTTTTCTTAGTTTAATTTATAGATATTGTGATATTGCTACGATGTGTTTTTGAAGAAGTTTTATGTTGATGTGGAAGTTTTGACCCGTTTACTTTTGGGGATTCGGGTTATATTTAATCTAAGACGGTCAAATGTGTAGATTTATGACAATCACCTTAATAGAAAACAAGTCAATGCGGTCGAAAGTTGCCCAAAATAGTTATATTAAGAGTAAAGTACACGGATGGTCCCTGTGGTTTATGAAATCTTTAGATTTGATCCCTAGCTTTCCAATAGTACACGGATGGTCCCTGTATTTTGCACTTTGTAACGCAGTTAGTCCCCAACCAACAACTCTAAAGGTTTTAGCATGTCCAAGTTATGGACTATATGCGTTACAAAGTGCAAACCACCTGGACCATCCTTGTACTTTTGGAAAAAGCTGAGGACTAAATGCCTTTCAAAGTGCAAACCATAAGGGCCATCGGTGTACTTTTGGAAAGCTAGGGATCAAATTCAAAATTTGGTAAACCACAGGGACCATCCATGTACCTTACTCTTATGTTAATATTGAAATAAATAACCATAGTTGACACACTAATCATTTATTAAAGATTATTTTTAGGGGGAAAAGGTTTTCGGGTCAAGTTGACCCATCCCAGACAAACATTATTCGTTTCAACCCGCTACTCAACCCACCCATTTTGACACCTCTACTTATATATGCGGTCACGAACGTAAGTTATTTATGTCATCTGTCAACAGGGATACAGAAGAGAAACCAGGATGGTGCAGTGATCCCAGATTGCCTCCGTGTGCAGCGTATAATCTCTTCTCTCTCTCAAACTATATGCGAAAATCTTGATTGATAGTAGTAGTTCTACATAAATGAAAGAGAATTCAAATTTATGTTTCATGTTTTTCAGATTACATGTCTAGTTAGCCTTTAAATACTAGTAATTAAAATGCTACTCACTTGGAATTAGTACCATTACCAAATCATCTGGGTTTTTTTTTTTTTTTTTCTAGATTTGTAGAGATTATGGCTCCTGTGTTTTCGCGGGAAGCTTGGCGGTGTGTGTGGTATTTGATTCAGGTAAGGATTTATTGTTAGATGTCCAACGATAAATGCGTAATTTATTTAAACTGAACCCTTTAAAAAAACTTTCAGTGTTTTTAATCTAGTTTAGAGGTGGCAATTTACTTGTTAATGGGTCGATTTAACGGGTCTAAAGCATAACATAAAAAGGTTAGCCAGAAAGGAAGTCGGTCTAATGGGTCGAACTGTTTGAAAGTTGCCCAAAGTGTATTTTTAATGCCTTCAACCTCCTAAATCGCATTAATAATAAAAATAGATTGTGGGTCAACCTGACCTATTTCAGTGCTAAAAAATAAACGTTTTGACCTGTTAACTTACCTGACCCGCTCATTTTTCCACCTCTAGTCTAGTGCGATTCACCTGTCCACTGGTTACTTACATTAATCCTAATTTCGGGTTTCTTGTGCACATCGAGAATGATTTGGTGCATGGATGGGGTTTGGATTTTGCTCTTAGAAGATGCGTTGAGGTTTGTACCTTGTTTCCGCCTTTCCTTTCAATGTATGATTCCGCCCCGATGAGTTATTTTTCTTTAATAAATAATGTAACAAATCTTTTTAGTTGATTATACAAAGATTGTTTCATTTGTTCATAGGTTATAACTAAAATATTAGGTTAGTGCATTACATCTTAATCTGATAAGTATTTGAAATATAGCGGGTTTTTTTTCCTCACAGCCCGCACATGAGAAAATCGGTGTTGTAGATTCACAGTGGATTGTTCATCAAGTCATTCCTTCACTGGTGAGTTAAGTAACCTATCATAACTTGTATTGTCTTCATTAATGTTCTTGTTTGAAGTTAGTTTCATGCCTTCGGGTTATGTAATATATCTAGCGGGTCAAACAGATAAAATAATATGAAAAACTGTGTAAAGAGGAAACAGGCCAAAACTCTCCAAATTGTATACATAATTTGTAAAACCTCTTAATCAGTTTAATAACAAGTTAATATTAATATTTGTTACTAAAATAACTATAAAAATATAAAATTCTGGACAGAAATTATTTCATGTCAACCCAACCCGGTTAGTTTCAACTTTCGCCCCATACAAAAAAGTTACATGTGTTACACAACATGTTACTTGACCCGTCCATTTTTCGAAGGACATGGATAGATCCCGATTTTAGACTCCACGCTTATATATTACCATTGGAAAATTAATGGCTTGTAACGTCATGGTTTGCGTATTTGATTTAGGGTCAAGTAACAAATGCGGAATATGGATGGCAAGAGGTATGTATGTAAAATTTACATCTTGAGCCGGCAAGGGATACGCTCAATGTTGTATATTATACTAAAGATCTGCGTTCGTTTCATAGGTAAAAGATAGATGCAAAAGTGAGTGGGCCCTATTTCAAGATCGGCTTGCCAACGCGTATGCAGTTTATCTTAGAGAGACAGGAAAGGCTAAACCATAACTCGTTTTTGTTGCTATGTTTTAGTTTAATTAACCTGTCATTTGGTAGAAAAGGTGGTTTAAAGCTCAAATCCTCTTCATATGCATATATGTTTTATAGTATGTGTATATATACATAGGCATTATATAGTACACTACTATTCTGCCACAAAGGTGACACTGATATTTTAACACTTAACACACTCAAAAGACCACGTCCGATTATCGAAAAGAATGTCACATACATCAAGTTTGTTATATGTGATACAAGACATGAAATGGTTTTCGAAAATACCGAAGCAAACAACTCTATCAAGAAAAGAATTTGAGAGAATTTTTATGTGTGAGAAGGCAAATTAGATCAGGAAAACTCAACAACTCATCATCATGGAGATTCATAAGTTACATATAATAAAAGTTAAATTGTTTGTATAACATGTGCTATTCAATATTATTTGAAATGAAAATGTTAATGTTAGTCAGCAGGGGCAGATCCGAGAATTTTAGTCAGTGGGTGCCAAAAAAAAGTCCGCCTAGAGTGGGCCAAGTCAAAATCGGCCAGACTAGAAAGGTCAATCTAAGATAGCTTGGATCAAAAGAATTACATTACATATATATCATAAAAAATCAAAGCAACAAACTTCATTAGATATAATAAAACAAAATACAATTGTCCTCTACGTGATTTCATCTTTTGAAAACGGTTAATCACAGCTTCATTCGTAACACTTTCAAGTGCTTCTTTTTCGACACTACAAATTACACAAACATTCAAATAATCTTCACCAATCTGAATGCTCAAATTTGTCTTCACTGCTAAAAAGCATCTCTCGCCGGTTGCGGTTGCAACAGGTAAAACTAATGTTAGCTTTACTAATCGGTACACCAAATGAAAATTAATATGATTCCTTGTTTCCACCATATCGACAATAGTGTTGAAACACTCAAAATTATAATAATGTTGATTGGTGATATTGTACCTTTGTCTTTTGGGTCTGTCATGTGTCATTGATATAATTTTCAGCCATGTCCAAAGTCTGAATATCATGTTTCACACAAAACAAATGAATTTTCTCCAGAAGTTGATCAAACCCACTTTCTCTTTGAAATCTTGAAATTTTCCTCTAGCTTTTAAAATATCTTGATCTTTCCTTCGATTGCGTAGCACAATACCACTAGTATGATTGACCTTACGAACAAACCATAAATAGTGATCGATCTTGTTATTGTAGAAAAAAAAACTCTAATGTGCTTGGATCACCATAATATAATTTTTTTATAAGTTAATCTTGTTGTTGTAAAGAACTCTATGTATGTACCATAATTTATCAATTTGTAGATGTGTCTAAACATCATGCACTAAATAGAAGTACCAATAGTACAAAAAAAAATTGTAGGGAATATACGATGCAATTTTGCTAATGACTTGAAGATAGATCGCAAAAAACACACGCTTTAACAATCATACATGACGGAAAGGTGATACACAAATAACATGTGTAGTGAAAATTTTATCAACCGTTTTCACATAGCACGCAAACAAAAGTGCGAGACCTGACCATTGTGTCACAATACTTTAAAACAAACATGTACTTTACAAACAAACATGTACTTTTTACAAGTACTTTAAAACATAGCACGCAAATAAAAGTGCGAGACCTGACCATTGTGTCACAATAACCCCCCCCCCCCCCCCCCCCCACCCCTACTCTTATTGTTACACAAATTTAAATCTTTACAAACAAACATGTACTTTTTACAAGTACTTTAAAATTGTACCCATTAAACCATGTGAACCTCTTCTCTTTTTACAAGAACTTAAAAAAAATTTGTACCCATTAAACCATGTGAACCTCTCTCCTAAAACCTTAATATTTACACACACTGATTCTCCTAAAACCTTAATATTTACACACACTGATACACATAGTGAACCTTATCCCTATTCTTATTCGTAAGATTAAATATATTTATTATATTTAATATATGGTCATTATAATCATTTATAGATCAAAATATAATTATACCTTATTATGATACGAGTTGATAGTTGTTGATGAACCGTATTACCCTTATTAACTAATAAAGGTTTCCCCTTGGATGTATTTAAGGAGATGACTAGAGAGAGTTTTAGGTTAGACATTCACAATAACATCGCACAATGATGGCCTGTTTAGTTTATAAGTGGGATATTGAATTGGTTTTCAGTTTATTTGAAGCGGTATTCTTGAAATGGGATTTTTTTTAAGTAAATTCGAGTATGTGGTTAATATGACTAGATTAGAAGTAGGTAAGTTTGTCGTTCAAAAATTGTATAGGAAGTTTATAAGAAGGATATTGAATTGGTTTTCAAGTGATTTGAAGTGACTTTCTTGAAATTGGGATTTTTTTTTAAATAGAACTAGATTGGAAGTAGCTTGGTTTGCCATTTAAAAATTGGTAAATTGCATTTTACGTCCTTTAAGTTTTAGCAAAATTTCAGACGATATACTTTAACTAACGAAACATCGGATGTCCTTTATGCTCCAATTTCATGATTGTACACTACTCTACAAAATTACTTAATCCCTCCTTCATTTCTCAGTTAAGGGTATATTACATTTTTTTAATTTATTTTGAAGATATTTTTGCCTCACCCCTGACAAGACATACATTAAATAACATAAAACTCAGCATGTTTTTCTGACTTTTTCTTGATATATAAGCTAGTTATTGGTTTGTGTTGGACCCACAAACATAAAGAAAGCATACAATGCTTAAAGTTTTGATCTTGTTTTATTGTTATCCAGGACAAGAGAATGTCTGCAACAATTGATTATAACCGTGGGTTGTATGATGATGATTATTTGGGTGGCTTACTTAATAATATTTTGGACTATTCTGTTGAGAGTTTGGATGGAGATGATCTTACTGAAGATTGGGCTTCCAAACTTGGTCCTATCCCATCAGAGGTCTTCCGGGAGACGCTGCCGCCAGTCGGAAATCGCATCGTTGGCGGCAGTAGTGATGGATGTGGTGACTCTACAGATTTGCTGACAGTATGTTGTGGCCCTGTAAGTACTTTCTAACTGCCATTTAGTTCTTACCTTTACGCCAATGATGTCATGGTAACATGCTTGAGGCACCCTGGTTTTACCGCTAAAGCTCGGGTTCGAGTCCCACCTATTGCACTTTGGGTGGGAGCACTCAACTGCTTTGGTAGTCTTGGGGTGGGGGGGGGGGGGGGGGTGTTTATCCAGTTGAACGTCATGTCACTCTTTGTGCCAGCGTGGGCCATGTTGTAATGAACGATCGTCTGGCCTTAGTGGGATCAAGCCTCCAATAGGGAGGTGCGATGAGTCGATGTGTAGATATATTGCCGTTAAAAAAAGTTATTACCTTCACTTTTTTCTGCATTGACTGTCTAGAGGGTCGTTTGATACAGAACAAATTTCAAATAGTAAACTTCAAGAATTGCATAATTATTTGTATTTAATTGTTTTAACTACATTAGGCGGTTATGTAACCATATAACCGTCTCTCTTTTTCTTTCCTGCATTCCCACTATATATGGTCAACATTACGTAATACATAAAATTGCTTATATGGTAATAGCGATTTAAAATTGGTTATGTATTAAGCACGCCACTAGTTTTCTTAAGAATATCAAGTATACTTGTTCTTATATGTTACATGTTTGTTGGGAGTTTTCTTTTCAGAATGTTGGAACTTATGAACCAAAATTTCAACTAAAGGAAACCTTAATATCTGGAGTAAAACCACAACAACCGACTTTTTCGCAAGTTAAAAGGTTGTACGGAGTTCCAAAATCCTTCGAGGCGCCTAGCCCTGACTCAGTCCTGGAACGCCGCACCTCGAGCTCAGCATGTAAGACCGTCTTGTTTGGAACCGAAATAACCATTCCCGTCAGAACTCGAACCAAGCGGTCATGGTCAGGTTTGACTACAAATCCATGGTCAAAGTCACTCCTATTGATCCCATTTCAAAATAAGAAGAAAAAGAGGAGAAATTTTCTTGAACATGATGTTAATGAGACCAAAAAATGCACCCATTGTGAGTTAACTAAGACCCCACAATGGAGGGAAGGCCCAATGGGCCCGAAAACGCTTTGCAATGCTTGTGGGGTCCGGTATAGATCCGGGCGGTTGTTCCCAGAATACCGCCCGGCGGCAAGCCCAACATTTGTACCGTCTTTGCACTCGAATTCGCACAGGAAGGTGGTAGAGATAAGACAAAATGGAGCAGCCATGGATGAGACATATATAGTGAAGAAACCTTTGGGTTCAAATATTCAAACCCAAAACTCACTAGGCTTTGTTCATGATTAGTTCATTAGTCTCTTCACTTGTGTAAGACCAAATTTAATGATATGTTTTATTAAAGTATGTTCTTTGTTTTTGTTTTAATTTTATTTTTATTTTGAAAATGTTAAACATGGTTAGAAGGTCAATGGTTGGGGCGTTAGGAGAAACAGTCTTTAAAAAAGAAAATTACCAGATGGCTGTCATTATTGTAGGGTTAGCGCTCTTGATACACAGTAGTTTAAAAAAACAGAGTAAATTACAAGTTTTGTCCTTTATGTTTGTCCCAAATTTCAGGCGTTGCCCTCAGGGGCGGACCTACATTACGAGGACCGGGGTCCCCGGACCCCAATCTTTTTTTAAAAAGTAGTAGAAACGGTATATAAAATTGTCTATGGACCTCATAAAATAATTTAGTTGGACCCCATAACAATGAAAGTGAGCCTAGTGCAGTGGTAAAACCCCTTATTTACACACAAAAGGTCATGGGTTTGATACTTGTTTCTTCGTTTTTTTGTGTTTTTTTTTTTGGACCCCATTGTCCAAAAATCCTGGGTCCGCCACTGGTTGCCCTTTACCTTTAAAATTGATGACTTTTGTACTTAATGTTTGAAAATGTTGCACGTTATGTCCTTTAAGGCAAACTCAGTTATAACTTTCAGTTAAATTATGTCATGTAAACCCAGTTATAACTTTTAGTTAAATTATGTCATGTGCGTTGCACATGAGGGTAGAACAGTCATTTCACCTCCCCACTTGTCTTCCCCCTTTTAATACCCTAATAACACCCCCAATTCATTCAGATTACACATTCATCATCCCCACCTCAGCCCTAATGTATGCTTGATACAGAGATTGAATTCAAAGAATAGTCATGGAAATTAAGAAAAACCCAGAAGAGATCATATCAAAATCTAAAGCAATATTTGAGGTCATTATTTCTTATTACAAAAAAAGTATGATTCAGTTCAAAAAAAGTATGATTCAGTTCGAGGCAATTAGTGAAGAGCCAATATTACACCCTCGACAACAAGCAACGCATCGTTCACCACCACAACCACCAACCTCCCAACCCCAAATCTTTTCTGGCCAGATTCACATACCAGATAACCATCGCCACACATCAGCCACCACTTACAACTGCCACCAAGAAACCCTAATCTCCTATATCGACCGCCACCACACCTGCAAAATCTAAACTCACAATCGAATTGCAGATCTGAATTACTCACCGTCGTTTGTAAGTCTGAATGAAACAGAGAGCCATCGCGAAGCAAACCTTATATCTAATGGCTGGAAATTGTTACCCTCTTTGTTTGCAACTCTGAAGGAAACACTGCAACAACCCTTAGATCTGGTGGCCGAAGATTTGTTACCGGCGGTGGTGGTGGCCGGTGTGACAATTGTCAAAAATCCAGGTATCCGTACAATTAATTAATCTTGATTAATGCTTAATGACTGTGCTGAATTACAAATAACTTCTTTCTGATTACTGCAACATACTTACATGTGCATCACATATTGCATAATGTCACATCATTATTACATGCAAACCATATTGACATAAATGATGCACAAAGCACAGTTAGCACAGTTAGCGGACGACTCAGAAAAATGCTGACAGAACTCAGCACATAGACAGACAGTGTTTTGAGACCCAGTATGGGCCAGAGACCAAGTACTACACTAGTATGGTGTGTAGGGAAGTAAGGACCACAAAACTGCATTCCTAAGTGATAGTTTAAGTGCCAGAAAGTGCGTAAAACTCACCCAAAGTGCTGAATTCAGCATAATTCAGCAAAAATCAGCATTTTAACAAGCTAGTATCATGCAAAAATATGACTAAATGGTCCTGAATGCTTTCCAAAGTGTCGGGAATTAAAAGTGTCACAAAAAGGTACATAAAGAACACTAAATTGTATAGTTTAGCACATTAACGAACCGGTATCTAACCGAACAACCGGACACTACCCGAAACATCAAAATTATACTAGAAGCATTGTTTTAATGTTTTCAAGCTAGTTATGATCCCCGAACATCATAACACCCCATACAAAATATCTAGTAACTAATACATGTAACAAACACTTGGTTTTCAACTAAATGGTAACTAATCTAGTTTAACCTAAGCTAATACCCCCCCCCCCCCTATGTAATCGGCCCAAGCATAGCCCCACCATCAAAGATTTCATTTGATTTATTTTGATATGTTAATTGATCTTGTCTTGTACTAAGAGAACATATTATCCAAGGGTTAAACATCTCAAATGGATTATAAATAGAACTTGAAGTTTATAACCTTCATTATCTTTCACACACAACACACACCTTCTTCCTCTCTCCCTCTCCTCCATTCTCGGCCGCAAACAACCACCCACATCACCACCATCTTCACTTCATTCCATCCAATTTCCAAGTAATCCTAAGGTACAAGAAGCAAGATTGGGGAGCTAGGAAGCATTGGAGCTTGAAGGACCACTTCCTAGAGCTTTTATCCGACTTATTCTTCATCATCTTCATCTTTGATTCTTCCCTAGCCCTTGTGCTAGTAGTAAGGCTCTTATGATCCTTTGTTACTTCTTATTTAGTTGGTTAAAAGATGATATATGTTGCAAATCATGAAGAACACTAATGAACAAGAAGATGAACCTTCACATAAAGCTTAATAACATAAGAATCAATGTTGATTTAGTGTATGTATGATACTTGATTGTTATTTTCTTGAGATTATGATGTTGATCATCATAAGAAGCTTGCTAGATTGTGATTAAACATATGATCTAGCAAGTGAGAGGATGATTATGTGATAAATCAAGATGATCATCCTTATGTGTAAGCTTGAACTTGAAGTATGAAGTGTTTTCTTGAATGATGAAGTATGTAACACGTTATTAGTCATAAACATGGATGATTTCAAAACTAGTTTTCTCAAGAAACTAAGTTAAATCACAAGATTTACATAAACATGAGTTTTAAAGAAACTAATCACATTTCTAGTGATTAATCAAGTGTAGAAACATGTTACTAACAAGAAAAATTCAAAAAGAAATATTTTTAGAAAATTATTTTACAAGTTGTAAAGATCTAAAATCTTCAAGAATGATGTTATTAAACAAATAACCACACTTTAAAGGGTAACAAGGCTTACTTAACAACATAGTAAGTTACTACAAGGTTTCATAAAAGTTCAAGTTCATGTTGTTGTATAAATTGCATGATTTTGGCACTTGGTAAGTGTTGATTGAGTTGTTGATTGTTTGTGATGATTTTAAAAGAAAATGATATGCTTTGAAAGCATGAGAACCTCCATTTTTAGGGGAAACTATGGCAAAATTTTCTAAAAATATAAACACTTAGAAAAATATTTTCAAACAAATATTTACAAGTATATTTTAACCATGAGTTTTCATATAAACTTTGCCATATTTTTTGTTACAAAAATACAAATATTGGAGGTTGGTTTTTATAAATAAGAGTGGCTAGATATATATATTTAGAAGACACTTGTGTGTGAATATTTGTATACTTTGTGTATTAGTTATATTATTTTAGGGTTAAAATAATATAACTTAACAAAATACCAAGAAATTACAATCCAAAATATTACCCAAAATCTCAAGGAATAAATATATAAGTTACACACATAATATTGGGAAACCGAACGAAAGAATGTAACTTACAAAATATTCCGGAAAATACATTTATAAATATATTTTTGGTAAATAATATTTTGGACACAAGAAATGAAAATATGATTTTTATGACTATCACAAAGTTAAATCGTATTTTGACAAGAAGGAAATGTATAATTTTTGGCGATTAAAAATATATATGTTTTCTTGGGAATTACTAGGAAATATAATATTTTTGGGAAAAATATATATTTTCTTGGATAAACTTGAAATACATTATTTTTTGATAAAAATAAGTTTATATATATTTTCTAAAGTTAGACTTGAAAATATATTATTTTGGAACTACAAATATTTTTGCCAAAAGGAAAAATTATGAATAATTTTTCTAAGTAATAATTCTTAAATATATATTTTGGGAAATATATATATTAGTGGACTTTTATTAGAAATAATATTCCGGAAAGTTTAACACAAAATCAAGTATAAGAATACTTAACAATTACAAGAAAATACGTATTTTCGTACGTATAAACACACACCGGAATACGACCCCAAAATATGACAAAATACACATGTTGTAACACCCTAATACGTAATAACTCAAAAACGACGCAGCGGAATTATGAAGTCAAAATTTTCTTTCATTATTACTTATATAACTTATATGTAAGTTCGTTTCTAAAATAACCCACACTTTATTAAAAAGATTTACAACGTTTATTCTTGACCATCACATCAATTACATACACGATCCCCAGTTATGTGACTACTCTTCCCGTACAATTCTTGCCCTTGACTCGATCTTCAATCCTCCAATGCTTTATACCGGTGTTAGCCCGTGTAACCTACATTCACCACAAACATGCACATCAATAAAATTTGATAATCCACATTCATAATCTATCATACATAATTAAATGACCACGCCGCAATCTTTCTATTCGTGCAAGTCTTTTCGATCATCTTTCCGAGTACAATCTTGCATTCCATTTCCTCAAAACTTCACAATGGACTTCAATAGTATACCTACAAATCTCATTTCATTCTCAAGGCACATGATTAGTAACTTAGTACTCAAACATATTGAAGCTATGTATACGTATATACCAGCCTCATTCCTTCGTGTACAATAAATACTACTTCGTGCCTACGTACATCCGTATGTGTACTTTTGGTTACATAATACATACACACATACACACATACATACGTACATAATAACAAGCTCTCAAATACAACTTACATAATTCCATATGATTTACTAACGTATCCTAATCACAAAGCACCATGTAATAAGACATGTACGAACAATCTTATAAACATACTCACTCCTATTCATGATTACTTAAAAGTTATAGCTATTGGAATGAAGTTAAATCTATACATACATACCCACATACTTAATTCATTTCCCCGCATACTCGCTCTCACGTCACGTTCTTACTCACTCGTCATAAACACTTTTTAAGTGTCTTTCAGGTATGTCTCGGATCTTAAAAATTGAGTTCCATACTTACCCGTAACTTACCAAGCCATTTGGTAGGGTTGAGGTGCATTATAAAAACTTATCGAGGCTTGGAATGGGTTCACGGGGTCCGGATTCGAAGAAAAACGAAGAATTGCATGAACTTTATATTTTGCATCTGATCTCCACCGTAAGCTACGGTGGCTACCGTAGCTTACGGTGGCCATAAAATCCATACGGTAACAAGGCACTGCCTTACGGTGGAAGGATGGTTTCAGTACCTACCATGGCTACCGTAAGCTACGGTAGCGCCCAGATCAGCTTCCAATTTTTAATACTAAAATTCACATAACTTGTTCGTTTCGCGTCCGAATCACTTGAAACTTGTTCCTAAATGTCCGTAAAACAATTCCTTACATATTAGACTAAGAATCCTTACCCCGGGTCCTTAATCATTACGAATTTCATTGTCATTACCTTACTTATACTAATTTATTCGACCCGTTTAACACCACCAAATTACCTTCTACTTAGATAACTACCTTCGTCTAACTAGATCAATACTTAACTTAATACCTTCATTCATTACATACCCATACATAATTTCCACTCATTCATAAATGTAACACCCCAAAAATACAAATTTTTATATTTAAAAATTTAATGTTAGTAATAAACAAAATAAACTAACTAGGAATAAGTAACCTAGTTAGTTAGTTGTCTTGTAGTAATAAAGAAAATTGGTTAATATAACACTCTATGTGACTTGGAATAAAGTATAGGGGTCAATCGTAGCAAACTTGAAACAAGTTTGTTTTAATTAAAACTGTAGGATCGTTTTCAGATCCGAACGAGTCGATCAGAAGAGTTTAACTCGACACGAAAGGCGGAAACAGACGTGTAGAGGTCAATTCAGCAAGATTTACTCTTTAAACTATTGTATGATTGATTTTATAACAATTTACAACCTGATAACACTTCGGCAGCACTTCGTTGCACAAGCCGGAAAGTTACAAATGAAATGAACATGAAGGCTATTTATAGGGAGGACCCTTTCATTTGAAGGTGTCATGGCACCCTTCAAACGAAGCCTCTTCAAACGAAAACCTCTACAAACGGAACCCTCTACAAACGACAAGCTTCAAACGGACTCAACAACAAACAAACATAATTTATGTTTCATGTGCATCTTATTTTCACGTGATGTTGCATATGATGATGTCATCATCAAGCATGATGACATCATGCTTGTTCATATCCGCAACCAGACCAAGACTCGATATAAGACGAAGTCGACAGATGTAAGCACCAACAGACTCCCCTCAGATGTTGACAAGTCTTAAGTGTCGAGTCTTTAATGTCTTCAGTCTTTATCAGTCTGAACGCTCTCTGAAATATCTCACAGTGTAAGCATCCTCAAATCTTTCTCTTCCCTTTTCATCATCATCAACAGACTCCCCACGAACAATCTCTACTCGGATGTCTTCAGACTCCCCCTTTCGATATGCTGGGATCGCAGTCTGGCATGTTGAAACTGACAGAGTCCTCAGGTATCGGAACCTGGCTCTCTATCACTTAGAAACCTGCACATCCTCTACCTCACAATAAATTTTCTAATGATAACTTGTAAAAACAATCTCACCAGCTAATGAACCACTTGCAGGAATTATACAATCAAAGAATGATTTTACAATGTTAATATTTGATGAACCACTTGAAGATATATCATTTTTATTTTCAAAACAACACACTCTCCCAAACCATCTGTTCATCATGTTTAGCACTCGGAATTTTGAAAATTAGCTCTCCAACACCAGTTGTCGAAAATCTTTTTGTATTTTACAAAATTTATGCTAAAACACACTGAAAATCTTTTTGGATTTTTGAATAGAATGAAATGCAGTGCAAAAATATTTACAGACAATATTTTTGTGAGTTTGTGTAAGAGGATCATATCAGTTTATGAGACAAATCAGCAACACCGTTAAGCTTCAATCATTTGAAGTTCTAAACGATTCACTTAGATTGTCAGTATACTGGTCCACTTAAATTCTCACACAAAGTTCAACTGTTTCGAGATACGAAATTAATGTCTTAGATACTTAAACTTAATCGCATGTCCCACCTCAGAATATACTCCCGTATCCAGATCCCAATATTCAGTCTTACAGGTGAGTATACCACAGATGATATCTGTAAGAGGTTAAATTGCGAAGAACCGTGAGAGCTCAGGTCAGAACTTTCGTTCAGCAGAGAGATGACGGCTTCGACTTAGGTGGGTCCCCTTTAGAGGATCTTTTTTACAACAGCATTGATTAGCAATTTTATTGTCTCATCATCTATGCTGAGGGCGGCGCTATATTTCAAGCAAGCGTAAAGTATTCTCCGGGGACTAGGCCATTGCTTCCGCAAAATCAGAAGTCCCGGGATAATACCCCAGATATCACTGCGTATAAAGACCTAGTATCTCAGAAAGAGGGACCTTTCAAACAAGATTTCGGGGGTTACCATATATCCGAGAGATGTTACCCACGATATAAGCAAGTTTGAATTTAGGTTTATATCTCGTCACAATCTACTAAATGTGCAAAAATCTACTGGCATATCATCAGTGAGACCGATTATCACATTTTAACTTTCCAATTCTTTAGCATGTCGTGATTGTCCACTGATGTACTATCATTTCCTCTTTTATACAACAAAACTCTTTTTCATTTTATCATGTTTTTGGATTTTTCAAATTTTCAAATGTTTTTGGATTTTCTAAATTTTCTACTCCCCCTAAAATGCAAACACATTAAAGGAAATTTGAAAACAAACTATACAAGTAAATGACAACTGATATCGAATCACTTCACTTCGCCATCCACTTGGCATAAACAATCAGAACTCCCCCTTTCAACAAACTATTTTCTCATTATGATTTCAAAACACTTAAGTTTGTTTTAACCAAAATGATTTTTCCGGAAAATAAGTTTTGTTGGGGTTACCATTTATAGATTAAGAGTTCATCACATCGTTTATTCAATCACATATATAAGGATTACATCAAGTTCAAACTAATGACCTTGACGAATCACTTGTAAGATCCAACCTCTTACCACTTGTAAAAATATCCAAATCATATAACTACATGTAGGAATACAACATCTACACAAACCATTTTACCAATCAAGATGCCGATTCCTGCTTCACACTTACTAACCTGGAAGCTCCGGCATAGCACAACCAACCTGGGAGTTCCAGCACTGTCCACAACCTGTAAAATTTAACAATTTTTAAAATTCATTCACAAAACCAAACTTTATCGAGAATGATGCCGATTCCTGCTCCACGATTACAAACTTGGGAGCTCCGGCAAGTCAGGTTTTTCAATGAAACAAAATGTCCACCCAAGCCTGGCCAGCCTTGGGTGATTCCAATTCCTCTTTAGTTGGAGTGTAAGTTGCTTTCTTTGTAGCATAAAACTCCTTTACCCCTTTAACCTTCCCATCGATCATTTTTCCAAAAATTTTCTTTACATTCCCATTAAAAATTTTCTCAACATCAAATTCATTCTTTTCAGAATAAAATTGATTCGAGATCTCAACCTTTCCAACCTTTGATTTAAAATTCTTAGTCCTCAATGGTGGAAAGTTATCATCATCCGTTGGAGGTACTGAGTTTTTCTCTTTAACTTCAACCTGTGGCTCATCTGACTTTGTGGAATCAGATTCATCGCCATATTTTACATCTGATTTCTTAACAACCCAAGTTTGGTTGTCAAGATTTCCCCTTTTCTTGTAAAACCTTTTTGAACATTCACCAACTTCATATGTTGAATTTTTAAACACTTTAAACCTTTCAGTTGGTGGTTCAGTTTTATCAACAACTATTTCTTTAAGTTTTTCTGAGACTCCCTGTTTCGTGTTGGTTGATTTAGGACAATTCCAAGCAATATGACCAACTTCCTGACATCTATAACAGGTTCTAGTCTCCTTTCTCTGATTAGATCCATTCTTCTCAATTTGTCGGTTTTCAGCAATGAACTCTTTGTTCGATTGCCTCCAGAAAGAGCTTTTCTGTTCTTCCTCTGCAGTTGTCCCTGAAACAAATTTAACTCTGGAATTAAAATCTTTCATATATTTTTCATTTTTATGATTCTCGGGTTGTATGAAACCTAAACCTTTCTTTTTGAAATTTCCATTATGGTTTGGTTTCTTTTGATGACCTGGACCAAAACCTTTCTTTTTGTTTAAACGTTGTTGAACTCTAGAAGTATATTTAGGTTTTGAAAATCCCATTTTATCCTTTATATCTGAAAACTTAACTTCTATCAATTTAAAAATTGTTTTGATATTTTCAATTTTTACATTTTTGAAAGGAAATTCCTCATCAGAATATAATTTGTCCGAGTTATTCAAAGTATATGATACTTTGAATATTTCATCATTCAAATTAGATTTTGATAAAAGAAACTCTTTACTGTAAACCCGTTTTCCTGATGATTTTGGACTCTCGACAGACGAGCTCGAACTTCTGGACTCAGACTCCTCATCCTTATCCAACACCTGATCGACCATCTTTTTTATTAATTCGGACTCATGATCTGTGTCGGACGTTGTGAATGTGATATCAATGTTATCTGGTAATACATTGGTTATCTCGGACTCTAACTTTAGATTAACTGCCTTTTGGACTTGTTCCTCATTCGGTTTTATAGGCGAATACCCTTCCCAAATTGGAGGCGGACACTTATTATAAGAGACACTCTGTTTCTTACCAGTATCCGTTTTCTTCTTTGACTTCTTGTCTTCGTCTTTAAACGCCTCAAAACCTGCAACAGTAGGATAAATTCTATCAATTATGTAATCACAACTTGTATAACTTCGCAACAATCTTCTGATTCTTTCATTCTCGGCTGCTTCACTATCCAATTCTTTCTTCCATTTCGCACATTCTTCAATGTAAAAGTTTATCTCTTTCTGCTTTGACATCATGGTAGCATTCATCATCTTCAAAGCAAATTCTCTTTCTGTATTTGTTTTCTGTAAACTAGTCACTGTTCTATTTAACACATCATATGATTCTTTCAAATTCTTGACATCAAACAACAACTTTTCTTTCAACTTTTCTGATTCATTAAACCTCTCGTCTTTTTCTTCACATTGTTTGCAAGATTCCAAACATGTAAGACATGGTTTTGTGACTTCAACAATCTTTTCGATCTCCACTATCTTCTCTACTTCCACCACCTTTTCAACTTCCACTATCTTCTCAACAACTTTGATTTCTTTTGTTTCTTTTGCAGCTTTTCTCTCTTTGAGTTTCTTCAACTTATCTACAAAATAAAATTCAAAACTATCAGAAGATAAATGAGTTTTTCCAAGGTTTATATGCTCAACATCTTCATCATCACTGTTATCTGTTGAACTGTTTTAAGAGAAAACAGATTCTTCATCTTTTTCTTCATCATCAGATAACACAGCCATCCATTCTTTCACCAATTCTGGTCTTTGAATAATTTGAGCAATAAAAGCTTTAACATTGGGATCAGCTGGAATATACTTATCCCAACTAAAACCTTCAGCCACTTTCTCGTCATCTTGATCAATGATACCATAGTAAGCTCTCTTGTTTGCATCTTCGATCATTTTTCCATGTGCTGTTTGAGAATCCTTTTGTTGATGTGGTTGATAAGTGATTTGTTGATATATGGACTTCTTATAGTAATCATCTTTTCCAAAAGAAGCCTTTGCTCCTTTTGGCTCCTGATTCTTGCATTCTCTTTTGAAGTGGCCTTTCTCCCTGCATTTTAAACAAGTAACTTTAGATTTATCAAAACCTAAAGCTGAGAGATGAGCATCCAATAAATCATTTCTTCCTGTAATCATTTTAAACTTTTCAGCCCTTCTTAGAACACTTGCTAAAGCCCATTTAATATCCATAAGTTCCAATTCCTCTGCATCAATCTGGTCGTAATCTTCCTTTGTTAGCATTGGATTACCAATTCTTCCAGCAATCAATCCTTCGTAAGATTCCAACGCAGTAACCAGCAATGCCATATGATTTTTCACAACTTCTTCTGAAAATTTTTGACCATTTTGAAGATGCAATGCCACATTGCACTGAATCATATGTCCATTTCCAACACTTGCATTTTGAATAGTCGGAGGATTAACTGTTGAAAACCCACTAGTGTTAACCGTACTTTGATTGCCTGATCCAGATGAGTTTCCTGCACTAAATGCGGTTTGGATCTTTGGACTTGCTTCAACTTTCTCAACATCACCTTTGTAATATAACTTGATGTCTTGTTGAGCATTTGAACTATTCATTCTCCCAATTTTTTGTTGTTCAAGATCTTGACCTTCAAGTTTTTCAATACAACAACAACAACAACAACAACAACCATACCCAGTAAATCCCACAAATAGCAAAGCTATTTATAGAAGTTTTTCAATGAATTGTGCAATTGATAATCTACTAAACACTCCTGTATTCTTCAGAATCATGAGATATGTACCCCATTCTTTTTTAGGTAAAGCATCAGCTAACTTCTCGACCCATTCTGCTGGAGTTTTAGTGATTTTCAGCAAAGACATGGTACGCACAAGATGGCAATATCTTTCTATGATACTCTTCGTAGTTTCCCTGGCATACTTGTGAACAATTCAAATTCTTTTTTCAGTAAAGAAGCTTTACTCTGTAGCATCTCAGTACTTCCTTCAAACTTTTTCTTTAATGCTTCCCAGATCGAAAACGCAGTTCCATTATGTTGAAGCAACACAAATATATCTTCTTTAACAGCTTGTTGTAACAGACTTATCATCATTTTCTCTCCTTTGTAACATTCCCTCTCCGTGTCTGAAAATTCTGATATAATCTTATCAACTCTCATAGCGTTCTGAGGTCTAACATATTCAGTTTCAATGCTTTCCCAAGCTTTCAGATGGTTTGCCTGAACCCAGTTTTCAAATCTTTCTTTCCAGCCATGGTATTCTTCAATATTCATAAGCTTTGGGGGTTTTTGCAACGTTCCGGTTTCATATTCCATATTCATCTTTTGAACCACAGTAACTGGAGTAGTCGGAGTAGCAAAGGCGTTGTAGAATTCAGAATCCATGTTTTGGTATCGAAGAATTTCTCAAACAAGCTTTCAAACGAACTGGTTCACCTCGTAAAACACCTGACAACAAACAAACAACAATCAGTTTAAAGACTTATCAATTAACAGAATAAGACTGGTACTCGAACTGGTGAATATTCTGTGTGAACTGAAGGTTGACACACTGTGCAGATTGAAGGTTGACACACTGTGCGGACTACTATAACCCGGATCAAAATCAAACGACCTTTTCCAATGACCTGGCTAAAACCACACGACCTGGAACTAGTTTGAATTCAAACGGGCTGAACCACCTCTTGTGAACATTTATGCTTTGAGCTTGATTTAAAAAAAAATGAATTTGGGCCGAAGATACAAAGTAGGCTGACACCACTTTAATTGGACCTTCAAAGTTTGAATGTTTGACTAAAACTCATTTGGCTTGACAACATCATTCACATGCAATCTTAATTTCGAGAAACCATCACGTGATACCTGACCAACTATTATTTTGATTAGGCCTCAAAGTTTGCATGAATATCTATTGGGCCAACATTTACACTAAGCCGACAACTTTAATTTTTGCTTAATTCTGATTGGACCGTAAACATTTACAAATATCCAACAAACATCACAAGATCAATTGTCTCGATTGCCACACTTATATCGAATACTGAAAACAAAATTAATTCAATCACATGTAATCTGACAAACAATTTCTTGGGCCGATGAACACATGCACATATTAATTCAAATGAAATGATGACAATTGATCAGATCAAGACACGTATCACATGAACTGCTGAACCATTTTCAAACGGAAGTCGTGTTTCAAACGGTACTCTCAAACGGAATAGTCATTTTCAAACGGAAGTCATGTTTCAAACGGTACTCTTCAAACGGAATACATTCTTCAAACGGGATGACCCATGATTTTCAAACGATATGTCAATTTCAAACGGAATGTTGCTGTTTCGTTCAAATGGAAGCCAATTTTCAGTCCATTTTTACCACTTTTACTTCGAATTTTGAACTGATATTCTCAAGGGTTTGTTAAAACATAATTACGCACACATTGTGAAAGTTTTAGCCAATTTTATCCGTGAAAACTTGTTCAATTTTGAAAGAAGGTGTAGAAAATCAGAATTAGTGGCTGAATTGGTATGAACTCTTCCTCCTGAGCTCTGATACCACTTGTAGGATCGTTTTCAGATCCGAACGAGTCGATCAGAAGAGTTTAACTCAACACGAAAGGCGGAAACAGACGTGTAGAGGTCAATTCAGCAAGATTTACTCTTTAAACTGTTGTATGATTGATTTTATAACAATTTACAACCTGATAACACTTCGGCAGCACTTCGTTGCACAAGCCGGAAAGTTACAAATGAAATGAACATGAAGGCTATTTATAGGGAGGACCCTTTCGTTTGAAGGTGTCATGGCACCCTTCAAACGAAGCCTCTTCAAACGAAAACCTCTACAAACGGAACCCTCTACAAACGACAAGCTTCAAACGGACTCAACCAATAAACAAACATAAATTCTGTTTCATGTGCATCTTATTTTCACGTGATGTTGCATATGATGATGTCATCATCAATCATGATGACATCATGCTTGTTCATATCCGCAACCAGACCAAGACTCGATATAAGACGAAGTCGACAGATGTATGCACCAACAAAAACACTAGACACCAAAACACTGTGTGTTCTGGTCGAACTCTCCAGAGAAGCCAGGGGCTCCCCACATCAAAACCTAACTAGCTCAAAAATTGACAAATTGAAGGGCCAAATCAGTCCCAAATCGATATCCAAGCATAAATTAGTGATCACCTAAGTGTAGTGATCATAAGGTAGGTCAAAATTTACAATTTGGTTTCATCTTGAATTCTTGATGATTTGTGAAAATCGAAATATGGGATTGATTATTTGATGTTTAGATGAGATTAGCAATAAAAACATGTCTAGGAGTAAACCCTAGTCAGTAACATGTCGAATTAGTGTTTAATTTATGAAATTCATGATAATCCATTGACAAGTTAAATGGGTTTTGTAAAAATAAGATGAACACAAGAATCACGACTATCAAAAGTGGTGTTACTTAATTTCTATGAAATGATTCTGAGATTAGTATGCATGCTTGACATAATGGAATTGAATTGTGTGTTTATATTGGGCAAAATTAACAAGTTATGAACTTGATTTTAAATATGTAAAATTATGCCCGTTAGGTGTTCGTTAAAATGCCTAAATGAAAGATAATTGTTGAAAATCGGACAAAAACGCATGTTTGATGGATATGGCAAATTATGCGTTAAGACTTATAAAAAGGGTTCTAAACGGTTTATGGATTGAACTCCTTAGGCAAGGAAACCGGGTCTTCAAGCGGACAAGCCGGAGCGGATACACACTTGAAGGGAACGCTTTAAAGGTACGCGACTTGTCGTCTCTTTACATTTATGTAGACAAGCGTAGTTGTAAATATGTTTAATGTTGATATAGCGAAAATGGTTGTGTTTGGTAAGTCAATAAAGTGATGGAATTCACTCGATAACCAAACGAGTCAAAACGAATGGTTAAAGTATGTTTGGAATGTCAATGAAGTGATGTGACTCACTCGACAACCAAACGGGTCAAAATAGATAGCTAGATATGTGTAACGTTGATATAATGAAAATAGTCGTCTTTAGTATCACATTGAAGTGATGGAATTCACTCGACAAACCAAACGGGTCAAAATAAATGTTTGGTTAGGTATGTTTATTGATAATGTTGTTTAAATTAGTCATGTTTAGAATCTACATTAAGTGATGAAATTTCACTAGATAAAGAACGAGTTAAAATAATGGTCGAAATGGTAGTGTTTGAAGTGACTTGAACGTCACTCGTTAAATTTGAGTTCTAAGAACGTAAACCATGGAATGGAGATGATACACTAAGATGGACAAGCCCGGGAATGGGTAATTATGGTTGGAAAATCAATGAAGTTGAATTATGCAGGTATGTAACCTTGTTCCGTCACATTATGTTAATTAGAATTATGGTCGTTTGAAATTGTGTTTTTAAGACAAGATATTCGTTAATAAAAGTGACGTGTGCGTATATATACATAGTATTGCAATGAAATTACACACGATTTGGTTTTAAATTTATAAAAGTGATTATTACTTTAACATCAAAACACACACGAAAGAGGCAAGTGTACCCCGTCATATATGTAGTAAAGTATCGGTAAGAACCAAGTATCGATCCAAGGAAATGGGCGGAGAAATAATACTAGACCTTTGTCACTAAACTACCGGTAAAAATATAAGTTGTTTGATTTTTAATAAACTAAAGTAAGCATAAACAATTACTTATAAACACATAGTAGATACCAAATATGAAAATAGATAAATAGCCTTGCTTAATACACAATCAAAGCATGTCAACTAAGTCGGTTTTGACACTAGAAGCATTCGATCAATTTTCCATTTTAAGACAATTAGTATCCCTTTCGAGAATCCTAACATGACAGTCATTCAGAAAGTTAAAACAATAAACACACTTTAACCACCTAAAATTGTTCTTTAACGTGCAATTGATAAATGTCTATGAAAATCTCTTAAAAATAAGTTAGTCATCCGTTAGGAGTTTTCTAACCTCACTTAAACAAGGAAATCGACACCGATAAATACAATGCAACCACCGAGACAAGCATAAACTAAATTAAATCACAACCGAGTTCATTTTACAAATCTTGCACATAAATTCACCAAGATAGCAATTTTGGCCTAAACTACTAACTAAGCTAACAAATCATGGCAAGAATTTATAACGACACCATTTAACCCGTTAAGGTCCTTACGTGACGGCAAACTTTCTTGATTAACAATAATTACATTTTATTAAATCACTAACCATTTCTAGTATCATGATGCACACATTTTAACCAAGCTAAACTAGTTAACCAAGTTTAAAGTTTACTAATACAAGATTAATTAAGCTTCATTTTTCAACTATCTTAACTAACCAAGTACCAATCATCCAACACAATTACTTATAATCAAGAAATCAATATCAATAACAAGGTTGCAAATTAATCATCAAAGATAAACAAAGAAAATACTTCCAAGTGTCATTACAAACAAAGATTAATACACTAATTGTTATAATCAAGCAAGGGATTGTTGTGTTTTTGCCCAAAGGCTACAATAATACATAAACATTAATCTAAATGCTTGAAAGATTAACAAAATAATGGAAAGATTAGAAAACCAAACCATAAACAAGCATAAGAGTAAGAATCTGGAAGATAACGAAGCTAATCAGCACAATGTGGCTTGAATCTGGGTGAAAGCAGAAGCCTCCGAAGCCTGAAAATCGCCAGAATCGCTTCCAAAATGTCCAGAGTTCCGAGCAGAATGTTTCTGCAAGTTTTTTATATAATTTCGATGTCGCACGGTCGTGCGTCCTGTTGCACGACCGTTCACTTTTTGCATTATTGGAGGTATGGTGCACCATACTGCATGACGTCACAGATCTTGACCGGTCTTCGGTCTCGCACGAACGTTCTTCATATGGCACGACCGTGCGTTTCCGGGATCTTGTTGCACGGACTGATGCACTGGTCGTTCAGTTCCGGGGTTTGGCTGGTCATCGCATCCGCACGGGGTGCAATCAGATGCACGACCGTGCGTCACCGGGATTGCCTTGCACGCCGTGTTGCACCCTCATTCATTGCCGGGCTTTTCTTGATATGTCGGAGATGCACGGTCGTTCCTTAGACCGCACGACCGTTCCACTCGCCCAGGTCAGTTTTCTAACAGAATGTTCGCAGCTTCGCCGTTTTGTCCGGAAAGTCCTCGTTTTTACTATCATCTTGTCCGGTATGCTGTTTTAGGCCTGTAAACAAAAGTATACATAATTAAGTATCCGAATGAAGGTTTTACGGCCGAAAACGCATAAAATGGGGATAAAATGAGGGACTAAAATATGTGTAAATTAGCGAATATCAAATCTCCCCACACTTGAACCTTGCTTGTCCTCAAGTAAGCTAAACTAAAATGCAATAAAAGATAGAATCAAACAAGAACGATAATTTACACACTATTTTATTGAAAACAACTATAAACGATTAGCCGGTTTTTCGAAAGACAACATCAAAAGACTCAAACCCAACAAGCATATGCAAATATATAGCGACAACCAAAAAGCCGTGACTTCACATTTAATTGACTCAACATGTCAATCTTCACACAACTCACAATGTTCACACGCACTCGGTTTTATTTATGAAACATACATGAAATGTGTACGTGCAAACACTCAATGCCTCGTCAATGAAATGTGTAATATCATAAGCTTGTCATAAGATCTCGTCTCCACCAACTAACATGCAAAAAAGTGTAAATCAAGAGGTCTTTACGGGTTGTAACGTTTGGCTTGGGCGAAGGGTATGGAAATGGATATATAAAGTGGCTAAATGGTTAAAACTCGGTAGCTACGTTTAACAAGCGCAATACAACAAAACTATACATACAAACGCCTTAAAAAGGCTACTTACGCGACAACGAGCTCATAAACAAGATTTCATCATTTTATCAATCAAAATTGCTCGAATTTTGTCTACTTCACCCTATTTTATGGTGTTTTATTTTCTGTTTTTTTAAAGCAAACTAATGGATTTATACAAAGAAACATAAACAACAACAAGCGCTAGTTAAACGATTATTTTGACCGAGTTTCAACACTAAAAGGTTTAAAACATAAAAAGGCTAAATATGGCTAAGTGGGCGATAATAATGGGTAGACAAAGGTAAATGGGAAGGCTCAACATGGTTAATCCTAAAGGGTAACATAGGGTACGGGAAACACAACACAAAGAACAAGGTTTACAACAAAGGGGTAATCTAAGTGCCTCTATCACTTCTACACAATTCCGCAAGTTCATGGTCTTAACAAGCATACTAGTGACAAGTTCTAAATTACACATAACATCCGGCTCACTCCTATATCCGAAATGAACAAATATATAACAATATCAAGGCTCAAATATGCTCACGTAACGGAAGGAATGGGTAAAAGTGTGAAAACTATCATGCAAGTCTTTCTTTGTTTGTCACGCTTTCCGGTTTCCTTTTTCAAAAATATTTTGCTTGTCGAGTTTTTATCAAGTCCGAAGCTCTCTAAAACACAACCAACCGGTTTATTTACTAAAACATATACAAAATACAGGTATTTTTGAATGATTTTTCTGATTTTTTTTTAGAGGACAAACAAAGTTAACAAAGTTAACCCCCTCCCCACACTTGAACTTCGCATTGTCCCCAATGCGAGACCCGAAATATAGAGAAAAGAATAATAGTACTCCCCTCAAGATGATGTCTGATGAAACGAGACTTCCAAAGTTGTATCTGTCATGTGCTCCAGTCCAAGATATGTCGGATCTGCAAGTATGTCACATGTACACCAAAACAGAACAGAAAAAAAATAAACATAAATAAACCATAATGTACATAAATAGAAATACTAGAAATCCCAACAAAGACATAACATAAAAACTAAAGTAAAGAGTCTGAAAAATAAAGTGTACATAACCGAGGGTGTTTGACATAACAAACAAAATGAACACCCAAAGTAAACAAAGTACGGAAAAGATAAAACCACAAACTACCCACTCCACCGACTCCTACTCTTCATCACCATCATCGTCTCTCGTGAAGGACGGGCCCGCATCTCCATGACCAGGTGGGTTCCAAGGTGGGAACTGCGGAGGATGCTGAAAGTAGTCGGGATAGGCATGATGCATCTCCCCGAACAGGTATGAGAACCCAGCACTCACCCCCTGGTACAAGTGGTCCTGGTTCGCCCTGATCTCTTGGTACCGCAGCTCCTGATTAATTTGCATCTGTTGGAACTGCTGGTAGAACTCTGGGTAAGGCGGGATGCCCTCGGGCCACTCCTGGTGGTGGTATCCATGGTGCTGCGGTGAATGTGGTGGTGTCGGTGGATGTGGTACGTGCTGCTCATCATGTTGCTCCCCCATTTCTTCATCCTCATTTTCCTCCTCAGCTGGGGGCAATGGGTCCCAGACCTCATTGTTTAGCCCCCTCAATCTATCCCCCTGATCCAACTCAACAATCAACCCCATTGCTCTCAAGGACCGAATATCAACATATACCCCTTCGGTCACCGGAGTGAGAGTCGCAAGTACCTCTTCAGTCATCAAGTTTAAATTGTAAGCAATTTCGGTCACATATTGACCGCCGTGTATCTGACTGTTTGGGGTCCTCCCCGAGCACTTCACAAAGTATTCAGCCATCCTTGCGGCTAGGTTGATATGTGCTCCCTCAACCAGCGCATAGAGAAAAATCAAATCTGGTGTGGGACAGTTCCCAAGACTGTCCATGCGCCCGCAAATTGTGTGGCTAAACACATGATGCATCACTCGCACCAAAGGGTCTTTCAATCTTGAAGCCTTAGACATTCTCGGGTCGTAAGGGTCACCTATAGCATTTTCAGCCCAAAACGCATCCCTTGCTTGATTACTCGGGAATGTAAACTGCTCCGTGAAGAATTCGGAATCCATGTCTTCTCTTGTATAAATTCCAAGCCTCCTACCCAATCGACCCACTGACCAGGTGTGCCATTGTCCACCCAACCTGAAAGTTATCCGCTCCTTGTAGCGAAATTTTGGTCTTCTATGAGAAATTGGTTTTTCGTAGGCATATGTGGAGAAGAACTCTATGGTTGGCTCAAGATATATGGGTCGGTTGATAGATATTAAGCGGGCAAGTGGGATAGTGAGCATGCTGTCAAGTCTGTCATACTGATTTAGCTCCCTCATGACCTCCCAATCCAGCCTCCGCGGGACTCCGAATTGCCCTCGCCTTCCCCATAAGGCGTCACATCTCGGGATACAAAGAGCTTCTCGCTCATCATCGGGGTTAAATTGCAGGAAAGGATGGTCCATTTGTAAGAGGAATTTCGTTAGAATGATGGGAATAGGAAAAATTTCATTCAAAAACAGCAGAACACGCAATTACGAAGATACTGTGTTCCTGATCTGGGCTTGTCGCACGGACGTGCGACGAGACGCACGGTCGTGCGTCGCCGAGAACAAGCAACGATGGCCAAAATATGTCGGATCTGCACGGCGTGCGACCAACGGCACAACCGTGCATCACCGAGACCAACATCAAACATCGTGAACAGCCGGAATGGCACGACCGTTCCATCCAAGGAACGACCGTGCGACAGCGTTTTTGCAGAATCCGATCCCTGAACTTTGAACAGTCAGATTTCTCCGAAAATCAACAAATTTTTGTACAAACAAGGGTCAGAAAATCCACCGGATGTTCACGAAATGAACGATTCAAAGAAGGGTTAGGGTTTCGCTTGTGTTTATGAAGAGAACCCTAAAAATCCTTGAAGAAACGGATGAATCTACCCTAGAAAGCGAAGAAACAGATAATCTACATGAAGGAACGTACCGTGCGAAGTAGGGTGTGAAATCATGCGAAGAAACCGTGCGATTTGAAGTGATATCGCTCTGGAACGGCCGCAGATAGTTAGGGTTCACGAATGAAGGGAAAAGAAGCAGATGGGGGTTTTTATAATGTGCAAAAGACCAAACTGCCCCTGCCTCTCGCACGGTCGTGCGACATCTCGCACAGTCGTGCGTCACCGACACATTTCAAACCTTGCAAGCTGTTCTCGGAGATGCACCGAGGGTGCGACTCGTCGTGCAAGCCTGCTCGGAAACGCACGGTCGTGCGATTCGTGGCATGGTCGTGCAACAGCTGCAGATCAGAATTTTCTGCAGAAACCATTTCCAGCAACAGTTTTGGCCGTTTTTCGCCATTTTTTCAACACGCCAACTGTTTTAACAATATTGCAACACAGAACCTTCGTCCGGCACGTATGAAAATTATACAAACTAACGGAAACTACCTAACATACCTAAATTACGCTAAAACTAGAAAAACACATAAAAAGACAATATTACCCCTAAAGCGTAAAATACGCTCTTGCTACATTTTTGGTCCGCGAGTCAGTAGCGTAGACTCTCTCCTCCCCACACTTATGATGTGTGCGGGGTTTGGAGCTCAATGACCTCCACCGCCGACTCTATCGGCCCGGCAACGTACAACTTCAACCGATGTCCATTTACTTTGAATGTAACGCCATCTGCGTTCTCTACTGCAACAGTACCATACGAAAATACTTCCTAAACTGTGTATGGTCCTGTCCAGTGTGAATGAAGCTTCCCTGGAAATAAGCGCAGTCGTGAATTATAAAGAAGAACAAGATCACCCGCTTGGAATTCTTTGTGGTCCTTCAAGCGTTTGTCGTTTGAAGGATCTGGAGAAACCGGGCTTCACCTCCGGTTTTCAAGTCCAGATTCGCTGTTTTTAAAGCCCACATAGCTTTGTGCTCCAATTCTACCGGTAAATGGCATGCTTTTCCGTATACCAACCTAAAGGGAGTGGTCCCAATAGGGGTCTTATAAGCTGTACGGAATGCCCATAATGCCTCATCAAGTTTGTCCGACCACTCCTTGGGGTTTGCACCAACAGACCGCTCAAGGATGCGCTTTAGCCCATGGTTAGTGACTTCCACCTGCCCGCTCGTCTGCGGATGATAAGGCGTGGACAAACGGTGATGCACACCGTAACGGGACAAAGCCTTTTCAAGCTGTGTATTACAGAAATGAGTCCCTCTGTCACTAATAAGCGCTTTCAGAGCGCCAAATCGGGCGAACAAACTTTTCAAGAATCTCACGACCACCCTGGCGTCATTTGTGGGTAAGGCCTGTGCCTCCGCCCACTTTGATACATAGTCGACTACGACCAGGATGTACTTGTTACCTCGTGAGGGGGGAAACGGTCCCATGAAGTCTATCCCCCAAATGTCAAAGACTTCACAAACTTGTATCCAGTTCTGGGGCATTTCGTCGCGTGCCGAAATATTTGTCGCCCTTTGGCAGGCATCGTACGCTTTTACCCAACTCTGCGCGTCACGAAAAATAGTAGGCCAATAAAACCCGAAATCCGACACCTTCTTGGCTGTGAAGTTGGCTCCATGGTGGCCTCCAGTAGGTCCCTCATGACAATGGCGCAGAATATCGGTCGCCTCTTTCCCTGATACATATCTTCTGATGACCTGATCAGCACCCACCTTGAATAAGAAAGGGTCGTCCCAAATGTAGTGCTTGAGATCCGAAAAGAATTTACTCTTTTGCTGGTGAGTCAACCCTTTTATCAGAATCCCGCAAGCAAGGTAGTTCTCAAAGTCGGCGAACCATGGCGACTCATCGCATATCTCAACACTCATCAACGACTCGTGTGGGAAATTGTCATTGATTGAATCCCAACAAGAGTCCTCGATGTCTCCATGTTCTAACCGAGATAGATGGTCAGCCGCTACATTCAACGCACCCTTTTTATCTTGAATTTCAATATCAAACTCTTGCAGCAACATGATCCATCTGATTAGACGCGGTTTTGCGTCCTGTTTGCTGAAGAGGTATCTGATGGCTGCGTGATCAGTATACACAACGGTTTTCGAAAGCACCAAATACGATCTAAATTTATCAAATGCGAAAACAACTGCCAAGAGCTCTTTTTCAGTCGTGGTGTAGTGCTCCTGAGCGTCGTGAAGAGTCTTGCTCGCATAATAGATCGGGTGAAAGTGCTTTTCTTTCTTCTGTCCTAAAACGGCCCCTATAGCGTAATTACTCGCGTCGCACATAATTTCAAACGGCAGACTCCAGTCCGGTGCAACTAAAATAGGGGCCTCAATCAACTTTTGCTTGAGAAGGTCAAAAACCCTCAAGCAATCATCTCCAAATACGAACGGAGCGTCTTTCTCTAACAAACGGGTCATAGGCCTAGCGATTTTTGAAAAGTCCTTTATGAATCGCCTGTAGAACCCTGCATGACCAAGAAAGCTCCGTATCGCTCTCACAGAGGTGGGAGGCGGAAGTCGTGAAATAACGTCAACTTTAGCTGGATCGACTTCCATACCCGCACGAGAAATCTTATGTCCCAGAACTATGCCCTCCTTCACCATGAAGTGGCATTTCTCCCAGTTTCGGACCAGATTCGTCTCCTCGCACCTCTTCAACATCTTTCTCAAATTTTCCAAACAATGATCGAAGGAATCCCCAAATACCGAAAAGTCATCCATGAAAACCTCCATAGAATCCTCGATCATATCATGGAAAATAGCAACCATGCATCTCTGGAAGGTCGCTGGTGCATTACACAACCCAAAAGGCATCCGCCGGTAGGCGAATGTGCCGAAGGGGCGGGTAAAGGTAGTCTTCTCCTGATCCTCAGGAGCGATAGAAATTTGGAAGTACCCAGAGAACCCGTCCAAGAAACAGTAATGCAACTTCCCCGACAGACGTTCCAACATCTGGTCGATGAATGGAAGCGGGAAGTGATCCTTACGAGTAGCATCGTTGAGTTTGAGGTAATCAATGCAAACTCGCCACCCAGTGACGGTACGGGTAGGAATTAACTCATTCCTATCATTTGAGACTACATTCATACCACCTTTCTTAGCTACAACCTGCACTGGACTAACCCACACAGAGTCGGATATAGGATAAATCATCCCGGCATCCACTAACTTAATCACCTCCTTCTTCACCACGTCCTGCATATTTGGATTTAAACGCCTCTGATGCTGTGCACAAGGTTTGTACTCGTCTTCCATCAGAATCTTGTGAGTACAGAAAGAAGGATTGATGCCTTTGATATCCATGATTTTCCACGCAATAGCTCTCTTATGAAGTCTCAGAACCTCGAGAAGCTGATTTTTCTCGTCTTTTTCCAATGATGCCAAAATTATGACCGGTAAGCGACGCTCCTTGTCCAGAAATGCATACTCGAGATGTGGTGGGATTTCTTTCAACTCCAACGACGGCGGATCTTCAACTGACGGTTTTGCTTTCTCTTCTTCTACATGGACAATTTCAAGAAATCTCTCCGGACTCTGGGAACCATTGTCACCAATCTGATAGACTGGCTGCTCTAAATCGTGGCCCTCCTGCGTAATGCCAATCAGGTCCCTACACGACAGACGTGTGTCCGAATCAATCTCGTCAACAGTACTTTGAAAATGAGAGCCCACACATGCATCGACAATGTCGACGTAATAAAGCTTGTCATCGTGACTTTGCGGATGCTGCATCGATCTTTTGATATCGAATGTCACGTGCTCATCATTCACTCGGAGCGTGATTTGGCCAGCTGCCACATCAACAATCGTCCTCGCTGTATTGAGGAAAGGGCGTCCAAGTATCAAAGGTACTCTTGAATCCTCGTCCATGTCAAGAATAACAAAATCCACGGGGAAAACAAATTTATCGATTTTTACAAGCATGTTTTCCACAAATCCACGCGGATACTTGATTGAACAGTCTGCCAACCGAATGCTCATCCTAGTAGGTGACGGCTCACCCAGATCCAGTTTAGTAAAAACCTTATATGGCATAAGATTGATACTCGCTCCCAAGTCAGCCAATGCATGGCTAACAGACACGTTTCCAATCAAACACGGGAGCGTAAAACTACCCGGATCTCCCATTTTCATGGGCAGACGGTTTTGTAAAATGGCAGAACAAGTTTCCTTCATCACCACACATGATATATATCCCGAGCTTCTATTTATTCGAGAGGATATACTTAAGGAATTTCGCATACTTTGGCATCTGGGCCAAGGCTTCAACAAACGGTATATTAATGTGTAGTTGCTTAAACAACTCAAGGAACTTACCGTATTGTTCTTCGTTCTTCTGCTTCTTCAGCCTGCCTGGATAAGGTACTGGAGGAGTGTAATCTTTGACCGGCTCCTAGACTTGTGTTGTACTTGCTGGGCATAGCCTGGCTTGCACCTCGTCCGGTGTGTCAGTCGGGACCGCTTCAGTGATCGATGATGAGTCCGATATGACGGGTCCGGTAGTCTTTCCACTCCTGGTCATGACAGCATTCACATCCCTGTGTCCGCCCGGGTTTGGCTTTGTATTGCCCGGAAGACCACCTGGGGTCCTTTTAGACATCATCTGTGCCAGCTGACCAACCTGATTCTCGATATTTTGAATCGAGGCTTTGTGACTCCTCATTTCTCCCTCGTGAGAAAGGAAACGATCCTCGCTCTGTTGGTAGCGTTTTTCAGCCAACTGATTTGCACTCGAGGAGCTAGTAAGAAGCTGAGCCATCATATCCTCCAGCTTGGAACTAGACTGAGGGGCCTGCTGCTGGGAGCTACTCCCAGTGCCCTGATTCTGATATGAATATGGATGCTGTTGGTAAGATTGGTTGTATTGCTGGAACTGCTGACCCTGACCTTGCTGCGGTGCTGGAGCGCGCTGAGTGAACCCCAATGGGTTTTGATTACCTGTATTTACTCCCCACCCAAAATTTGGGTGATTTCTCCATCCGGGATTATAGGTGTTGCTGTACGGGTTGTTCTGCGGCCTCACCTGATTACTCACAAAATCCACTTCTTCGTGGCCCTCATACGCGACTCCCTGAAAGCATGCACCAGGCTCGTGTGACACTCCACACTGGTCACATCCTGAGTCAGCCTGCGCAATCATCTGGGACCTATCGAATTTCGATGCGAGAGCTGAGATTTGTGCAGTAATGGCCGTATAGTCGTCTACAGCATGAACTCCTACGCGAGATGATGATGATGATGTAGCCCGACCTCTATCTCCTTCACGACGAGAGCTAGACTTCAATGCAGCTTTTTCAATGATCGCGTAAGCCTCAGTTGGTGTCTTTGTTCCAAGATCGCCTCCTGCGTTCATGTCTAATCGCTCATGTGTATTGTAGCTAAGCCCTTGATAGAATGTCAAGACTAACTGTCTCTTGGAGAAGCCATGATGTGGAACATCAAGTAATAGATCCTTAAATCTCTCCCAAGCCGTATGCAACGACTCTCCCTCATCTTGGTGAAAGGTCACAACCCGATTTCTTAACTTGGTTGTTTTCTCAGGCGGAAAGTATTTTTGCATAAACAGCTCCACCAGCCCATTCCAAGTCCTGATGGACCCAACTGGTAATGACATAAGCCATGCTCTGGCTTTTTCACGCAATGAGAATGGAAACAACCTCAACCTAACAACATCCTCCGAAACATCTCTAATCTTAAACGTGGAACAAACTTGGAGAAAAGCCGCTATATGTCGTCCGGGATCCTCATGCTCACGCCCGTCAAACTGCACCGAATTCTGCACCATATTAATAATACTAGATTTAATTTCAAAAACAGGTGCATCTATAGTAGGTCGTAGGATACTCGGTTCCAGTCCTGTCGCTCCAGGCTGATTTGATTCATTCAAAGGTCGCTCGTCGTCTGCCATGATTACTTTTCCTGCTGCCCCTAAGCCCTCGGCTCCCGCGGGTACCACCGGCTCCGGCTCACCTCCTGTGAGCAGTAACCCAACCGCACGCCCTCTCGCACGAAGATGTCTTCTCAGATCACGCTCGGGTTCTTCTGACGGCTCAACAGGATCGGGAGCGGGGGTTGAGAACATCAACCTGCAAACGAAAATTTGACCCAATGAATATTTTATTAATATAATAATGATGTTTTTTTTTTTGTTGAAAAGAAACAGAATATTATTTAAAATGGGCTGGAAATTTTATAAAAATTCGAAAATGGGCCTGAAATTTTATAAAAATTACAACAATAAAAATAATCGAATCGGCTAATGTAGAAATGATTTTTCAAAGCCGAAAACTCAAAGAATAAATAAATAAATAAATCCGGATTCGAACAAATAAATGGAACAAAAATTTACAAATGTACAAAATAATCTCGAAAATGAATAAAATGAATTAAAATCAAGAAATATTAACAAATAAAAAAATCAAGAAAATATTCACAAATATTAACAAGTATATACACCGATAAAACAATGACTCGGGTCGTTCCTAAAGCTCGCCATTTCCCCGGCAACGGCGCCAAAAACTTGACGTGTGCGTATATATACATAGTATTGCAATGAAGTTACACACGATTTGGTTTTAAATTTATAAAAGTGATTATTACTTTAACATCAAAACACACACGAAAGAGGCAAGTGTACCCCGTCATATATGTAGTAAAGTATCGGTAAGAACCAAGTATCGATCCAAGGAAATGGGCCGAGAAATAATACTAGACCTTTGTCACTAAACTACCGGTAAAAATATAAGTTGTTTGATTTTTAATAAACTAAAGTAAGCATAAACAACTACTTATAAAAACATAATAGATAACAAATACGAAAATAGATAAATAGCCTTGCTTAATACACAACCAAAGCATGTCAACTAAGTCGGTTTTAACACTAGAAGCATTCGATCAATTTTCCATTTTAAGACAATTAGTATCCCTTTCGAGAATCCTAACATGACAATCATTCGGAAAGTTAAAACGATAAACACACTTTAACCACCTAAAATTGTTCTTTAACGTGCAATTGATAAATGTCTATGAAAATCTTTTAAAAATAAGTTAGTCATCCGTTAGGAGTTTTCTAACCTCACTTAAACAAGGAAAGCGACACCGATAAACACAATGCAACCACCGAGACAAGCATAAACTAGATTAAATCACAACCGAGTTCATTTTACAAATCTTGCACATAAATTCACCAAGCTAGCAATTTTGGCCTAAACTACTAACTAAGCTAACAAATCATGGCAAGAATTTATAACGACACCATTTAACCCGTTAAGGTCCTTACGTGACGGCAAGCTTTCTGGATTAACAATAATTACATTTTATTAAATTAACCATTTCTAGTATCATGATGCACACATTTTAACCAAGCTAAACTAGTTAACCAAGTTTAAAGTTTACTAATACAAGATTAATTAAGCTTCATTTTTCAACTATCTTAACTAACCAAGTACCAATCATCCAACACAATTACTTATAATCAAGAAATCAATATCAATAACAAGGTTGCAAATTAATCATCAAAGATAAACATAGAAAATACTTCCAAGTGTCATTACAAACAAAGATTAACACACTAATGGTTATAATCAAGCAAGGGATTGTTGTGTTTTTGCCCAAAGGCTACAATAATACATAAACATTAATCTAATTGCTTGAAAGATTAACAAAATAAGGAAAGATTAGAAAACCAAACCATAAACAAGCATAAGATTAAGAATCTGGAAGATAACGAAGCTAATCGGCACAATGTGGCTTGAATCCGAGTGAAAGCAGAAGCCTCCGGAGCCTGAAAATCGCCAGAATCGCTTCCAAAATGTCCAGAGTTCCGAGCAGAATGTTTCTGCAAGTTTTTTATATAATTTCGATGTCGCACGGTCATGCGTCCTGTTGCACGACCGTTCACTTTTTGCATTATTGGAGGTATGGTACACCATACTGCATGACGTCACAGATCTTGACCGGTCTTCGGTCTCGCACGACTGTTCTTCATATGGCACGACCGTGCGTTTCCGAGATCTTGTTGCTCGGACTGATGCACTGGTCATTCAGTTCCGGGGTTTGGCTGGTCATCGCATCCGCACGGGTTGTAATCAGACGCACGACCGTGCGTCACCGGGATTGCCTTGCACGCCGTGTTGCACCCACGTTCATTGCCGGGCTTTTCTTGATATGTCGGAGATGCATGGTCGTTCCTCAGACCGCACGACCGTTCCACTCGCCCAGGTCAGTTTTCTAACAGAATGTTCGCAGCTTCGTCGTTTTGTCCGGAAAGTCCTCGTTTTTACTATCATCTTGTCCGGTATGCTGTTTTAGGCCTGTAAACAAAAGTATACATAATTAAGTATCCGAATGACGGTTTTACGGACGAAAACGCATAAAATGGGGATAAAATGGGGGACTAAAATATGTGTAAATTAGCGAATATCAAAAAGTGACGAAGATCACCATTAGATAAACGAGTCAAAAACTTGATTAGAAAATGTTTGGTAGTCATTGGAAATGGAGGATTCCATAAATGAGCCAAACGGGTCGATTAATTGTTTAGTGGATAGTAAGAATGTGTTTTGAATAATTTATGGCGATGGTGGATCACAAAAGCGTAAAACCATGGACTTGGTATTGATACGCTAGTGATCGTAAGCCCCGGATAATGGGTAAATAAGATTAGAATGCCAAAGAATAAGTTGACGAACAATTTGCACACATAGTTAATGGGTCGAATAATCGAAACTAGGATTTTATGGGCCATTCATTCATAATCCGGGTTTCGTTAAGTGAAGTTTATATGGTTAGATCCGTAATTTTAATACGGACATATAGGAAAAAGAATCGGCTAAAACGGATATGTAAATAAAAAGTTATGAGGAATTAAGCGAAAAAAAAATATATAAGAAGGCTGAGCTGGGCGAACCGTGGGTCATGGTCCTGAACCGTGACTCACAGTCTGGCAATTCTGTTTGGAGCTGGGCGAACCGTGGGTCACGGTCCTGAACCGTGACTCACAGTCTAGCAGTTCTGTTTAGAGCTGGGCGAACCGTAGGCCACGGTTCTGAACCGTGGTTCACAGTTTGGCTGTAATTTGTTTGTTTTTCATTATTTAAGCAATAGAACTCGTTTTTACTTAATATTAAGATGTCAAAACTAATGATTAATGTGGTTTTGACCATAAGTGATGCTCGTTTGTTGTGGATGTTGATCAAGCAAGGGAATCAAGAACCGAACACAAGTTTTGAATGCTTCCGCGCTAATCTAATCTAGTTTAAAACATGTTGTTTTGTAAACTCTTTTGAATATTGAACATTTTAATCTAGTTAGTTGACTATGTTTAAATACTATGATGACGTACATCTTAGTTATTAACTAAGTTTTGTTGGTCATGTATTTCGTATTTAAATAGTTCGTATTTTATGGTTATAAAATAAAATTATAAGACGAGTGTTACAAGTTGGTAATCAGAGCTCAAGGTTGTTGATAAAGTGTGTTCGGTTCAAGCTTAATCAAACATCCGGTAAGAATTAATTATTTAGTAAATTTTTATTTGCATATTAGAAAAAGTAAATTGATTTGATGTGCTCGGGAAGAGCGTGTTAACACACACAAACCCGAAAAGTTCATTAAACATGAATGGTTTATGCAAGTGGTAAACTTGGCTAAACCAAAGCGAATGATGCATATGTTATAAAACGAAATTTTTATAGTGACATAAACATTACAGATTCGAGATGTCTAGTGTTGATAAAAGATGATTAGGTAGTATAAACCCTAACCATAGATTGATTATAAAATAAGTACTTATGAAATAAGTATATTTGGATGCCTCGTATGATAATACGGGCAACATCGAATAGCAATATTAATAATAAATTAGAAATGTTCGAATGATATGATAACCGCATCTGTAGATGACGGGAGATAAATAATCTAGATGGAGGAAGGTTCGGAAGCATAACAAAGAACATGCTAACAAAGAACTTAAATCAAGTGATGACTTGAGACAACGGAGTACATCAGGGCGAGTATCAATTAGGTACACGTTATAAATTACGATAAGACAAGTAGAATGTGATAATTCACATAATGAACGGTAGTTGCATAGGGGCATACATGACTAGTGAAATGAATAAATTATGTAAAAGAAATATATTTATATATATATATATATAAGTATATATATAAATAAATAAATAATGACGAGTATGTGAAACCAAGGTAAAAGTAATCTCGATAGATATTGCAATGCAAAGGAGTGTGCGTACACTCGCACCCGAAATTTGCAATAATAATACATGGCGAAGACAAGGTTATAGACTTGGCCAAACCAAATAAAACATGTAGAAACATCGTCTATATTGATAAACGATGTGGGTAAATTCCATACAACAACATGAACTAATAAAATAAAATGAATTGGTTATGTTATTGTTACAATGGATTAAGGTCAAAAATGAGAAATTAAGGCTCGGACAGAATTATCCCCAAGAAAGAAGCTAAAGAGATAATACGTATTATTCACTGCTGTGAATAATGAAGTATCAATAAATGTGGATTTAGAAACTTGGGTATGGGTAACTATCCAAGTAACATATTATTCATCAAATCCTTACGAGGAAGAACGATAATCACATTGATGGGTGTGATTGTATAAAAGATTGGTAAAAGGAACGTTTTAAAAGTGTTGGAATGAAAGCGAGTAAACCACAAAAGCCGTATAACAATAGCAGTGGTTTTACCAAATAAGGCTTAAGAAATGAATCGTCGGGACATTGATAAAAGAGATGGATCTAAGGGTTATTAAAAAAAAAGAGAGTGTTCGAATCAAATAAGTAAAATGTTTAATAATAAAGGAAAAACGCAAGTTGGGAAATGGAAACATATTACATTAAAATAATGAGCCCGAGGGAAGGGACAAGAATTAAAGTAAATGAAAATACAAACCGACTGATAAGAATGCGAAGGCGTGGGGATAAAGTTTGACTGTCATAAGTGATGAAATTCACACGGACAAGTCAAACGGATTGAATAAAGAACAAAGGACTTGGTCGAATAAAAGCGAAGGAATTCGCTAAGACGACCAAACGAATTAAAACAAAGTCTAAATGCATACCGGAATGGTTGCTTTGATGATGACTTCGGTAAAATACCCGATAGATGGGTGGGAATTTTGAGTATATGCGTAAACCAAGAGACGGGAACGCTGATTATAAAGTCAAAAGACACGGATTTATGAGTTATGACTAAAAGAATAATAAAATTTTGCAAATAGAATTTCGATAGGGATGTTCAACTATTTCGAGGTTGGATGAGTTAAATAAAGAATGAAGTTTGACTGTCATAAGTGATGGGTTCACACAAATATGTCAAACTGGTCAAATAAAGTATAAATACTTGATAGTCCAATAAGCGTAAACCGAATAATGGAAGCACGAAATATTAATGAACCTATGGGATAGGTCATAAAAGAGTATAGAAATGAAAACACAGACCAGTGAAACCAAAGAGTTACAAACATTAAGATAAAGAACCCAGGGAACGGGTTGAAAGGAAATAGAGGCGTAAGCCAAATAACGGTAAGCGGAAAACAAACCGACATGTAAATGTCGTAAGAAGCCATAGAGTCGGAAGATTAGTTTAAAAAAAAAACGAATGTAGCCTTAAACAACGGTCAAGGTCCATAGAATTCAAGAATGAAAATGAACGATTTCTAAACTTAAAAAGGTAAAAGATCTAATAAAATAGCCTACGAGGCTAAGTGTAGGAACCTACTGGTCGATAATGTAAAGCGTGGGAACTAGTGATGATTCACCGCGTAATAATACTAATGGAAAGGAATAAATCTTTAGTCATCAATTCCCCGATGAGAGTAATTGACATAGTTAAAGAGAAAAATGTTAAACTAAAATTCATTTTTAGTCAAAAGCGACGATTTAACAAAACATAAGATGTGTTAGATCAGGAATTCACATAAGGCCGAGGATGGCAATGTGGTACACCCAAATGACGGGGTATGAAGTAACGACGACTAATCCATCTAGCCGGTAAAACCATTCGAAGTCAAAGAAAGGTTATGAACTATGTAAAGCGCTCGTCAATATAAGATTAGCGTGAAGTAAACATGTTGACAGGCTTAGTGACTTGGTGATCAAATAACAACTCGGTTAAATAGACGAAAAATATAAGAAATACATGATAAAAGTACGGCCCATGAGGCATTGCACATGGAAAACGTACACGTCAATACAAATGATAACTATAGACCGAAAAGAAGGAATGCCTTAAAAATGAAACTAAGTTCGTTTGGTTTAAACCAATAAACTACGTAAGGAAGGTTTCGGGGACGAAACCTCTTTAAGGGGGGTAGACTTGTAACACCCCGAAAATACAAATTTTTATATTTAAAAATTTAATGTTAGTAATAAACAAAATAAACTAACTAGGAATAAGTACCCTAGTTAGTTAGTTGTCTTGTAGTAATAAAGAAAATTGGTTAATATAACACTCTATGTGACTTGGAATAAAGTTTAGGGGTCAATTGTAGCAAACTTGAAACAAGTTTGTTTTAATTAAAACACTAGACACCAAAACACACACTTTAAGTGTGTGTTCTGGTCGAACTCTCTAGAGAAGCCAGGGGCTCCCCACATCAAAACCTAACTAGCTCAAAAATTGACAAATTGAAGGGCCAAATAAGTCCCAAATCGATATCCAAGCATAAATTAGTGATCACCTAAGTGGAGTGATCATAAGGTATGTCAAAATTTACAATTTGATTTCATCTCGAATTCTTGATGATTTGTGAAAATCGAAATCTGGGCTTGATTATTTGATGTTTAGATGAGATTAGCAATAAAAACATGTCTAGGAGTAAACCCTAGTCAGTAACATGTCGAATTAGTGTTTAATTTATGAAATTCATGATAATCCATTGATAAGTTAAATGGGTTTTGTAAAAATAAGATGAACACAAGAATCACGACTATCAAAAGTGGTGTTACTTGATTTCTATGAAATGATTCTGAGATTAGTATGCATGCTTGACATAATGGAATTGAATTGTGTGTTTATATTGGGCAAAATTAACAAGTTATGAACTTGATTTTAAATATGTAAAATTATGCCCGTTAGGTGTTCGTTAAAATGCCTAAATGAAAGATAATTGTTGAAAATCGGACAAAAACGCATGTTTGATGGATATGGCAAATTATGCGTTAAGACTTATACAAAGGGTTCTAAACGGTTTGTGGATTCAACTCTTTAGGCAAGGAAACCGGGTCTTCAAGCGGACAAGCCGGAGCGGATACACGCTTGAAGGGAACGCTTTAAAGGTACGCGACTTGTCGTCTCTTTACATTTATGTAGACAAGCGTAGTTGTAAATATGTCTAATGTTGATATAGCGAAAATGGTTGTGTTTGGTAAGTCAATGAAGTGATGGAATTCACTCGATAACCAAACGGGTCAAAACGAATGGTTAAAGTATGTTTGGAATGTCAATGAAGTGATGTGACTCACTCGACAACCAAACGGGTCAAAATAGATAGCTAGATATGTGTAACGTTGATATAATGAAAATAGTCGTGTTTAGTATCACATTGAAGTGATGGAATTCACTCGACAAACCAAACGGGTCAAAATAAATGTTTGGTTAGGTATGTTTATTGATAATGTTGTTTAAATTAGTCATGTTTAGAATCTACATTAAGTGATGAAATTTCACTAGATAAAGAATAAGTTAAAATAATGGTCGAAATGGTAGTGTTTGAAGTGACTTGAATGTCACTCGTTAAATTTGAGTTCTAAGAATGTAAATCATGGAATGGAGATGATACACTAAGATGGACAAGCCCGGGAATGGGTAATTATGGTTGGAAAATCAATGAAGTTGAATTATACAGGTATGTAACCTTGTTCCGTCACATTATGTTAATTAGAATTATGGTCGTTTGAAATTGTGTTTTTAAGACAAGATATTTGTTAATAAAAGTGATGAAGATCACCATTAGATAAACGAGTCAAAAACTTGATTAGAAAATGTTTGGTAGTCATTGGAAATGGAGGATTCCATAAATGAGCCAAACGGGTCGATTAATTGTTTAGTGGATAGTAAGAATGTGTTTTGAATAATTTATGGCGATGGTGGATCACAAAAGCGTAAAACCATGGACTTGGTATTGATACGCTAGTGATCGTAAGCCCCGGATAATGGGTAAATAAGATTAGAATGCCAAAGAATAAGTTGACGAACAATTTGCACACATTGTTAATGGGTCGAATAATCGAAACTAGGATTGTGTGGGCCATTTGTTCATAATCCGGGTTTCGTTAAGTGAAATTTATATGGTTAGATCCGTAATTTTAATACGGACATATAGGAAAAAGAATCGGCTAAAACGGATATGTAAATAAAAAGTTATGAGGAATTAAGCGGAAAAAAAATATATAAGAAGGCTGAGCTGGGCGAACCGTGGGTCACGGTCCTGAACCGTGACTCACATTCTGGCAATTCTGTTTGGAGCTGGGTGAACCGTGGGTCGCGGTCCTGAACCGTGACTAACAGTCTAGCAGTTCTGTTTAGAGCTAGGCGAACCGTAGGCCACGGTTCTGAACCGTGGCTCACAGTTTGGCTGTAATTTGTTTGTTTTTCATTATTTAAGCAATAGAACTCGTTTTTACTTAATATTAAGATGTCAAAACTAATGATTAATGTGGTTTTGACCATAGGTGATGCTCGTTTGTTGTGGATGTTGATCAAGCAAGGGAATCAAGAACCGAACACAAGTTTTGAATGCTTCTGCGCTAATCTAATCTAGTTTAAAACATGTTGTTTTGTAAACTCTTTTGAATATTGAACATTTTAATCTAGTTAGTCGACTATGTTTAAATAGTATGATGACGTACATCTTAGTTATTAACTAAGTTTTGTTGGTCATGTATTTCGTATTTAAATAGTCCGTATTTTATGGTTATAAAATAAAATTATAAGACGAGTGTTACAATAAACAAGAAAATTATATATGTATACTAAGAAGTAAGTTGGAAGTCACTTACCTTATGCGTCCGCGCTCGAATCCACTTTCTTGCATCTTCTTGACCCGTTAGCCTCTCATGCTCGAGTCCGTCTCGACATGGTCCCTACACTTCCATGTTATCGAAATCACATTCTTATTAGCATACTCGGTTATACATGTTAACGATCATATTATTCGCATATTTCACATTTGACTTTCTTTAGTCACAACTAACAAGCATAAGACATATAATCAAATTCATATCCTTTCAAACTCATGTAATTCATCATGTCATCACACATAACGCGGATTGGCATAACATGTACTATACGACTTCCTATAATCCTGTCCTTATGACAACAATTTAAATCATGCTTCTTATGCGTAGTTGACCTTCAAAAGTCAACAGTTCATTATACGAACTCTCGGCTTATCCTCATGTATCCGTGTCATCATAAAAGACCATACAATTGACCTTATATACATTTCGTATTCATGTTCTAGGACACACATATGGGCATATGATTTCTTACGCGCACACATATAAGCAGTACATTTCATTCATACTAGCATTTTCATGTATTCCATCTAAATTACATTTCTCATGTCCAATTACCACTAAATACGCGACAACCACATATTATACAGTTTCATCCATTAGT
Organism: Helianthus tuberosus; assembly: GCA_030545235.1. NCBI lineage: Eukaryota > Viridiplantae > Streptophyta > Magnoliopsida > Asterales > Asteraceae > Helianthus > Helianthus tuberosus. Next base: position 154,699,201 of record CM060414.1, on the reverse strand, counting down.
TACATTCAATCTCCTCTAATGATCTCACCTAGACATTTCATCGAACGCTTGGCGTGCGTACCACTATTTAAGCTTAATGTACAAGTATATCATGCTTCACTTCCTACTTCACTCTTTCATTCATCAACATCACAAATCATTAAGTAAACTCATATTATGCTCAATTTAGCTAACAAGATTTCTTCATATACCACATAATACATCAATATTTCACAAGAATTAGACATGGATGATGATTCAAGTCATCATCCTCACCATAACTAATGGGTTTCACCTCTAAGCATCAAATTAACCTAAATCATGCATAATCTATGTTCTATATCTTGATACTAACACATATTCATACTCAATTTCATCCGAATTCACGGATTAAAACATAACCCACTTCATACAAGATCACCAATCTTAGTTTTGAGACATACCTTATGATCCCCTTGTGAAGGTGATCATTAATCCATGTTCATTCATGAATTTGAGCTTCGATTTACCCTTCAATTTGATCATTTAAGGATGAGCTAGGGTTTGGCTCCTTTGGGAGCTCCTGAACGATCCAGAACACACACGAATGTGTGTTTGTGTGTGTTGTTAATTTCTTTTAATATCTCAACTTTCATTTTAACCCACTTTAGTCCCTCGTGTTTGTTAATTAAACATAATTGGCACCATTTTCATATTTCCATAGCTTTTACCATTCCCTCAACTAGGTTAAATAGCCTAGTTACTTATTTCATGATATATCCTATAGGAGCATACGACAATATAAACATTCGGGTTTTGGGGTGTTACACATGTATAAGATACCCCCATCCTTGGGAAGTATTATTACGAAAATATTGTTTGACAATTATTCCAAAAATTATAAATATAATTTAAGTCGAAATATTAATTATTTTGACAATAATTATATAAATTGGAATGATATCAGAAAGAAACGTAACTCAGAAATGTAAATTCTAAGCAAGGCACGGCCCATTCTTCTAATAGACCTTAGTACATTGTAGGTAGTCGTGTTTGCTGAAGAAACTTGAGTTACGCTTATCGAAGACGCAAGACAGTGAGTTCATGTCCCCCTTTCCTTTAAACTGTTTTGTTTATTAACTTCGGGGGTGAAATACATGTTACAAATGATTACATACAATTACAATTGGTATGGTTAGCCTAGGAAAGTACAGTAGATCATGTGAATGGGTAGGCGCACACTTAAGACCATTAATCCTCGTATAAGGACCGAGGGGCATGAGTGATAGATCTATTTGGGTGTAGCGAGCCCACACCCATGAGGACCAGGGTGGCCCATGAGGTGACTATGTCTTACAGCCGAAGGCCCGGTACAAATTTGCTAGGTTTGAGCCTTCCTACGCCGTCACACATACCAGTGGCCTTGCAAACCATTGGTGATCTGTTTCCTTGTTTGCTTTCATACCGGGATTTATAAACATACATACATACACTGTTACAAAGGTTTTATACATACATATACATAAACACATGAACTCGCTCAACTTTTGTTGATGTTTTCAAATTACATGTATTTCAGGGAATTAAGTGGATCTGGCGGGTGTTTGCATGTCCCAAGCTGCGTTATGAATAAAAAGATGTCATCCGAAGTCAATAGGGTTTAGGAGATGTATCTTAATCCTGGACGGGTACATGGTTCTAAACTCGGTTTTATTTTAAGGTCTTTTGTCGAGTCTTCGTGAGCTTTTTAAAACATGTTGTGGTTTGTAATTTAAATTTGGAGTCTACGTTTCAGACAATTTATGTTGTGATATTTTCAAACTTAATTTAAGGATGAACATCTAATGGTTTAATCATGTAGTGTTGTTATGATTGTATGCAATGGTATTAAGAAGTCACACCATAATCACGCTTCCGCAAAAGTCAGGGTGTGACAGCCGGAGATCTTGGTTGCAGGAAAAGAGAGATAGAGATAGAATAGAGATAGAGTATGTGTGTGTTTGTGTTTATAGAGAGAGAGAGAGACTGATATAGAGCGTGAAAAATGTATGGGGTTTAGGAATTAGACATTTTTGGAGGAAAATGAAGAGAGTAGGGGAAGGACAGATATGCCCTCATGTGCGTTGCACATGATCACATTTAACGATAAAAGTTAACTGGGTTGGGGTTAAAGGACATACCCTGCAAGATATTGAAACGTTAAGTACAAAACTCATCAATTTTAAAGGTAAAGGACAGCGCCTGAAATTTGGGACAAACATAAAGGACAAAACTTGTAATTTACAAAAAAAATAATTATAAAAGTTAAATGCTTGGTTGGTCCCTGTGGTAGTGTGGTTTGCAAAAATTGCAGATTTGGTCCCAGTGGTTTACTAATTACACACGTGGTACCAAAACTTGTAAAAAATGAACACGTTTGGTCCCCTGTCTTAACATCAGTTAGATTTCTCAGTTAACACACCCATGTGCGTGTCACATGAGGGTAATCTTGTGTGAATTTACTTATTTACCCTTGAAGATAATTTTTTTTTTAATTAACCCCTCATCCCCTCTTCTTCTTCAAGCAGCCTACCACCCATCATCCTCCCTAACCCTTCTTTTCTAACCGACCAGCCAAGAATTCAGGTCACCTACAAACCTACAGCTTCACCATCAAACATATCATACAGGCTATAGATTGATGAACCACGCCCTTCGTTATTTAGCACTTCAATTGTCGGCGCCGGCGATTTTAACTCTAGCAACAGCGATTCTAACTTCGGCGACAAGCAAAAGATTACCATCCATGAACTTAACTGAGGCAACAAAACACATCATAAAGAAGGTATTCCACCTTATATTGTAGAACTCAAAGATCTAAGAAAAAATCATTAATCAAATCTAACGACATGCTTTAAATGGCCTTTTAAACTTTCTCCCCAAAAAAATTCTGGTTAATATACTCCTCTGTTGCAACCGGCCAACCGACACGAAGACCTGGCCCTTTGAACTCCGATGGATTCCAAATCGGCCACGGATTTCTCCGGTTTTGAACTTGTGATAAAGCCTTTAGAATCTTGAATGTACAAGAACTTGGTGTTAATTGTTTCCAGAAAATTCATCACCATCTCCGGCGCCACTGCGTTACAGGTTACAATCTGAACTTGGTTATGGCAGTGGTGGGCTACTTGAAGAAGAAGAGGGGATGAGGGGTTAATTTATATTTTTTTTATCTTCGAGGGTAAATAAGTAAATTCACACAAGATTACCCTCATGTGACATGCATATGGGGTGTGTTAACTGAGAAATCTAACTGGTGTTAGGGCAAGGGACCAACCGAGTTCATTTTTGACAAGTTTTGGTACCACGCGTGTAATTAGTAAACCACTGGCACCAAGTCTGCAATTTTTGCAAACCACAGGGACCAACCAAGCATTTAACTCTAATTATAATAAAAAGAATTAGATGTCATTTTAGTCCCTCTGGTTTGGGCCATTTTTTCAATTTAGTCCAAAGGTTTTATTTTTTGTCTATGGGTCCAAAAAGGTTTCACCGTTGCCATTTTAGTCCACTAGGTTAACTTCATCATTTTTTTGTTAACAAGAATGACAATTCGGTCATTTTATATGTAATTCTGTTAACTAGAAGGGCAATTCGGCCATATAAAATGACCGAATTGCCTTTCTTGTTAACAGAAAAAATGGATGAAGTTAACCCAGTAGACTAAAATGGCAACGATGAAACATTTTTGAACTCACATAAAAAAAATAAAACCTTTAGACTAAACTGCTAAAATAACTCATAACACATAGAATAAAATGGCATTTAACTCTAATAAAAAGTTAGAAAGGGCTGCCATTTTTGGTGGTACAATAAATAAGCAAAAGCAAAACTCATAGTTTAATTTGATAGACTATGATGTCAACAACATGGGCCCTTTTAGTCCATGGGCTTATGAAAAACATCTTCAAGGCTTAAATTTGTCTTGCGTCATATTTATCAATTTATTAGCTTAATAAAAAAAAACATGTGCATAATATATAATCTTTTAAAAATGTTATCTTTTTAATATGTTTGGATATCTTCTTTAATCAACTATGCATACTTATTATCCACCTATATCTATAGACTATATGTACCCTTTAGGGCCGGTAGAAAAACATAAAGTAATAGGAATTATTTGCGGACTTTAGGAGAAAAACATAAACTATTTTAAGGCTTACAATGAACAGGCAATAAATTAACATTAACACCCCTACTTAACTTACTAAATTCGACTAATGACTCGAAAAAAAACTAACTTAGCAGATCGTCTCAACTTTTAGTCGGTCATACCGTTATTGTCCATCAATGATAAAACCCAGTACACATTGTCTAGTATGTCTTTCTTTAGGTTATTCATGTTGATATCGTGGGTTCATCGATTAGCATACAAAAAGGTCAACATGGTCAAACACAACAACGCATCGCTAAAGGGCTACTGTTGTTTGTGTTGTTTGTCTGTAGAGGTGGTTATGGACAGTAGGTTTGACGAACGTTGACCGGGTTTGTGAGGGTCAGTTTCGGTGAACTCGTGTTAAGACATCAAAATTAGAGTAATAAATTATTTAAAATTTCAATTTCAGTTCAATTGTGTTGTGGTTTTTTTTCCATAAAAGAATGAAATTCATGACCATTAGAAATGTTGAGTTTTTTGTTAGATGATTGTGTATGATCAAAACTTGTTGAAGTATAGTGACCAAATTATGTTTTTGTCATCACCTCTAACGTTACTCCAGTTTTTTCGATTTGAATCCCAACCATAGTTGTTTTAACAATTTTTTTTAGGTATATACGTTTTCGACCCCCCAGTTTTATAATTTTTTTAGGTATATACGTTTTCGACCCCCGGTCGGAAATCTCAAGCTTTGCCACTGGTTGCACAACACCTTATAACTTTTTTGAAGACATATGCCTAAATGTGAGCTTAACCAAACTAAGGGGCTGTTTGGCAACATCTGAATGGTTAAGTGCTGAACCAGTAAGAGGTCTGAACCATTAAGAGCCTGTATAATGCTTAACCGTTCAGAAGCAAATGTCTGACCAATTCAGATTAGAGGTCTTAACCATTCAGACTCTATATAAATCTTAACCATTCAGAGGCAAATGTCTGAACCATTCAGACATCTACTCGTGAAACAAACAGTCTGAACCATTAAGTGCTGAACCAGTAAGAAGTCTGAACCATTAAGAGCCTCATTAAGAGGTAAACAAACAGCCCCTAACAGTGTTATTCTGTCCATACTTTATCTAGCTACCACAGATATAATGATTTATTTTAGTAAATTCACAAGCAAAGTTACCCTTCCACCAACCACTGAACATCTTGCTCACACAGTTCCTGAGTACACAATTCACTAACATAATTTAACAAACCTAAACAAACAGTTCACGAACGTAAATAAACATAACATAAACGAACATAACTGAACAAGCATAAATGAACACAATCAAACCTTTTTTTAAATATAAATTAGTGATTAATTATAATAAGGTCCATTGGAAAACCCATCATTATTATTAGAAAGGTCATCTACTAATTAGTTATATTTATAGTTATAAAGCCACTTTTATGTTTATATTTACATAAATTTAAGGATTATTGGATTTTAATAATCCCAACTATACGTCGTTGGCTGCCAACAGTCCCAACTTCAAAAATAACCACTAGTAGTCCCAACTATTAACATATTGGCCACCAATGGACCCTGACTGACAGAACCCTAACGCTATTAGTCTCCGGTTGCCGAAAAACCTTTTTTGACCAAAAAAAAGGGTTTTCAAAAGTCTGATCTAAGGTTACAAAGAGGTTTTGGACGAAAATGTTAAGTTTTTCAGCCAAAAAGTTGAGTTTTCCGGCCAAAAATGAGTTTTCCGACGACTTCAATAATTTGGGCTTTTACTAGAAAAAGGTTCCTAAAGGTCCGTAATAAGGTTACAAAGATGTTTGGGACGAAAATGTTGAGCTTTCTGGCAAAAAATATATTTTCCAGCCAAAAAAACGTTTTTCCGGCGACCAGAGACTAACGGCGTTAGGGTTCTGTTAGTCAGGGTCCATTGGTGGTGTAACACCCTAACACGTAACATCTTAAAAACGACGCGGCGGAAAAACGAGCCTTAAATTTTCTTTCTTTATTAACGACATTACTTGAGTGAAGGCTCAATTACAAAATGTCATACGTTTTCTAGAAGTAATTCACAACATTTACACTTAAATTAATACTTTAAAGTGTTACATAATTCAAACTATGTGACCGTTCTTCCGTACAATCCTTGCTTATTAACTCGATCTTCGCCCATTTATCTTCGTTAGTGGTAGAGGAAATCCGTGTGATACCTGTGGACTTCATATACAACTTAACCGTTAGTCCTTGGCATTCGTACGACATTATTCTAAATAATAGGAAATCATATAACAATCCCTAATATAAACTTAGGTTCATTTAGGCATTCTCTTAAATTCTCTTAATCCAAGTTCGGCTTCAATTCCTCATAAATCCGACGAATTCACACCTGCATCACATTCCAATCTCAAAGCACATTATTAGTATTCGTCAATGCCCACACGAATTGGAGTCGTTCTTACGTACGTTATATAGCAACTTACATACATACATGCGTACATTCCTAATTCCTACGTACGTTCATAACATCTTACATTCATACATGCATACATGCATACACTCCTACCTACGTACACACAATCATATACCTCTATAGTTATGCATACATTCATACACGCATACATACATACGGGTTCTTGCTTACCATTTCTGTTCATATGAACTATGCTAACATGTCATATTCACAACTTTCCATAATATAAGTTTTGTACTTATCGACCCACATACTTACTTGTTTTCAAGACACGTTTACTTGTAGATTTTCTTCTACAACACAAAGGTAAATCCAACACTTCACTATCTGAAGGCCCTTATCATCACTTATATTCGAAACCAACCTTAACATAAGTTACGAGACCTTGAAAATCATTTAAAACAAGTCCCATGTCCAAAACAACAAAAATCAAACAAAATGCCAGCAACAAGGCCTCTCGCGGGCCGCGAGAGCCTTGGCTACCTTTCTCGCAGGGCGCGACAGCCTCCACCGTAAGCTACGGTGACTGCCGTAGCCTACGGTGGTCCTCAAAAGCCTATGGTGACTTGGGACTTCCTTACGGTGGAAAAGGATTGTCCAGCACCCACCGTAGCCTACGGTGGGCACCGTAAACTACGGTGGTGCCCAGTTCAACCCTCACTTTTAATGTCGAAACTCTCGTAACTCGATCGTTTTGCATCCGTATCACTTGAAACTTATTCCTAATTGTCCATAAAACAAATCCTTACATAGTTAACTAGAAATTCTTACCCCGGGTCCTTAATCTATACAAATTTCTTATTTGTTACATTACTTATGCATAATTATTCGACCCGTTTAATCCCACCAATTTACTTTCGGCTGCTTAGTTAACAACCTACGTCCTATTAGAACATTACATAACTTGATACTCCCAATTATTAAATAATCTTTCATGATATCCAATATTCTTACGTATCAAAATTTATTATACCACTAAGAAGTGAGTCTAAATTCACTTACCTTGAGCATCCGTTCTCGCTTTCACTTCCTTGTCTCCTCTTGACTCGTTAGCTTTCTTCGCTTGATTCCTTGCTAACGTGATGCATATCCTTTCATTCCATTTTATTACAACATTGTTAGTATATGTTAGGGGAGGATTTATTAATGACCCATGATCCTCAATTGTTATCCTGCTTGGTGATCCTTACTTCTGTGTTAGTTAGTGATCCTCAGAAGTGCTTCAGGATCAGGATCATGGATCATCCTAAGGATCCTTATACTAATGATTTTTTGCTATGATTTCATTATTGTTTTGCAGGAGTACCAGCTTGGACTTAGTCTTGGTAACGTTCCTGGAGAATATTCCACGTTTATTCCGCACGTGCTTGACCATGGTGAACGTTATGGAGATCGTGGGGAGAAGGCATGAATTGCGGATAGTTAGTTATTTAGATATTTTACTAAATTTAAAAGGGGTAGCGAGCTAATTAGACAAGACTTGGCTATTTTTTGGCTACACACACTCGTACAACTGCACTCACCAGCTCTCGGCAAAACACTTAGCATTTTTCATACATTTCTACACGATACACTATAGTGATCCTTGTATTTAGCTCGCTATCATCCGAAGTTGTAAAAGAATTATTGTTTAATTTGAGTTGGTGATTGGTAGTTTCCATCACCCGAGGTTTTTTATGCCGGAGATCATTCATTGATCAAGGGCTTTTTCCTCGTATAAATCTTTGTGTCTCCTGTGCAATTCATTTCATAGTGATCCTCATTGTTGTTTACCAATTCAAGCATCATACCCCGTAACAGAGAGTTTGGTTGCATTATCCTCGTCTGATTTTTGACCAAAACAGTTTGGCGCCCACCGTGGGGTAATTGGTGCTTCATTCCTAAGAAATTCTCATTCTTGTGATCATTTCGGTTCGTTACATCCAAGCAGATGGCTTCATCATCAAAGAACACCTCCAGTGCGATGTCTGCAGTCAATTCATCCCAGGGCATTCCACCTTTGCCTCCACCACCTTCTGGACCTCAGAAAAATGCCGAGAAGAAACCAACTCCCATTTTCTCAAAACCTCCAACTTCTTCTACTTCTTATACTCCTACTACTAGTGACTTGTTTACTCTGATTTTGCAGATGAAGGAGCATATACAGCAGCAGGATAAGACCAATGAAAGGATTCTTAGAGAAATTGGAGACATCAAGAAACAGAAGAGATCGGCAGAGGATCATTCCCCACTGATGCCCAGATCTTTGAATTTCGATACTCCGGTTATAACTTCTCAGCCTTCAGCGGTTCCAGATGTTCAATATGTGGGAGGGCCAAAAGGAGTGCATTACGGATCATCAGCAATGACTCAGGCTTCAGGGTCATACTTCCAACTAGCAGGATCCCATCCTCAGCATATAGGATCCTTCGTAAGCTCAGGAGGATACTCAGGAGCGCAACAGATTCAAGGATTCTGGCCGTTTCAAGGATCCTCCCAGGTTCAAGGATCCTCTCAGTTTCAAGGATCATCCCAGGTTCAAGGATCTTCCTACGTCCCAGGATCCTCCCAGGTCCAAGGATCCTCTCAGTTTCAGAGATCCTTCCAGATTCCGGGATCCTTAAGGAGTTTGCAATCAGGGAGCTCCGATGTCCATCAGGGAGATTTCATTCCAATGCAGACCATTGCTTCTACTGGTCCATCGGTCATTCCAGAGCCTCAACAATATGGATTCACATCCGCTCTTCCTAATTTGAATCCAATGGGAGGTAACACTTTCAATAATTCTTATACCACTAACCATGGCCTTATGCAGGATACAGGTATCAATCACGCCATGGCCAGAGAATTGCAAAAGTTAAAGGATATGATATCAAGTGTCCCAGGAGTGGTCAAGCCTATCCCGGAGATTGCAGATGGGAGGCACAAGATATCTCGTTTTGCACCACCAATCTGTGATGCTGAGATACCCAAGAGGTTCCATGTGCCTACCATGAAGTTGTATGATGGTTCAACAGATCCTGAAGAACACATAGCACAGTACAGGGAAAGGATGGAGATTAACCCCATCCCAGAAAGGTTAAAGGAAGCATGTCTGTGCAAGGGATTTGGATCCACTCTTACTGGATCGGCTCTTAAATGGCTGCTAAGTCTTCCCCCTTACTCTATTACCTCGTTTGCTAATCTAGTTAACCTATTTAATAACCAGTTTTCTTGTAGAAGACAATTTGAGCGTTTAACTAGTGATCTGTATAGGATAACCCAAGGTCATAATGAATCATTAAGGGATTATATCACTAAATTTAGTAAAGAATCCTTAGATATCCCTAACCTGGATATAGCTACGGCTGTTGGAGCCTTTAAAATGGGATTGCTTAGGGATTCATTATTCTATGATGATCTTGTTATGACACCATGCAGGAATCTAGACGAGGTAAGAACCCGGGCCCTTAGGTTCATCCGGCTAGAGGATGACAAAAGGATCCAGGAGAGGTTAGCAGGATCCTCAAAGCAAGAGAAGCAAGGATCCTCATTTAAGAACAACAAGTTCAGATCCTATAACAAATCTGATAACCAGAATGTGCATGCTGTTGAACAAGAAGAGGATGATGAGGATTATCCTCCAATTTCCGAATATTGCTTTTCTGTTGATAACAATGAACTAATCCTTGCGATGCAGAATTTAGGTGATAAAGCTAGATGGCCCAGGAAAAATGACAGACCAGCTGCAACTAAAGACAAGTCAAAGTGGTGCGCATATCATGAAGATTTTGGGCATCTCACAGAAGAATGCATCGCACTGAGAAAAGAAATTGGATATACTTGTTGAGCAAGGGGCGCTTGAAAGAATTATTGGGGAGAAAGAAGTCAAGGACTCAGGATCCTGAAAGGAACCCAGAGAAAGCTCCAGCCCCTCCAGCAGATGCACAAGTTATAAACTTTATTTCTGGAGGATCAGACATTTGTGGAACATCCTTCTCTGCAGCTAAAAGACATGCAAAGGAGACCAAGATGGATAATGGAGATAGACCCATTCGAACATCCAGTGTCTCCGAAGGAAAAGTTATAACTTTTGATGAAGATGATCGTGTTGACATTCAGGATCCTCATCATGATGGTTTGGTCATCACTCTTTTTATTTCTAACCATTTTGTTCGCAGGATCCTTATAGACGGAGGAAGCTCTGTGAACATTATCCAGCTTGATGTCCTCAAGAAGATGAATATTCCTGAATCCGATATCATACCAAGATCCTCTGTGCTCGTGGGATTCAGTGGGGAGACTAAGAATACTCTGGGGGACATTAAACTCCCAATCTATATCGAAGGCCTACATTCTTACCAAAAGTTTTGTGTTATTGACTGTTTATCTTGTTGTAATGTTATCCTTGGCAGGCCTTGGATACATGACATGAAGGCAGTCCCATCCACTTATCATCAATGTGTGAAGCTTCCTAGTCCTTGGGGAATAGTGAAGATTGATAGTGATCAGCAAGAGGCTAAGAACTGCTACACCTCATCAATGAAACCAGCATCAAAGTCAAGGGAGCAATAGCAATTAAAGCGTCCTCCAAGGGATGTCTTGGAGGCAAGAGAACAGGATGTAGTAGAAATCCTTATGGATCCTAATGATCCTGAATCTAAAGTTTATATAGGATCAGGGATCCTTGGCGAAATAAAGGAGGACCTCATATCCTTCCTCAAAAGGAGAAAGACTACCTTTGCATGGAAACATGAAGACATGACAGGTATATCTAAAGATATAATCACTCACAAACTTGGCATTGATAGGTCCTTCAAACCAATCCATCAAAAGAGGAGGAAATTTGCACCAGAAAGAAATGCTATTATCCAGGAGGAGGTAGAGAAATTACTCCGAGCAGGTATGATTAGAGAGGTCAAGTATCCAAGATGGTTGGCCAATGTGGTTGTTGTTCAAAAGAAAAACGGAAAGTGGAGGGTATGTGTCGATTTCACTGATTTAAATAAGGCATGTCCCAAGGATCCTTTCCCATTACCCCACATTGACTCCATGGTGGATGCAACTGCGGGTCATGAACTGTTAACTTTTATGGATGCTTCATCTGGATTTCAACAAATTCATATGGAACCATCCGATCAAGAGGATACAGCCTTTATGACTCCAACCGGTATATACTGTTATATTGCTATGCCATTTGGACTAAGAAATGCAGGTGCAACTTATCAAAGGCTAGTGAATATGATGTTCAAGGATCAGATTGGACAAACTATGGAGGTTTACATAGACGATATGGTGGTAAAATAAAAAAAAAGGCTGAGGATCACCTAAGAGACTTGGAGGAAGCATTCAATATCCTTGACAAATATAACATGAAACTTAATCCTTCAAAATGTCACTTTGGTGTTAAAGCAGGTAAATTCTTAGGATATATGGTGACAAAGAGAGGCATTGAAGCCAGTCCAGAACAAATCAAAGCTATAGTGAACATCAAGTCCCCTGCCAATGCTAAGGATGTTCAGAGGTTAACAGGCAGGATTGCAGCTTTAAACAGATTCATATCCAAATCCTCAGAGAAGTGCAAGGAATTCTATGATATCCAAAGGAAGAACAAGAAATTCGAGTGGACTGAGAAGCATGAAAGTGCCTTAAGAGCTCTTAAGGATTACCTATCCTCGGCCCCAGCTTTGATGAAACCAGAAAAAGGAGATGTGTTATCCTTATATCTCGCGGTATCCTCAAAAGCAGTAAGTGTCGTCCTTGTTAAGGATCACGAAGGTACACAACATCATGTCTATTATGTAAGTAAGAGTTTACTTGATGCTGAATCCAGGTATTCACACTTAGAAAAACTTATCCTCGCATTAATTATGGCATCTACTAAATTGAGACATTATTTTGAAATTCATGCTATTATCGTCAAAACTAATTTTCCAATTAAGAATGTCCTCAGGAAACCTGAAATGTCAGGAAGAATGGCTAAGTGGGCAGTGAAGCTTAGTGCATATGATATAAGATATGAACCCAGGACAGCCATTAAATACCAAGCATTAGCCGACTTTGTGGCAGATTTCAGTAGTGATTTGCAAAAGGAAGCTGAGTTAGAAGTTCAGCAGCTAGAGGAGACCAAGGATCCTTGGATACTCTATAGTGATGGATCCTCAAATATCAAAGGAACAGGGCTTGGAATACTACTAAAATCGCCACAGGGGGACATAATACCCCACTCTATAGCTTGTGAGTTCCAAACCACTAACAATGAGGCTGAATATGAAGCCTTGATAGCTGGCTTGCAAATTGCTAAGCATATGAGGATCAGGTATCTTGAGGTACATGTAGATTCTTTGTTAATCACTAATCACTTTAATGGATCCTATGCTGTTAAAGGTGAAAAGCTAATCAAATATTTGGAGATAGTCAGAGAATTGGCACTCTCTTTTGTATCCTTTAGTTTGACACAGGTACCAAGGGAAGAGAATGCAGAGGCAGATGCATTAGCCAATTTAGGATCATCCTTGAAGATCCCGGAGGATATCAAGATCCCTATTATCCATATCCTGACCCCGGCTATCGAGGATCATGTGGCTATGGAGATAGGAGAGGATTCTGCAATCATCCCTAGTGATGATAATCCATCTCATTCAGGATCATGGATCCTTCCAATCATGAGATACATACAACATGGAGAGATTCCTACAGGAGAAAACCCTAGGGCTTTCAAAATTAAGGTATCTCAATTCACAATTTTAAATAATATGTTGTATAAACGATCCCTTGCAGGACCATATTTAAGATGCATTGAGGATCCTGAAATCCAAGAAGTTTTAAAAGACTTCCATGAAGGAGATTGTGGAAACCACACTGGGGGCAGGGCATTATTCTCAAGGATCCTGAGGACAGGATACTATTGGCCAACTATGAAGAGAGATGCTGTGGAGTATGCTAAGAAGTGTGATCCTTGTCAGAGACACAGCAATATCCTTCATCAACCAGCTGAATTATTGCATCCTATATCCTCCACGTGGCCATTCATGAGCTGGGGCATGGATATAATTGGTAAGCTCCCTAAGGCACCTGGTGGAAAAGTGTTCATGCTTGCTATGACTGATTACTTCTCCAAGTGGATAGAGGCTGAAGCTTTTGCCCAAGTCAGAGAAAAGGAAGTTATATCCTTCATTAAAAGAAATATTATAACTAGATTTGGTATTCCTTCTGAAATTATATGTGATAATGGTTCCCAATTCATTGGGGGCAGAACTACTAACTTTTCTGACAGCTGGGGGATTAAGATGATAACATCAACACCAGTCCACCCACAAGCTAATGGTCAGGCAGAATCCTCCAATAAGATCATCATCAACAATTTGAAGAAGAAGCTTGGATCCAAGAAAGGGAAATGGGCAGAAGAACTACCTTATGTGCTTTGGGCTGATAGGACAACTCCTAAGAATGCTACAGGCCAAACCCCATTCTCTTTGGTATTTGGGGCAGAATCAGTGATCCCTACAGAAATGGTGGTTCCAACTGCTAGAACAAGTATTCGTGATCCTGAGGAAAATGATGAGAACTTGGTTCAAGACCTGGATACTATAGAAGAAATCAGAGATTTGGCAAGGATAAGGATGGCAAGTTATCAGCAAAGAATGGCTGGAGCCTACAACAAAAATGTCAGGATCAGGAAATTCCAAGTTGGTGATATGGTACTAAGGAAAGCATTTCAGAATACCACCAATCCTGCTGATGGAAAGTTGGCACCAAAATGGGAAGGACCTTACTTGATTGAAGCTGAGGCAGGAAAGGGGGCATATCGATTGCTAACAATGGAAGGTGATTTGCTACCTAGAGCCTGGAATGTTGTCCATTTGAAGAAATACTTCATGTGATAAGGATCCATGATCCTCACATGATAAATATCCTTAATGGATCCTTAAAGCACAGATGATCCTCATTTTGGTAACATTCTAATCTTAAACTATTTCATATCCTTACTTTCTCACATAAGGATAAGAATCATGCATCCTTTATCCCCCTTTCACGTGATTTTGAGTTTTGAAGGTTCAGGTACTCTTAGCAAAAGGATGATTATCCACAAAAGCAACCAGTTACTTGGGTTTGACCCCAGTTATTTGGGCTTGACCCCAGTTCCGCCAGTAGCGCACGATGATCCTAGTATAGTTCATGGCAGTGGGACCAGTACTCGTTTTAGGGGCTGATAATTCCATTGTACTGGCTATACCTAGGATCCTACGTATAATGGTAGACGTACCATACATCCGTTCTTAAGGTTTCTAACGTTTTCACGTTAGCTAAGGTTTTGGCATTTTCATGCCACTAAGTTTGGATAGTCGCCAGTTAGGGCCATACTCCAGTTCACACACGATCCTTGGGCTTGTCCCCAGTTATCCTTGGGCTTGTCCCCAGTTATCCTTTGGGCTTGTCCCCATTTGCTAACTTTTATCTTATAATGGCTTAGTCCCAAGTTATGTTCTATTTCAGGTCTTCGAAGTTAAACAACCAAGGATCCTTGATCCTTACCTCTTACTAAGGTTTGTCCTATGGTTATCCTGGTTATAGTATTAAGGGTTAGGATCCTAACTTGGATCCTCAGGTATGATCCTTAACTATTTTGATTTTATTCATTGGTTATTTGAATAACCCTAATACTTTGACAACTGAACTCATGATCCTTAAAATATACCACCTTTTGGAATTTTTCAACTATAGGATATTTGATCCTGGATCATATCCTAAATTTTTTATCTAAGTTGTTCAACTTTTCTTACTCAGACAAGTGTACATCAAAACAATTGAAAATTAAAAGGACAAACAAGGATAATAACATAAGATAAGCCAAAAAAGATTAAAGTTATTTTATTAACAAAGGTTTAACTGTCGAAGGTTGTCAAAATTGCCAACCCACGTTTCTACCAGCAAAACGTGGCCCGTCCACATGGGTTGGCAACGGGTGTCCATTGTTTATGTGGTTATAGCAAGTGCAGGAAATCAAAAGGCGGCAGGATCACAATGGGCTCCGGCTATGTCTAGGAATGTCCATCATTGTTTTAAAACAGCACAACCACAAAACAAACTACTACCGAATTTAAAAAATTGGGCTCCGGCTACGTCTAGGAATGTCCATCATCGCCCAATCATGCAGCCTGCACCTTCGCTGCATCTTCATCCCCTCCAGCTTCGGTATCCTTCACCTGATCCTTTCCACTGCTTCCAGCCTCGATCGCCAAAACCTCCTTAGCCTCCTCATCATCTTCCAGATCAGCTAACCTCGCCTTCCAACCCTCAATATCCCAGCTGCTTCTGTCGAAGTCAGGATCTTGAGCCTCCTGGGCCATTTTCAGTTTTGTCTTGTACATTGTGATGGCAGCGGAGACCTTTGCACCTTCTATGAGATCATGCTTCTCGTATTCAATGTCGATCAAGATCTTAGCTGTCTTAGTCTTGGCGTCTTGAAGGGCTTTTTCGAGATCAACAATCTTAAGATCCTTGAGCACTGCAACTTGTTGGAGGTCAGCAATCTTCTTATCCAGCTCCTCAACGCTCCCCACGTAGTCTTCAATCTCAGCAAATTTCTGCAAAAGAGACAAAGCAGTTCAAGATCAGGTGATCCTCAAATAAGTAGGATACCTATGCAGAATTAGTGATCCTCACGTCATTGAAGTATTCAAGGAACTGGTGGCGAATCAGTGGCAGGCCTTGTAGATCCTCCATCTCAGAGTTTTTCCTCTTCTTGCCACCCCTTCCTTTAGTGGGTGCCTTGGGGATGGAGACACTAGGGCTAGCAATGGCCTTCTTCTTTCTGGATCGAACAATGTCAAGGTCGGCCATGTTGAACTGGGAGGCAGGCTTGGAAGCTTTTCCGGCACCTATACATTCAAAGCAAGATAAGTATCTTTATCCTATTTCTATTTAACTATTTATTTAAATCTTTAACTATATAAAAAGCAGGATACTTACTTGACATGGTGACTGAGCCTAAGGATACCTCTTGAGAATCCTGGGTGATTGTCTTGAATGATCTTGTTTCAGGACCGAGTCTTCTAAAAACAGCAAGCCTTTCCTTAGTATCAGGAGACGGTATGAGGTGTGAGACAGTGACAGCTGCATAACATAAAACAAAAGGGGGTTAGTGATCCTATCACAAGAGCAAGATTACCTGGTGATCCTTCTCAGGATCCTCTGTCCTACCATGGGTGGATCACTCCCTTGGTAGATCCTTTCCGTTTGGAATGGTATCCCTTCTGACAAAGAAAAAGCGTCGTTTCCAGTTTGTATCGTTCTTGGTGGCTTTAAAAATGGGATGTTCTTCGCCGGGTTTTCGCTTAAACAGATATCGGTGGGATCCAAACGTCGTGAGATCATACATCTCTGCCAGTTCCGACATTCCTAAATCAATCCCTTCCTGCTCTATGATCCTTTCAAGGGTATATAAGACCCTCCAGATCATCGGCATAGCTTGGATGTAGGAGATGCCGGTAAGGGAGAAAAAGGATTGGGTAAAAGCTGGAAAAGGATAGGTGTATCCTATAGTGAATGGGGTAACCGGAAAGGCAACCCATGTCTCATAAATATAGTCGCTCAGAACAGTGGGATCGAAGGGTTTGAAAAAGGTGTTCGCCGGAAAGCAGTGCCGGATCTTATCTACTTGTGGATCGATAAAGCAACACCTCTCATTCGCTGAGTCTTTGATGATCCCTTGACTCTTCAAGGGGCTATTCTTCTGGTGATCCTTGGCAGGGGAGGACCGGAGCATCATTCTTAACGTGATGTTGGTAAAGAAAGAAAAACAGAGTAAGAGAAGGAGAAATAGGAAAAGAGATACCTGATTGATCTTCGGCTGAGAATTTAAAGGGAGTTTCTCTTGGATTTAAATGCATATTTATCCTATCTCTAACTCCTATTTATAATGATGATTTGCAGGATTGTCACTTCAGTGACGTCAGGTTTGCAACGGCTAGTTATCCGTTAGTCTGTTACGGATAAGATCAACAAAATACAACTCGTTTATTTACAATATTACTCCTTATATTTTGGGGGCAATTGTTAGGGGAGGATTTCTTAATGACCCGTGATCCTCAATTGTTATCCTGCTTGGTGATCCTTACTTCTGTGTTAGTTAGTGATCCTCAGAAGTGCTTCAGGATCAGGATCATGGATCATCCTAAGGATCCTTATACTAATGATTGTTTGCTATGATTTCATTATTGTTTTGCAGGAGTACCAGCTTGGACTTAGTCTTGGTAACGTTCCTGGAGAATATTCCACGTTTATTCCGCACGTGCTTGACCATGGTGAACGTTATGGAGATCGTGGAGAGAAGGCATGAATTGCAGATAGTTAGTTATTTAGATATTTTACTAAATTTAAAAGGGGTAGTGAGCTAATTAGACAACACTTGGCTATTTTTTGGCTACACACACTCGTACAACTGCACTCACCAGCTCTCGGCAAAACACTTAGCATTTTTCATACATTTCTACACGATACACTATAGTGATCCTTGTATTTAGCTCGCTATCATCCAAAGTTGTAAAAGAATTATTGTTTAATTTGAGTTGGTGATTGGTAGTTTCCATCACCCGAGGTTTTTTATGCCGGAGATCATTCATTGATCAAGGGCTTTTTCCTCGTATAAATCTTTGTGTCTCCTGTCCAATTCATTTCATAGTGATCCTCATTGTTGTTTACCAATTCAAGCATCATACCCCGTAACAGAGAGTTTGGTTGCATTATCCTCGTCTGATTTTTGACCAAAACAGTATACATGATCATTCATCTTATCAATCATTCCGTTCCTATGTCTCATTGACTTTTATTGGGAAACTACTAACATACATATGGCATAGATCCATTATCACATCATTCATAACATAACCATTTCAACTTACCGTCATGTACGTCATATAATAATCTAGCAAATATTCACATGATCTCCTTATTCTCACAATAGTGTTAGGAAGTCTAACCTTATTATTCATATCTTGTTGACTTTCTAAAAAGTCAACTGTCATTCATACACACTTCCAATCCGATAAACATATAACCACTTATTTACATTACTTTCATTAATCAGTCATTCACTAACATGTATAGCTCAATTCACTGAAAACAGGCTGTTTTGGGTCGTCCGTTTACTGTACTTACGAGCTTGCAAAAATTACAATCATTTTATGTAACGTGCCCCTCGGAGGGTTTATCCTTGTGTTAAATTTTTAGAGTCTAACTCTCTACCAAAAATTTATAAAAATTCATTTACTAAGCTGCTATCAGATTCGTCACTTCTGACTGCAGCTTACGGAAAAATTCATTTAAAATTCCTCGTTTATCCGATTGACGAAATTCCAGTTGGAGATTTTTGGAATCACCTGAAGCTACCTACAGTAAAAATTTAAGATCATAACTAAATACCTAAATTGAGTTATGACATTCGTAATAGGCTGCAAATTATGCCAGAAAACGCAGCTTGAACCTTCGATACTGAAAAATTCATAAAACGTTCATTTTTTGTCGAAAAAATGGAATTCCGGTTGGGTTTGAAAGCTTTTTCCTGGGAGTTCATCACAAACTCAATAAACATCGGTTTCTTATAAGATTTGACCAGTTTACAGCCGATTA
This sequence comes from Helianthus tuberosus, assembly GCA_030545235.1. Taxonomy (NCBI): domain Eukaryota; kingdom Viridiplantae; phylum Streptophyta; class Magnoliopsida; order Asterales; family Asteraceae; genus Helianthus; species Helianthus tuberosus. Next base: position 154,680,040 of record CM060414.1, on the reverse strand, counting down.
AAGTCGACTGTAACTTTCTGGACAGATTTAGTTTTCACCAAATCTTTTCTAAATATCTCACATTCTAACTTCACCTAGACATTTCATCATACACTTGGTGTGCATACTATATTCTAAGCACATAGTACAAGTAGTTTAAGCATGTTCTTTCCAATATTCATCTCATGATTCAATTTATTCAAACAAGATCACAATGTCAACAAATTCTACATCATGTTTACTATCAAAACCTACTACATAACATCTAGTGTATCAACATAATCAAAATTACCAACATACACATGTTCATCATAATCATTCTCATACTCATATACATAGGTTTCATCCTAAATCACCAAGATAACTAAAATTCAGCCATGATTCAACTTAAACATGATAACATTAGCAAGCATACAACTCATACCCACTCTACTCTATGTGGGTTTTCACTTCCAACATTGATTAGTCGATTTTTAAGCATACATAATGTTCTAGATGGTGATCCTAGTTCAATATCATTCTAATTCCATATAAACTCATGAATTTTCTTGAACCCTAACATATTCAAGTTCATCAAAATGTCAAATTATTCTTACCTTAAGCTTTAGTAAGTCTAGATGATCAAGAAATCACTAACATGCATGAGCAATGGTCATGATTAGGGCTTCAATTGGCTGAATTTGTGTGATTAGAAGGGTTCCCCTTCTTCTCTGGCTCTGGCGTCGAACACACACACACACCTGATGTGTGTGTGTTTTATTTTTTATTTCATTTTTATTAATTTAACTTTCCTGACATGTCACCTTTAGCCCCTTAAGTTTAGTGTGGTAATTGTTTAGTCACAAAACTTTACTACTATTATCTAACTTGTATTGGTAACCAAGTTAAATAACATATTTGTCACATTTTATTTCATATTCCATGAAATCATATTAGTGAGTTAAACGTTTGGATTTTGGGGCGTTACAGGTGGCCAATATGTTAATAGTTGGGACTGCCGGTGGTTATTTTTTAAGTTAGGACTGTTGGCAGTCAACGGCGAATAGTTGGGATTATTAAAATCCAATATTCCTAAATTTAACTACTTATGTACTTGTTAACATTTAAACGAACATAGACAGACGTTCACGGACATAAATAAATGAACAAAACATGTGTTCATGATCGTTTGTTCAATTAAAATGAACAAAGAGTTTTATTCACATTTGTTCGGAACATAAACGAACTATTTGTTTATATTAATATATTAGTTATATTTATTATTTATATAAGTAGATAGAAAGTCTGTTTTTATGTTTATATATATAAATAAATATAACTACTTATGTATTTATTAAAATTCAAACGAACATAAATGAAATTACAAAACGTGCGGTCACATTAATTCGTTCAATTAAATGTACAATAAGTTTTGTTCAATGTCCTCATTTATTAACTAAACAAACATAAACAAGCTTTTCGCCGAAAAATTCACAAACATTCGGTTCGTTTGCAGGTCTAATTACCGGTAATAAGTACCTAATTAGCATGAAAATTAGCAGATGGCCAGAGCGGGCCCAAGCCCAAGTATTTTGAGGCTTGGGCTTTAGGCCTCCAAATCAATAGGGCCTCCAACTTAAAAAATATATATATATGATATTTGGGTTGGGCTGAACTTATCTTTACACATACAAGAATATATAAAAATACAAAAAGAAAAAAGTTAAGTTAATTTTGCCAACAATAAACCTTTTAGTTTATTTTACCGTCCCAAGCCCGGGTAAAAGAGGGTTTTTTTCTCAAATAGTGTTTTTATTTGGAAAAAGGCCTCGAGAATTTTGAATTTGCTTTAAGCCACCAAAATGGTTGAGCCGACCCTGCAGATGGTGTTAGTATTATTCTTTCATCATCGATTGAAGTGTTCAATGCAGTAGATAACAACTGAATTGCAACGGCGTTTAAAGAGTTTTACAATCACCTTTTATTTCAATCTTTTTCGATATAAATAAATTCATGACGGGTCTACGACCTATTCCTTTTTGGTAACTAATTTTGCAAGTAGGCCCAAATAACATTAGTGTTAAACGAGTCCGCACTCTCGCGTCACCTAGCTCGGTTAAACACCGATGTTATTATCTCAATTGACAAATTAATCCAATACCCTAAAATATCGGTCGATAACACTAAAATTACGAACATCTACGACCTATTCCTTTTTGGTAACTAATTTTGCTAGTAGTTTCATTTGTTTGCTAATTTTGAAACCATTTATTGGTCGTAAATTCCATCACTAAAAGTCCCTTTAATATACCAAAACAATGTAACGGTGTTTTTCTTTAAGACTACAATTGTAAAAAAAATAAACCACAAGAGGCCATTGGTGAAAAGAAAGTTTCTAGAATGAAACAAAAAGTTTCTCCAAACCACATAAGCATAGAATATAATTAACTTCAAATAAAACTATAAATAATCTAGCATTTAAAATATTTTCACGTTTAAATAAATAATAATTTGTGTACGTCAATATTTAATATATATCCCTTAACTATGATGTCTTCATTATAGATAAACAATCAACTGCTTAAATAAATAATTTGTGTACGTCAATTTTTAATATATATCCCTTAACTATGATGTCTTCATTATAAATAAACAATCAACAACTATTACATCAAATTAGGGTGAAGGGAGTGGCACTGCAAACCCATCGGCAAAGGAGAATGCCGATCGGGAACACCGCCGCCACCCCTTTAAAACCGATCGGCAAACTCAATAATCGGTGTGTGGTCACCGATCGACAAAGCTAGCCGACAACCTCGATTTGTGTGTGTGTAACGGCAATAATGCTGTTTAAAAAAAAAAATAATAATAATAATTTTTATTAATATAAATCAACATTTTACCCAACATTTCTCCAAACCTTCTTCAAACAATCAACCAAATTATACATTCTGCTTCTCCTTTTGCAAATGGAAGGCTCAAGCAAACGCGATGGCAAGGCAACTAAACGGGGCGGCTCGAGGACGAGTGTGCCAACTCAACGGGGCGGCTCGAGTGGTTCAACTCCGCCGTATCATCCGCAACTAGGCTTCGCCACACATAGCCAACCTCCATTTTTTTTATAGCCAAGGCATGCAACCGACTTACGGGTTCAACACCCAACCCCAGTTTAATTTTTCGCCGCATAACTATTTTCCACAGGGTCCGACCACGGTTGCTCCAAATATTTATGATTCCCTAGACGACCAAAACACTTTTGACCCGTTTGGTTTTCAAACCCCATCCTCACAACGAGCCGATGTGGAAGATGAAGACGACGAAGAATTTGTGGCGGAAACTCAAGAGCAATATCATGACGAAGACGAAGGCCACCATCAAGAAGAACCCGCAAACGAGCCGAGAGGGAAGAGTGGTAAAGCCAAACGGGAAAATTGGACTCCTATACAAGAGGAGGCATTGGCCAAGGCTTGGGTTCATTGCACCTTAGACAAAAGAAATGGCAACCAACAAAAGAAGAAGAGTTTTTGGGGCAAAATTCTTAAACACTTCAACAACACGATCGGAGGAAGCAGCCGAACCCAACATCAGGTCCGCTCCAAGATGATTACCATGCACGGAAAGTTGAAATTATTCAACGGGTTTTATCAGCAAGCGGTAAACTATTTAATATTCATACGTTTAATTTTTACCCAAAAAAAAATACTTATTTTTTTCTGTAATTTATTATTTTAGGACCGTTTACGTCCAAGCGGATCCGACGATTCTTGGGTCTTGAAGCAAGCGTTTAAGGATTACAAGGGAAAAGAACGCCATGAGTTTGCTCATATGGCGGCGTGGGAGGTCGTCCGAAGTCAAGAAAAATATAGCCAAGTTCCGTTGTTGGGTGAAGACGAAAGCTCGGGCTCGAGTTCAAAAAGAAAGTCGTCGGACTCGGGTAATTACCATCCGGATACACCGAATGCCGAGTTCACGAGTGGCCATCAAACTATCCCCGACATGAACGTGGATCCCTCGCCACGAAGACAAAAGAGGAGGGATAAAAAAACCAAAGCCGCCCCTTCTTCAAGCGACGATCCAAGAGACATAACCACTAAATTTGAAGAATATAGGGCGATGGAAAAAGAGTTGATGGATATCAAAAGGGTGCGAGAGGAAAAATATTTGGCGTTGGCCGAGAAGCAAGACGAAAATATGCGCCAGGCTAAATTCGACAAGGACTTGAAGACGTACAACCGGCCTCACGACAATGTTCCCCCAGCAATGTTGGAGATCACGCTCGCACGAAAACGCGAGATAGCCGAAAAGTATGGATGGCCGTGTGATTTTTAATTTTTTTAGTCGTTGCGTTGTTTTAGTGTCGTGTAATTTTTATGAATTTTATGTTTTTTTTTTTAAGTTTCATTTTAATGTAATTGTTTTTTTATTAATTTAATGTTTTGTTTGTTTTTATTTAACATATAATTAAAAAAAAAACAAAAAAAAAAAAGTTTGCCACTTTCAAGTGTCTAAACAATTGCCAACACTTTTCAGCAAAGTTTAAACTTTTTACCCTCTCTGACGTGACACTCTCTGATTGGTCCATTTTAAAGTTTGCCACTTTAACCTGTTTAACCACTCCCTTCACCCTTACTACTAATATCAAATGAAAAAGACATTTCATGGTAATAAATAAATTATTATGTCCCTTTCATATTTATATTTTATTTAACTTTAGTCTTTATACATATAAAATGAAAGGTCATATCATGATAATAAATTTATTATGTCTCTGTCAAATTTATATTTTATTTAAAGTTGTTCATTTTATTTTAAGTTTCATTTTAATGTAATTGTTTTTTTATTAATTTAATGTTTTGTTTGTTTTTATTTAACATATAATTAAAAAAAAAACAAAAAAAAAAAAGTTTGCCACTTTCAAGTGTCTAAACCATTGCCAACACTTTTCAGCAAAGTTTAAACTTTTTACCCTCTCTGACGTGACACTCTCTGATTGATCCATTTTAAAGTTTGCCACTTTAACCTGTTTAACCACTCCCTTCACCCTTACTACTAATATCAAATGAAAAAGACATTTCATGGTAATAAATAAATTATTATGTCCCTTTCATATTTATATTTTATTTAACTTTAGTCTTTATACATATAAAATGAAAGGTCATATCATGATAATAAATTTATTATGTCTCTGTCAAATTTATATTTTATTTAAAGTTGTTCATTTTATTTTTATTTAGATTTAAAAATCTTCAAAATTAAAATATCCTATTTTATTTATGTTCAAGTTGTTCATATTATTTTTATTTAAATTTAAAAACCTTCAAAATTAAAATATCCAATAGGAAAGGCCACCCAAATTGAAACAGAATTAGTCAAAGGTCAATGGTCAACACGCGGGTTTTGAAAGTTTCTTCACAATATCTTTCATTGTTCACCCAAATATCCAAACTCAAAAGCAAAAATGAAAGGCTTGAAGCAATGAAACATGAACTAAACAACATCAAATCATCAAAAATTCAAAACAAACTCCTTATTCACTCTCAATTTTGCAAATTCCAATCAAATTGCAAACTTAGTTACATACTAATCCGCTTAAACAATCAAATGGATGAACAAATGAACAATTGTTCACATGAACAAATGATATCAGATCAAAACAAAACAACATATAAAAAGAAAAGTGAATATACTAATGTTAACTCAGGCAAAATTTCGGATCATTTATCATCCGTGATCCTCGGTTTCAACTTTCAATCTTCAAATCCAATCTGCTTCCATACCGCGTTACGAACTCTACTCAGATCTCTTCCTTTTAAAGTCCTTCCGATTCCTTCGTGAACGGAAAACGACGTCGCTCTTCCCCTAGCTAAATAAACGTGAGGCGGAATTAGGTCCTCTTCATCGTACAGATCGTTATCGAAATCATCATCGTCGTTGTTACCTGATATATTAGAAATACTAAAGTTAGATAGATATTTATTTATTAGGGATGGTAAAGTAACATAAATAACAATTTATAATTTGCAAACAAATATTTATTTAACTTTAGTATCTCTAATACCTGTAGGACGGTTCTTGATCAACTCGTTCTTTAGTATCATCGACCAGTCAGGAACATCAACAGGTAGCGATAACGCGGCTTTTTGGATCGCCGTTGATGGTGATTTGTTGGAGATCCGAGAAGCGGATACGGTTTTGTGGAATTCTGGTGACGATGCAACGTTCCAGACGTCGAATTCGTTGAATTCGAACGTCAGATTGATTGGCGTAGGGATATCGGTTTCGCCGGAGAAGTAGCGGTGGTTTTTTCTACCGAAGTAGGTCGTTGATGCTGCTGCTGCCATTGAAATGATCAACCGGAAGTTTTCTATGGAGAGAGAATTAGGTGAGGTTTTGGTGTGAATGTGTGAGTCTCCTCTTGATTGATTACTTTTGTATGTTTTTATAGACATATATCTCTCTCTCTCTCACTCTCTCTCTCTCTAAATTGGTTTGTCTTCTACCCTGAAACAGATTAGGTTTTGTCTGCATGTGTCTCAATTATTTAGACATGATGTAATAATTGAGAAATGAAATTATGATTGTATAGGGATAACATTCTAAAATTTATCAAATCAGGCCGTTATTAGTTTTTTTGAGATTCTAAGGCTAAGGCTGGAGGGTGTGGGATGGAGCCCCTAGGGGCTTTATCAAGACACGTAAGCGCCACGTAGGATCCATGTCAGCCATAACGCCCCCTTTAATTTGCACGGTGTGGGATGGAGCCCCCTATTAATAAAAATTAAAAAAAAAAAATTTTGATTGGTGCAAAACAAATGGGCCCCACCTGAACACCTCCTTCCTCCCGTTAACATGATGGCGGACACCTCCATGGCGCCCCAACTTAAATTGGTGGGTGTGGGTCGATGGCGCCGGCGGCGCTATAGGAGCTGGGGTGGCCTTGGTGGCGCCCTCCACACCCTCCGGCCTAAGCGAACTATTAAGTAATGGTTCTAATTTTGCCGATAAACTCTTCTCCAATCCTGACGCAATGGTTGTGTTGTAATAATTGGAAGTCAAGGCGAAATGGGTTTTGAAACTTGGCATTTGTTTGCTAAACAATATTTATTTTGGGCTTCTTCAATGAAAAACCAGTTTAGTTTTGAAATAAACGTATTTATTTGGGCACAATACATATACTCTATATAAAAACTTTCTAAAAACTTAGAGGCCCTTATTTTTTGATGGCCCTAGACCCGTGCCTAGGTTGCCAAGCCTATAGAGCCGGCCCTGTATCAAATTATGAATATTATTATATGTACAGTAAACTTTCATTTTGTTTAGAGTAAACGGCATCAATTTTAAACGTTAAAAACTGTCATCATGTTCATATCACATGATTGACAATGGGAGAGGTTTATCATCAACACCCTAAACCTATCACTTGAGTGGGGATGATGACCCCCGAATGATATGGCCACCGGCCCACCAACAAAGAGGTCCATCCCCAAGTGATGAGGTTACTTCACACTCGTTAGCCGAACCCATTCACTGTGTTTTGATCACTCCAAACTTAAACTTAACCGCTTTTAAAGTGATTGTTAATTTAGTATTTGATCTGAACGAACTAGATAACCAATTCATTACAATATTATTAAATAAATATATTTATTTTATAAAAAAAATTGTCGTATTGTAAACAGGGGAATTATGAGATTTTGTCGGGATCTGGGGAATACTGTTGGCTGCTGACGTTGTCCACGGTTAGGACACGTGTCTGGTGATGTGGTAAGTGGGCACGTGACGTGGAGCCCTTGAATGGTCCATGACAGCACTGGGCTCCTACCCTTTTGCCATTGTCCTCGCCAAACACGACATAAAATTATTAATAATGAAATTTTACATTTCTAGAAGTGGACGGATGGTTCGATTTGCACTTCGTAACGTATTTAATTCCTAAATTTTACTAAAAGTATATGGATGGTTGTTGTGTTTTGCATTTTATAACATACTTGGTCTAAAATTTATGAGTTAATACACTGTAACGTGTGTGTGGTTTAACATTTTTACGTCTATTTTTAAGGTGGTTTAACAGCTAACGTAGTTATTCTTTTCTATGTTTTTCTTTCGGTCACTGCTTCACACCCAAAAAGAAGGGAGCTACGTCTGAGTTAAACTTGGAGATGAAAGTCTTCTTTCGTTTCTCGACAGTGAAGTAAGACCAAGCTCATTAGGTTATTATCTTAGGTCGGAACAAGTTATAGAATATATTTCTTCACTAGAATCCAATAGAATTTGAAAATGAAGATATTTTGATTTGAAAATTATTTCAATTCAAATAAAAAATGTGTTGCACAACGATCTATAAAACAATTGATACTGTTTCATTACTCAACTAAATTAGGAGTGCTTCTAAAGTCCACTTCTTCCCCATACTACGAGTGAAAGGGAAAATGTAAAGACTACCATTAAAGCAGCCCAAGCAAGACTTACTATATCCATGTGAATTATGTCCCTTATCTCTATGATAGAATTATTCCATTATTGATCACTAATAATAGTAGAATTTATGGTCCAGATTCAAAAAGGGATTATGGCCGAACACTATTGATGAACCAATCAAATAAATCCATTTCAAAAATTCCTATATTCTTTCTAATCGGGAAAGACTAAACACAAGTAAAATAAAAAATAACATTACAAAGGAATGTTACTAATGGAACATCTAGTAAGAAACTAAATAAGAGGGTCCATTCATTTTTTATTGCCCTTCAAAGTAAAAATACATCAATTGTTATCTATTACAAAATTTTCCTATTTGATATAATACGTAGGGGCTGTTTGTTTACCTCTTAATAAGGCTTTTAATGGTTCAGACCTCTTACTGGTTGTAACACCCCAAAAATATGTAACCTAGTGATTTCTTTTAAGATAGTTATAAGAAGGAAAGTTTGAACCCGAATAAATTAAATATTAGAAACCGAGGGACTAAAGTTGAAAATTTGGAAAGTAAATCATATTAATAGAAAGACACACACTCCACACACACTTATGTGTGCGTGCGTGGAGGTGTCCAGGAGAAGAAACAAGAAGCAAAAACCCTAGTCCTCATAATCCATCATATTGGAAGGTGATTTCAAGGCAAAACGGTTGTTTGAACCCGTATTATTGATTCCCAAGGTGTGACTAACAAAGTGGTAAGTCGAATTTCTTGAAATCATGAACATTAGAAAGTGGGTTTTCTACCAATCATGAGTAATGTTGTGATATGTGCATCTAGAAGTTAAGACTATGAACTAGGACTCGATTAATGTTCGGTTTGCGTTGATTTAGCTTATTGTGATAGATGGAACATAGATGAATGATGTAGGATGAGAGAATTTCATGAACTTGATTGATTTGTTATGAACTTGTAGATTAGTATGTGAAGTTACTTGTAATCAAATGTGCTATAAAGGTGAAACCCGCCAAGTGTTCGATAAAATGCCTAAAAGAACAAATGGGTGAATTTTGGTAAATTATGATAAAGGTGTGTAAAAGAGGGAATGATATTTAGTCGGACTAAATGAATGAATGTGTTGATGTAGGCGTAAAAGAAGAAGGTTCAAGCGCTAGGAGGTTGGACAACTCACAGGATCGAGGTATGTTGTTTTATGCATACAAGCTTATTTGTCGAATTGTTATTGTTATGTTAAAAATCGTAATTATGATAGTTCGTATGTGATGGGTAGTCGATAGCGTAACCCGTCCATAAACGGGTCGTAAGAAATGATGATTTATGAATGAAGTTATGTTATGGTAGGTTGGTCTTGAACTAGCCGCATATATGGAAAGTTATGTAAGGAAGATGAAAAATAGCTAAATCCTTCACGAATGGATTTAGGATGATGTATGTGGTATTATGTCTAATCCGTAACTATCGGATTGTCGAATGCGATACATTATCTCTTTCGGAGATAGTAAGCAAGTACCCGTTCGATGGGTAAGTGAAAGTAGGATGTTGATGCGGACATTTAATGATAAAGAAAGGATGTTGGTTTTTATTTTAAATTAAAGTTGTAAGAACTAACTAGTTGAATTGATGTGTTGTAGGTAAATCTGTTACTTAGGTGGCGTGGCGAACTTGGGGGCGAACACAAACATGTACACTCGACTATGCGCTTCCGAAGTATTCGCCCTTTTGAAACAATATTTTTGTTAAACCCATACTTCTTGAAAGTTGTCTTTTGGTTATGTAAATTATGGTTTTAGAAACTTAGTCGTTTGTAAGTAGGTACTATAAACTTGCATTTTGACAAGGTAGTTCGGATTAACACCTATAACTAGACCAGGGGAGGTTTTGATCTCGAACTATCTACAATGGCATTTTGGTAAAAATGAAAATATTACGTTTCTAGTCAAAACTTGAAGTTTCCATGTGTTTTTGGTCTTTATGTTAATAAGGGCGTAACAAGTTGGTATCAGAGCCTAGGTTTGAGAGAATCAAGCACGAGTTGAGGTGCTTGGGCTCAAACGGATAGCTCGCGCAATGGGTGTGTTCGCTTCAAGGTCGCAAACGAGGTAAAGGTTTAAGATGCTTTGAATTCTATAACGGGTCAAAATAATGATATGTGTCGAAATGGTTTACGAGTACATAGAACCCAAGAATTGAATCTTGTGTAATTGAAAATATTTATGGCATGGCATTGGCAAGAATTGGTATGCAAACGGACAAGTTTGGTTGATAAACCATGAATGGGTTGAAAGTTTATAAGCAAGAAAATGGCCGAAAGCTTAAAAATTTCAAAAATAGTTAATCCGGGTGCCGGATTTTAACTCTATGTGAAGGGGGTGGAATTACGATCGTGTAGGAAGAAACGGATCGTAAATCGGATGAAAATTGAGTGAGTTATGATCGTTTAGGTGAAAAATGGGATTTTTGAGAAAAATGCAGCAACCAGCATCGAAACTTCTGTAAAAATGGGACCCTCGCGTCGCGCTAAGGGCCCTCGCGCCACGCGAGCCCCCCCTAGCGTCGCGCGACCCCCTTAGACGTGCAGAATTGTTTTTTTTTTTTGATGATTTTGACCAATGAACTTGTTTAGGAAGGTTATAAATCATGTAAGTAGGGTCGTGAAAGTTATTACGACATTATGGAATAACTTGTAACGAACCGCAAGGGTAGGTGATGTTAAAAGTTTATTAAAAACCATCGAAAAACTTTATTGTGTAGATGGCGGATCATGCGGATTCGAATGATGACGATATGGCACGGGAAGAAGCGTTAAATGAAAAGATGGCGCAAATGATGGATAATACTTTTGAAGCCAAACTTCCGCAAATGGTTCAAGAGGTGGAGAGTCGCGTGTTGGAAACGATTGATGCAATAATGACAAGCAAAATGGATGAAATAAAGGAGATGATTGGAGAGTCTAAAAGCAAGAGTAAGATACGAAGATGCACGTATAAGGATTTTATGGCGTGTAGTCCTTCTCCGTATGATGGAAAGATAGATCCAATTGTATGTCAAAGATGGATTTCTAATATAGAAGTCGTGTTTATCCGGAGTCGGTGTGATAAGGAAGATCAATTAATGTTTGCTACGGGTCAACTGCAATCGCAAGCTAAAGATTGGTGGGATGCTTATTGTAAAGAAATAGGTGAAGATAAACTTCAAGTGATGACGTGGCAGGAATTTAAAGAGCCTTTTCTAAAATACCATTGCCCTCAATCCGCCATCGACAGGATTCAGGAGGAATTCTTGCGCCTCCGACAGCACGATGAAACAATCAATGAGATAACAAATATTTTCTTGGATAAGCTGAAGTTTTGCAAAGAGTTCGTGAATTCAGAAAGAATGAAAATCAATCGATACCATGATATGTTGAAGGCGGAGTTTAGGGAGTTTATTACGCCCTCGAAATGTGAAACTCTTGACGAACTCATTAACTGGGCGCGAGATAGGGAGATTGAACTCAAAAGACAGGTGGAGCGAGGTGAAAAGAGACCGTCCGAGAAGGTGTCTAACCCAATTCCTTCCAAGAAAGGCAAGTTTCAAGATCAAGCTAATAAGGAGAAAGCAAAGAGTGGAATTCCCCGTTGCAAGAACTGTGGAAAGCTTCACTCTGGGGAGTGCCTGTTAGGCAAGAAGGGATGCTATAACTGTGGGGAAGAGGGACATCCGCATTACAGGTGCCCTAAGAATACGAAGACATGTTTTAATTGTTTCCAGAAGGGTCATTTCAAGGCGGAGTGTCCCAAGCTCCAACCGGGAATGAAGAAGGAAGGCAAAAAGGAGGAGAACCCTAAGGCAAGAGCAAGAATGTTTCAAATTACATCTGAAGAGGCTAAAGCTCATCCGAATGTTGTATCAGGTATTTTCTTGCTAAATTCCTTGCCGATGTACGTGTTATTCGATACCGGGGCTACTATGTCATTTGTTTCGAGTGATGTAATTAATCACCCCTCATTTAAGATTGAAAGAATGCAAATACCATTAGAGGTAGAGATAGCTGATAGCAAAAATTATTTGTTGCACGAAGTGTGTAGAACCTGTAAGCTCACGATTGAGGATGAGGAGTTTGATATTGATCTTGTACCTATGGTCTTAGGAGAATTCAAGGTAGTAGTAGGTATGGACTGGATGGCCCGACACCATGCGGAGATTAAATGCGAAAGTAAGACAATACGCGTGCAATCACCGAGTGGGAGATGGTTAAGTATTCAAGGAGAGAGAAATGTGAAAGCAAAGTTATGCAATATTGTCCAAGCCTTCAAGTACGTGTGTAATGGAAGTAAGGCATTTTTAGCCTATGTAATAGATGTTCATCAAAGCCTTCCCAAGATCGAAGACGTGGCAGTAGTGAACGAATATCCGGATGTGTTTCCGGAGGAGTTGCCGGGGCTTCCACCCGAACGCGAAATAGAATTTCGTATTGAATTAAATCCGGGTGCGCAACCGGTGGCTAAATCCCCATATAGACTGGCTCCCACCGAAATGAGGGAACTAATGACACAATTGCAAGACCTACTTGATAAGGGCTTTATACGTCCGAGTGTATCACCTTGGGGAGCACCTGTTCTTTTCGTAAAGAAGAAAGATGGGTCGATGCGTATGTGCATCGACTACCGGGAGCTGAATAAATTGACCGTGAAGAACCGTTATCCCTTACCCAGAATTGATGATCTTTTTGATCAGTTGCAAGGGGCGAGTTGGTTTTCAAAGATAGATTTACGTTCGGGCTATCATCAAGTAAGGGTGCGAGAGGAGGACGTTGCAAAAACTGCATTTAGAACTCGGTATGGACATTATGAATTCTTGATCATGTCCTTTGGGTTGACGAACGCTCCAGCCGCGTTTATGGACCTTATGAACCGAGTATGTCGACCTATGTTAGACAAGTCTGTAATTGTGTTCATAGATGACATTTTGGTTTACTCCCGGAATGAGGCCGATCATGCAAGACACCTACGTGAGGTACTTGAAACCCTCCGTAGAGAAAAACTTTATGCAAAGTTCTCAAAGTGTGCCTTTTGGCTCAGGGAGGTGCAGTTTCTAGGTCACGTAATAAATTCGGAAGGTGTCTTAGTAGATCCAGCAAAGATTGAGGCCGTATTAAAGTGGGTTCCTCCGAAAAACCCAACCGAAGTAAGGAGTTTTCTAGGCCTTGCCGGTTATTATAGGAGGTTTATTCAAGATTTCTCAAAGATTGCATTACCAATGACTAAACTGACGAGGAAGGAAGGAAAGAAGGAAGGAAAGTTTGTGTGGGGTAAAGAACAAGAAGAAGCTTTTCAAGTGTTAAAAGAGAAATTATCGAGTTCTCCGGTGCTAACATTACCCGATGGAACGGAAGATTTGGTTGTCTATTCAGACGCGTCACGTCAAGGCTTGGGGTGTGTTTTAATGCAAAGGGAAAAGGTTATCGCGTATGCTTCAAGACAACTCAGACCACATGAAGTAAACTACCCGACCCATGATCTAGAATTGGCAGCGGTGGTTTTCGCCTTAAAGGTTTGGAGGCATTACCTGTATGGGGTAAAATGCACGATCTACTCGGACCATAAGAGCCTCAAATATTTCTTCGAACAGAAAGATTTGAATATGAGACAACGAAGATGGTTAGAACTGATAAAAGATTATGACTGTGATATTTTATATCACCCGGGAAAAGCAAACGTCGTAGCTGATGCGTTGAGCCGAAAAGAATATCCACCCCCGATTCATGTAAAATCCATGAAGATGACAGTTACGCCTCACCTCCTTGAAATGATAAGAGATGCTCAAATAAAAGCACTAGAGGCAGGGGATCCAAAGAAAGAAAGAACGAAGGGAATAGCAGAGGAATTTGCAGAAAACTCGAACGGGCTTAAAACGAGATTTGGTCAGATCTGGATACCAAGGTTTTGTGAGGTCAAGACAGCGCTACTTGAAGAAGCTCATAAGTCACGGTATTCCATTCACCCTGGGGCTACAAAAATGTACTATGACTTGAAGGCAAACTATTGGTGGCCCGGTATGAAGCGCGATATCGCTAAATATGTCGCGAAATGTCTGACGTGCTCTCAAGTGAAGGCGGAACATCAGAAACCCTATGGAGAGTTACAACCCTTGGAAATTCCAGTATGGAAGTGGGAGGAGTTAACGATGGATTTGGTAACTAAGTTACCTAGAACGAAAAAGGGGCATGATACGATATGGGTAATAGTGGACCGGCTCACAAAGAGTGCACACTTTTTACCAATTCGAGAGGTCTACTCCTCAGAAAAGATGGCGGAAGTGTATGTGAATGAAATAATATCTCGACACGGGGTGCCTGTGTCAATAGTTTCAGATCGGGATACGAGATTTACCTCCCGTTATTGGTTGAAGTTCCATGAAAGTATGGGCACGAAACTGCACATAAGTACCACCTACCACCCGCAGACTGACGGTCAATCGGAAAGAACGATTCAGACGGTTATTGATATGTTAAGAGCATGCGCGCTAGATTTTGGGGGAAGTTGGGATGACCATTTACCACTAGTGGAATTTTCTTACAATAATAGTTATCATAGTGGTCTCAAAATGGCACCTTATGAACTGTTATATGGAAGAAAGTGTAGGACTCCCGTATGTTGGGGGGAAGTAGGACAAAGGGAGCTCGCGCCTAACGAATTGATAGCAATGACCAACGAAAAGATTGATCTAATTAGAGCTCGATTAAAGGCGGCTCAGGATAGGCAAAAGGCATATGCGGATAAGAGAAAGCGTCCTATCGAATTTCAAGTAGGAGACTATGTTTTATTAAAAGTATCCCCATGGAAAGGTATAATCCGTTTTCGTAAACGGGGAAAATTGGGGCCTCGTTATATTGGGCCATTTAAAATCTTGGATCGAGTGGGGAAAGTGGCGTATCGTCTAGAATTACCGTCTTCATTAGATGGGATCCATAGCACTTTCCATGTATCACAACTAAGAAAGTGCCTTGCGGATGAATCGGCGATCGTACCTCTTGATGATATTGAAGTAGATGAGAGCTTAAACTATGTTGAAAGACCGATAGCCATTAAAGATTTTAAGGTAAAGAATCTTCGCAATAAGGCCATTAGACAAGTTCTAGTACAATGGCAAAACCGGAAGGGGTCGGAACTTACATGGGAGTCGGAAGATGAAATGCGAAAGCATTACCCTTCTTTATTCGGTACGTAAATGTTGATTTTTTTTATATGTGTTCAAGTTTCGGGGACGAAACTTTTTCTAAGAGGGGTAGACTTGTAACACCCCAAAAATATGTAACCTAGTGATTTCTTTTAAGATAGTTATAAGAAGGAAAGTTTGAACCCGAATAAATTAAATATTAGAAACCGAGGGACTAAAGTTGAAAATTTGGAAAGTAAATCATATTAATAGAAAGACACACACTCCACACACACTTATGTGTGCGTGCGTGGAGGTGTCCAGGAGAAGAAACAAGAAGCAAAAACCCTAGTCCTCCTAATCCATCATATTGGAAGGTGATTTCAAGGCAAAACGGTTGTTTGAACCCGTATTATCGATTCCCAAGGTGTGACTAACAAAGTGGTAAGTCGAATTTCTTGAAATCATGAACATTAGAAAGTGGGTTTTCTACCAATCATGAGTAATGTTGTGATATGTGCATCTAGAAGTTAAGACTATGAACTAGGACTCGATTAATGTTCGGTTTGCGTTGATTTAGCTTATTGTGATAGATGGAACATAGATGAATGATGTAGGATGAGAGAATTTCATGAACTTGATTGATTTGTTATGAACTTGTAGATTAGTATGTGAAGTTACTTGTAATCAAATGTGCTATAAAGGTGAAACCCGCCAAGTGTTCGATAAAATGCCTAAAAGAACAAATGGGTGAATTTTGGTAAATTGTGATAAAGGTGTGTAAAAGAGGGAATGATATTTAGTCGGACTAAATGAATGAATGTGTTGATGTAGGCGTAAAAGAAGAAGGTTCAAGCGCTAGGAGGTCGGACAACTCACAGGATCGAGGTATGTTGTTTTATGCATACAAGCTTATTTGTCGAATTGTTATTGTTATGTTAAAAATCGTAATTATGATAGTTCGTATGTGATGGGTAGTCGATAGCGTAACCCGTCCATAAACGGGTCGTAAGAAATGATGATTTATGAATGAAGTTATGTTATGGTAGGTTGGTCTTGAACTAGCCGCATATATGGAAAGTTATGTAAGGAAGATGAAAAATAGCTAAATCCTTCACGAATGGATTTAGGATGATGTATGTGGTATTATGTCTAATCCGTAACTATCGGATTGTCGAATGCGATACATTATCTCTTTCGGAGATAGTAAGCAAGTACCCGTTCGATGGGTAAGTGAAAGTAGGATGTTGATGCGGACATTTAATGATAAAGAAAGGATGTTGGTTTTTATTTTAAATTAAAGTTGTAAGAACTAACTAGTTGAACTTGATGTGTTGTAGGTAAATCTGTTACTTAGGTGGCGTGGCGAACTTGGGGGCGAACACAAACATGTACACTCGACTATGCGCTTCCGAAGTATTCGCCCTTTTGAAACAATATTTTTGTTAAACCCATACTTCTTGAAAGTTGTCTTTTGGTTATGTAAATTATGGTTTTAGAAACTTAGTCGTTTGTAAGTAGGTACTATAAACTTGCATTTTGACAAGGTAGTTCGGATTAACACCTATAACTAGACCAGGGGAGGTTTTGATCTCGAACTATCTACAAGGGCATTTTGGTAAAAATGAAAATATTACGTTTCTAGTCAAAACTTGAAGTTTCCATGTGTTTTTGGTCTTTATGTTAATAAGGGCGTAACAATGGTTCAACACTTAATGGTTAAGACTGTTTGTTTCACGAGCAGATGTCTGAATGGTTCAGACATTTGCCTCTGAATTGATAAACATTATAATGAGTCTAAATAGTTAAGACCTCTAATCTGAATTGGTCAAACATTTGTTTTTGAACGGTTAAGCATTATACAGGCTCTTAATGCTTCAGACCTCTTACTGGTTCAACACTTAGTGATTCAGACCTCTTATTGGTTTAGCACTTAACCATTCAGATGTTGCCAAACAGCCCCGTACCCTATCCCGATTGTCTCTCTGAAGGAGTTGAAAGATAGTATATTATACTTTTGACGAGGGGTTAAAATTTTTTTTCACTTTTTATTTTCTATAAAAAAAGAAATTATCCATCTCCATCTAATAGTGATTGAATGACTAAACACTCAGAGATTCTCACGAGTCTATATATGTTGATTATAGTATAGAAAGAACTTTTCCCAACCAGTAGTTAAATTATCTGTTGGCTATCCAATCAAGACCCAATGAGTAGACATTACATTTATATATTATTAATTTGCAACATAATTGTGCTTCCACTGGTTGTAACTCACGCATTACCTCTTTTTAGTGTTACATGGGATTGTTTGTTGTGTTTTTTTGTTGTACTTTCATAGGTTGATGGCACGTCTCCTTCCACGTTGCTTTTCTCTATAGTCTTCTTCTTTAGAGACGACATGCATTCTTGCATTCCGCTTGCCCTTTTGGTTTTACTCTAGTGATTTGACTCTTCGGCTTCGGTTTGGTTTTATTACGAGGACTTTACTTCGTTGATTTTACCTTTCGTCTTCAACCATTTACGTCTGGTACGAGGTATTGCATCTTCTTGATTCTATCAAAGCATTTTAGTAGTCTTAGTTATCTTGCTAACTTTGTTTCTTGCTTTGGTTTATACTGTTAGTATTTGGACGCTTCATGCATTGTTGCTTTATACAATTGGGTTCCTGGTTTTACCCTAGCGATTTGAGTCTTCGTCTTCAACAGATTGTGTGTGCTACTAGGTATTGCATTTTCTTGGACGTGTTTACGTGTTTTGTAAGTCTTAGTGGTCTTCCTATTTTTGTTTTCTTACTTCCATTTATAATGTTATTAGTTGGATGTGTTGTGCTATGACGTGTTTCACTGTTTTATGCTGAGAAATATGCATCCGAGTATCAATGATATCAACAAAGGCTAAACGCTGACCAAAGGTTGGAATAGGATTATGTGATTTCTTGTTGTTATTCAGATGAACAGACTCTCTCATTTATGTATGGTCACGGCGGCACCAGTATGGACAACAATCCTTGTGGCTTTACATTCCGAAGGAAAGGTAATGTTCGCCATTGCAGCCTCATGAATCGCATCGCTCTTATTGCCCTCTGGCAGAACTGCTCACTCTAGGTTTTAGAAACCCTTGTAGTTAACTATATGTCATGTTAAAAAAGTGTCTCAACTTGGAGTACTGTTTGTTGATACATAATAGTGGATACGGCTCGCTCGGTTCGAGTACGTTACAAGTTAAAGACCGAGTCTCGACATCCTCTGTCGTGTCTCGGATTGTTATCAACTGTTCTTGCAAGTCTATATGTTGCTGCTGTTTGTTAACATTAAAGACATGCAGCCTGATGACGAAACTCCTGCTCAAGTCAGCTTGATGACGAAACTCCTGTTAAACATGCTATTGACGAAACTCCCGAAACATCCTACTATTGACGAAACTTCTGTTTTGATGAAACTCCTGGAAGTTTCGTCATCATGGTGTTTCATCATGATGTTTCGTCGGTTCAAAAGGGCTTTCGTCGGCTGCTTGCTGTTTCGTCGAAGGCTTTCGTCGACTGAAACAGTTTCGTCGTGTTGTTGTGCTTATATAAACAGCACAGACTGAAGACACATGTTAGGCGAGACAGACACACGAGTGAGAGAACAGAAAGAACTCAGAGAGAACCGAGAAAGTTGAGAGCGTATCTTATGTAATCGTTGTAAACAACTTTCTGGTTTTAATATATATTGTGAGTTTGAAACAGTAAATCTTTGTGTCTTGTTCGTGTTTATCTTAATCTCGGTTTGCTTACCCGGTTGGATTCCGCACAACCGGGTCTGTTCGTATACAAGGATTAGGCGACTAGATCCTCCGCTAGTTGGACCTACAAGTGGTATCAGAGCTTTGACTCTTCTCCTTGTTAAAACCGAGTCATTTTTGAGTGTTTTTCTTGTATTTGAAGTTCATATTTTCTGGAAAATCAGTTTATAACTTTGAAAATATTGGTATTTTGTTGTTAGTTCATAAGAAAACCTTGTTAGTAGTAGAAAGGAATCGGGAAGTTTTGCCTCGAGAGGGAAAGTTAAGAGTTATCATAGAATGGGTACCTCGATTTACTATTTGTACATGTTATTATTATTTAAAATTTATAATATAATATATATCTTATTATATATAAGGATATCTTACTTATTATAATTTGATAATTCTAAATTGAAATTATATTCAACATTTTGTTCGTTTGGGTTTGATTGTGTCGTAGCTCTATAATTCGGATTAGGTTTATCGTTGTATGAAATGCATTGCTGATATTGACCCCAAAAAAGAAACGGTAGGTACAGCTAGGCCGTGAACATCCAATCATCGCACTGTAAAAATTGGATAGATTCGATCTACGGTCATGAGGCCTCCTAAAAAGATCTACTAAATTCATCGAGTTGTTCCAAAGAATATGTATAGTGTATAGAAATTTTTGCAAACCATTTTTTCTTTACAAAAAATTGAAATATGTGTGGTTCAATGTTTTTATGTTTACCTTTTGTTCAGTTTGACGGTCTCGCTGTAAAGTGCGGGTTCTAAATACTATATGAAACTGTATGGTTGAATTGCAGTATATAATATGGAAACAATAGATTGTTTAATAGTTTGCACGTAAAACATTCATATAAATAATTCGTATAATAGTTACAAGTTATAACAACGAAAGTGTAAAATGCACGGATAGTCCCTGTGGTTTTGCAAAATAACACCTATAGTCCCCAATTTTTGGAAATTACACCGGTGCCCCCTGTGGTTTAACAGTTTGTTACTCGGATAGTCCATGGAGTGGATGACGTTTAGTTTTCTCTGTTAAGTGGATGTGAAATGACAAATTTATCCTTCATCTTCTCCACTCTCTGTAAAAACAAAAGAACCCAACTCTACCTAACAATTATCTTTATAAGAGAACTGATTGATTGATTACACAACTTTTCTTGAAAGTTGTTTTGATGATGATTCCTATCAAGCGACCAACATAATCAAAGCACAAACAAATTGAATCCATATGATGATATGAAGCTAACAAAGAAAATGCTTGCGATAAACTGATCGCTTGAGAGACAAGTCTTGAAACATGCACATCTGACTGCAAATCTACTACTTCAATATCATACTATTACCTATTAAAACACTACATATCCAACATCTGCTTGAGGATGAGTAGTAATTACCTGCGATCGTCAACATTTGTGTATGACTTTAAAACTATTAACTTGAAACATGTCGGTATCTTGAACCCTGATGGCGCTGATACGCCAATCGCACTTATCCGACACACATTTAACCTCATACCTATCTTTTGTTGATCTTGTTGTCTTCATCTTAAAAACCCCTCCTCAACACACTTCATCTTCAGAGTTAACTTCAATGCTTCTTTGTTTTTGAACAATTTGAGTATTATTGGATCGCTACTCGGTCTAGGGTCTGGTAATGGTGGATCCGGCTGGAGTTGGGTTTTGTTTTTATAGAGTGGGAAGATGAAGGGTAAATTTGTCATTTCACATCCACTTAATGGAGAAAACTAACTGTCATCCACTACAGGGACTATCCGAGTAACAAATTGTCAAACCACAGGGAGCACCGGTGTAATTTCCAAAAGTTGGGGACTATAGGTGTTATTTTGCAAAACCACAGGGACTATCCGTGCATTTTATTCAACAACGAAATATTAAATGAATGTACCATCGATCAATGCCTATCTGGTTGATAACGTATATCGTACCGTGGGATATGTGAAAGCTTGTTGGCACATGATGACTATTTTGGTAATTCTAAAAAGTCAAAGTAATTATATAAGAAAATCTATGAGTAACAAAAAATATATATATGCCTTAGACATAATTTGAATTTAATTATATAAGAAAATCTATGACTAACATAAAAAATATATGCCTTAGAATTTCATCATGAATTTTAGTTTTATGATTTGAACTGTTTAAAGGTAACGTCCGTTACCGTTTTTTCTACAGTCAGTGCAAGGTACTCACTAATCAATATGTTGAACTTGGGTGAGTATGGATCGGTTTGATTTGTTTTTTTTTAACGGCCAACAAAATCAATTCTAAGCACTTTTGGGTCACTCACTGGACAAACGGAGTACTCTGAGAGTAACCCGAGTCCTCCACCAATTCCGGGGAAAACCCAGTAACCCACCCGCCCATAGGCACGACAGTAAAATTACTGGTAAAACCCGTTTGGCTCAAGGATCCAACCCAGTTTTCTCTGGGTCTCCTATCATTGTCCACCAATGTCTCACTGCATCAAGTGGGAGTTGGACCTGTATCTCTCAAGAGAAATGCAAGCCCTCAATCACATGATCTAGAGATCATTGGCGGTTTGATTCGCTTAATACCCAAAACCGAAATGGTAACCGCACGCTTCGGTTATCAAAAAGTTATAATCAATCCGTTTCGGTTATTTTGATTTAGATTAATCAGTTATTGCAGGTTAATTCGGTTATGTTGGTTAGACCGTGGGGTATGGTGGGGCGGGGGTTTGGGGCATGGGTTGACACGTGGATTATGGGGCACTCAATACACAAACCCAAGTTCATAGGGGTATGGTGGGCGTGACTTGGCTGGCGTGGCCAAGCCACATCATTTTTTAATATATATATATATATATAGGGGAAGGTTCATTTGAGAAGAAATTTAATGTGAAAAGAAAAAGAAGAAAGGACATATTAGTAAAATGTTATTTCATTTATAACTCATATCATTAATTTTTCTCTCTTTAATTAATTAGTTAACTAATCATTAATTATCCTACATATAATTTACAAAACCTACACTTATCAAAATTTTTCCTACATATACCCTACACGTTATAGAATTTTATCCTACACAGTCGAAATTTATCCTACACACCTCGAAATATATCCTACACAACTCGTAATTTATCCTACACAACTAGTAATTTATTCTACACTTTAAATTAAGTTGTTTTTTTTTTAATTTGGAAAAAGTATATATTTTGAAAAGGAGTTACAAATTTAATTTAGCTAGTTATTAAAGGGGAATAATACAAATTAGTGATTTATGTAAGTTTACCAATATACCCTTTTATTAAAATTAAATACAAATATTAAATGAAGTAAAATGAAGCATTCTTATTGGTTGAAACTTCTTCTTTTTTCTTCTTACAAAAAAATTCTTCTCATTTGAACCCTCCACTATATAAACATATATATATATATATATAAACCATTAAAAACTAAATAAACATACATAATAATTACAAAAAAAAAAAATCATTCTTCGTCGTCTTCGTCGGCTTCGAACCCAGGAATCGTTGAAACATGATCCACCAAATCAGATCGAAGGTTGTGATGTATATCCCTTGACTTGATCAAAAATTCATTTGACGATTTATCTTCGTCTGTAACTGTTACGTTATCTGGTTGGGGGTCATCGTCATCATAGTAGGTAACGACCGCTCTACCTTCATCCTCCAAAATCATGTTGTGAAGAATGATACATGCGTACATCGCGTTTCCAATCTAATCCTTGTTCCATAGTCGACAAGGCATTGCCAATATTCGCCACTTTTTCTTCAAAACACCGAACGCTCGCTCGACGTCTTTACGTGCAGCCATTTGAACCCTATTAAACTTTAATCTCTTTGGATCTATGGTACCGTGTCTTGTGGACGATTTTACGAAAACCCCCCACTCCGGGTAAATCCATCAACTAGGTAGTACTCATACACGTACTCAACCCCGTTTACAAAGAAACTTCCTTTGGGTCTGTAACAACCCTCAGAAAATCCGACACCCTCATATATTTTAGAATGTCCCAATATGTCTTTATATACACCCGTATGTGAAAACCGAGCCCGAAATGTATTAAATAATATTAAAAATAAAAATCTGAAACTTAAGTTGAAGCGGGCCGCGTAGAACCCACCTCAATCTTACGCGGGCCGTGAGTGTCCGAAATGGTGGCGCAGCCCTGAGCTGACACGTGTTGACATCGTGGCGGACCTACACGCTGACCCAGCAAAGCTATATGTTGACCTAGGGTTGACGCGGGCCGCGTAAGCGACCCTTGTCTTTCACGCGGGCCGCGTGAGAGTCCAATATCAGCACTATATAAAGGAGGCCTCGGGTTTCAATTCAGTTCATTCATTTCTCAATTCTCAAATCACGAATTCTGATAGTAGGCTTATAATACGCGGGTATTATACCCCCTAATTAGCGAGATTCTGCTTCGTTGTAAGTGTTATAACCCCAATTTCGTAATAGATACGCTGCCCGGTTGATTTAGGATTCCGTAACAACTGTCGTGGTTCTGCCCGACATAGTTGTTGGAATGCCGTCTCGGGAAGGGTATCATTAATATTTTCAAAGGGTTATGATACTAACCAATGTACATTTGTATAAATTGTAGATTATATCCAGGAAACCCTTACGCAAAGTCTAAGATAGCAATGTGAGTAATATCCTTTTTGTTAACAGTTTTTACAAAACCTTAAATGTTTTACATTGCGATTAAGCGGTGATTGAGTCTTTGTAGTTCTTCAATTACTGCCGATATGTTGGGGTTTTGTATACAAAATTTACTATACTGTGAGTAGTAAGTCGGGATGACAATACGTTACCATTGGACAATGAGTTAGCCAATGGGTAATATGACCCACAAGTCAGGGTTGACAGTACAAAAAGGAGTAATTGTGTAGAAATAAACAATGTGATCGCTCTCAATACTGTTTTAATTGATAAATTGTTTCTCGATTAAACTGGGATTCACTCACCAGTATTTCCCACTGACAAATGTTTTTAAAACGCGTTTCAGGTAACCCAATGTGACAGCCAATTAGTAAAAAGCCAGATGGAGAGCACTGAAGGCTTGGGAAAATGTGGCTATAAAAGTTACCAAATAAACGATGTTTTAAAATTCAATAAAATAGGGTTTATCCCTATAAATGTATTGTAATAAGAAACTTGGGTTTTACCCATGTGATTATTAATATTAAATAAGGTGGTTTTACTCTGATAAACATTTCCTAACTACGGTCCTGATGTAATTTCCGCTGCAAGATTAAACAAGCTGATACCACCGAAACTCTGAGTTCGTGTCCGCCCGTTCCCGGGACAAATAAGGGATCGGGGGTTGCGACAGAAGGTGGTATCAGAGCCTAGCGACTGGTCTAAGCCAAAGAAGTGTTCTGCTAACACTTAAAATTCTAAATTTTGTGTTAGGAAATAAATTACAGAAATACGTGCATAACTGTATTTATTTGTTATGTGTTATTTGACTATTTGTTAGTTTACAGTATGAGTGATCAAGGACCCTCAGAGATGAATCGTCAGTTGTCTGATTCACCTAGGAATGAAGGTACCTCTTCACAGCCTGCCCTCTCTGGGTATACTGCTGATCAGGAAGAAGGAATGTTTGCTTTTAAAGCACAGTCAGTAGAGCCATTCCCTCATAAAAAACGAGGATGGTTCAGTAAGGAAGCTTTTGCTCGTAGGAAAAGAATGCGAAAGTTGCAACAGCAAAGAGTTTTAGCAGCTGCTAAGCGAAAAATAGATGCCCATACATAGGATATGCTTAATAGAAGCCTAGCCAATTTCCATATCCTAGCTACAACTGCTGCTGACCCAAGTCTGGAACAACTAGTAGCCCCACAACCACTAATCCCAGACCAACCCATGGAGATAGAAAACCCTGAAAACCAAGTGGAGATGCATGACTTCAATCCAGAAGAAATACCTAGGGTACCTGCACCAAACCCCCTAGACCCAAATTACAACCCCTGGTGGGACAACAATAGGGACTTTGTGCAACGTTACCCTATCCATGAAGATATACCCATACAGAACATAGAAGCCTATCTAGGTATGGACCCTTTAGATCCCTATTACCATGATGAATACATTAGGGAGATCTTAGAAGATCCTTACCGATTTCAGGCACTTTCACCCCCATATCAGGAACCCGCACCCCAGATTCCAAACCCAGTCCTAGAACCTGCACCCCCAATGAGTGCAGAAAACGTCCAAGAACTTAGGACTTTCGGGGAGGAAATTTTAGAAAGCAGTGAGAGAATGCGTCAGGTGGGAGAGCGTCTCGTATGGAAATACGATGAGCGTAATATGGATTTTTGGATAAATCCATATCCGTGATGTGATGGAGGAAATGGTAGTAGTAATAATAAAATAATAATAAAATAAAATATGTGTGTACAGATGCATATTAATATTAGTGTAATTTTCTTTTTGTTGGTATTGTAATCTTTATTTCAGTACTAGTGTGTAATAGACGCATAGTATATGAAAATAGAGTACAAGTCGCAATGATCGACGTTTTTGGCTAGATTGCGTGTCATGTGATTAACTATATTACCTATTATCTTGTGATATTAATATGGGGTAAATGTTTAAAATTCAGATGGCCGATGACGGAAATTAAGGAAATCTGAATAACGATAACCAGAGTAACATTAACGTGGTTAATGAGAATCCGAGCATCAATAACAATGGAAACCAAATGGATAATAGTGTCGTTCAACACATAGTGGCACAAGGAATCATAGATGCCATGCCATTTATTATTCAAACTATTCAAGAAGCGAATAATAAAAGTAAACATAGCAGTAAGCGTCCAATCGAACCAGAAAACAGTGTTAACAATGGACCTGTACTTCAAGTGCCCATTCCCAAAAGAAGAAGAACCATGCCTTATGGTTGTTCTTATAAAGAATTCTGGTCTTGTAAACCAATGGAATTCTCGGGCAACGAAGGGGCCATTGCAACTCTACGCTGGATAGAGAAAACTGAGGCAGTCTTAAGAATAAGCAAGTGTGCTGAAGAAGATAAGATATTATTTGCTTCTAATCTGTTTAAGAATGCAGCACTAGAATGGTGGAACACTATCCTTCAATCAAGAGGAAGTGATAGAACTTACAATATGGAATGGGAAGAATTTAAGAACAAGGTAGAAAGGAAATTCTGCCCACCCAATGAAAAAGAACAGATAGCAAACAAATTCCTAAACCTTAGGATGACTGGTGTGGATAGTAAGGGGTACTGATGTGTCTTAAATCATACACATTTTATACATCAAATTCCTTACATTTTAATCTGTTTGAATATGATTTTCTCGCGATAATGGTACTTATTTGATTATATGTTATATTTACAGGAAACTGTGAAATATATGTGGATTATACGAGAAAACGGTACAAGATCGATAAAGGGAGCAAAAACGGCGAATAAAACGGAGTCCGAATGAAGAAGAAATGAAGAAAAGAACATAAATACGCGCCAGAAACAGTCAGAACTTCATCTGGACATATCCGGAGCTAGGAAATGAGTTACGGGAGCCATAATATATGCTTTTGGGGTAGCTCGACGAGAGGAATCCAAAAATGAAGTTTGTTTTTGAAAAGTGCTTGCGCACCGCAACAACCATAATGTTACGGTGCGCAAGGGTTTGTCGGCAGAGACTTTCTGGTCGTGAATGGAGCAGTTGGAGAAAGTTGGTTACAAAAGTGCTTGCACACCGCAACAAGGAGAATGTTACGGTGCGCAAGCAATGCTCAGATGCTCAAAATTTCAACTATAAATAGCCCTTCATTCTACTTCGAAAATCACACCTTCCAAGCTCGGAAACAACACTCAAAAGCCTGCTATCAGGCAACATTAGGCAGCTGGAAGTGTCAAGGAAGTCCCTCGGAGCTCTCGGGAAGTTTAGAAGCCTTCGGTACGAGTTCTAATCGACCCGAGTTCGGTAAATATTCGTTTTTCAAGCTTTGTTTAAGTGTGTTATTGTATAATATGTGTAGTTAAACTTGTAAACTACCTGGGTTATGATGAACTGATGATTGTAATGTATATTTGAAGTAATTTCAGTTATTTGATGTGATTTACATAACTTTATCTTGAAATTAATCTTGTTATTGCATGTTGGCATATTTTGATTAATTATTTGTTGATAGATTCACAAGGTTTAAACATGAAGAAATTCCATTTAAACTTAGAATTTAATTTGATTCGGTTATCTTTTGATTCTCGAGTTAAATATTATGTTAAGTACTTGACCAATTCTAATAATAATTCAAATCAAAATACTAAAACTTGCATCCTCACCTTATGACTTGAAAGATATTAGGGTGAGCTAGGTTATTAGCTAATCATTGGTGGGGTAAATTGGGTAATCGATAACTCGAACTTGTTTATTACATCATGATTAAAGATTTAATTTTCAAATATTTGTTTGCTTTGCGGGTTTTTAAAGATCTTCTCACAACTTAGTTTATGAGGTTCCAAAGGTCGGATTCTCGTAGGATTTGGTATCGATAGCTCGAGACCAGTTCGTTCTAGCACTTCACATTTCGTCTTAATCTTTTGTTTAATACATCTCTAACGGGGGGTTATTCAAGGGAAAAAGATACTTAACTGTTATTATTGTCAAATTAACATTGCATGATTCTAGGAATTCAAAACCCAGGTAGTCCGTTTATTATTATATTTTTGTAAAACTTTGTTTCTGTGATTGTTATACTTTGTTTGTTTATTTATTTCACTGTGTTTGTTTATTTGTTTTACTTTTCGTTTCCTGTCTTCTTTTCCGTAATTTATTATTTAAAATTCAAAAATCAATTTAAATCAAACTTTTAAAATTCAACTTTATATTCGATAGAGGTTCAGTATCTAAAGGCTGCCCATAGTGTCCACGGATTGATATCCGGTCTTACCATCTACACTACACCGCGACCAGTGCACTTGCCGATTGTGTGTGGTTTGGTAGCAATTCCATTTAAAACTTGTTTTGAAAATAAAAAGAAATATCATATGCTCGGACATGTAGTAACTGGAAGGGTTAAGTACCGTTAAATTGGGAACTCCTGTCTAGGCTGGCATTCGTACAAATCCAAGTATAAGGACCCGTTGCCTACCTGGGGACAATCCCAATGAGAGTACCAACACAAATTAGGCCAAAGAATGTCCAACTTTTAAGCATCTGAATAAACAACCTCACATCAAGCTTTTTACATACCAAGGCTTTTGAATAAAACGATTCATACAACATCAAAGTCTTTCAAACGAAAAGCAGGCTGTGAGCCGCACATCAAGTTTTTGGCGTCGTTGCCGGGGACACTGGCAAACTTTAGAGAACTACCTGAGTCGTCTATTAAGTTATTTTTTTTACTTGTTTTCATAGATTAAAGTTTGTTTGTTTGTTTGTTTGTTTGTTTTGTGTATTTTTATAATGTGTTTGATCTGTGGAGGGCCTCATTATACCAAATATTGTCCAAATTCATCAGAGTATTCTACAGATTTCTCTTCTAACTTATATTCACAATCACAATCATATTAAAACTATTATTCTTCACCATATCAACCATGCAATGAAAGCAAGTACCCACCTTATTTTCCGACATTTGTGGAATCATGTCAAGTCGCTCAGATAACATCTTTACTGAAGCAAAACTGCGAAGTACAAGAACAAATGTTAGAAAAGATGAAAAACAATGATCAAATCGCTCAGATAACATCTTTGCTGAAGCAAAACTGAGAAGTACAAGAAAAAATGTTAGAAAAGATGAAAAACAACGATCAAATCATAAATCCATTTTGTGGGAACTGCGCTGGACCGCACAAGTCTAAAGATTGACCGAACTCTTTACGATGGTCAATGCCTTCGGTTACAAAGGGGATATATTGGTCCGACAAGGATGATTGGACTTTAAATCAAGACATGAATGATGAGTCGGTAGATGCCACAGAGCTCACCAATATGGAGACAACATTAAAGGATGCCGAGGGTATTGGTGAAGATAATAAAGTCGAGCAGGAAGAAAGAGAAAAGAAAAATGTTAAATTCATAATTTATTTTTCCTGTGATGAAGCGGAGATAGATGCGAAGCTGGCTGAATATAGGAGATTAATAAAAGAAGAGATTGAATAAGAGCTACCCGATCATCCAGAGTTATCAGATAGAGAACCGGAGACAAAAATGGACACTGAAATCCCACCTCCGGTTCAGCAAGTCGTTAATTCCAACCATTGGTGTGATGACTTTTGGAGTGATGATGATGAGGGGGTAGTAGAAGAGATGGAGTTAGAGGTGCCTCAATGCTCAGCAGCTCTAATTGGAGAAGTTGAAGAAAAGCCACTTGACAAGATGGAGGATGAAAAAGACCATGAACCATCTTCGGAAGAAGAGTTTGGTGATGAGTTGGTAGGTTTGCCAACTATTGAAAATGAAGAATTTGACCCAATCGGTGATCTTGCCTATTTAGAGAAATTACTTGAAGGTGAACCGATCATGCAAATCAAACAATTACCAAACGAAGAAGAAGAGAAAGTGGCTGAGGAGTTTGAAAGTTGGCCCGTGGAAAAGCTAGAAGCTGGATCACCACCACAATTAAAAACACGGGAGAAGACACGAAGAAACTTGGATCAACATGTCTTGAGGATGCAAAGATGGTGCAAACAGAAGCTCAAGTGCAGAGACAACCATCATCCTCCTTATATGACACGAATCAGGTTTGGTCCAGGTAAATTTAAGTATTGGTGGCGTGACCTATTTAAAAATGTTAAAAGGTTTAAAAGTTCCAAAATTTCAAATAACAAGAAGCGGGTGAAATTGAATAAGCTAGACTGGGGTTGGATAAAGGAGAGGCCTCCTGATTGAGGTTTTGGGATGACACATAGTTATGTAGTTGGTGTGATTTTTCGTAGTATTTATTTTATCTTTATCTTTTGTGTGGTTTGAATTAGTTTTTGTCTTTGAGTCAGTTTTATGCCTAGGTTTGTTTGTTGTGACATGTGCAGGTTTGTTTAAATCCGCCCGTACTCAATCTCCATTCGGGTGGAAATCTCGGAACTGCAATCTTGTGAAAAAGCAACCAAGGTGTAAAAGGCGACCGCGAAAGAAATGCTATACGGTCATATTCAAGTTTGGATTAGGAACATGCATAGCTGGCACAGATTATTATCATAACCAGCTAAGTCCTTTCCAAATTTGTCTTTAGTATTTTATTTCTTATTTATCTTTGTGTTTTTGAGTCGGTTTCCATCCTACATTGAGGGCAATATAGAATTTAAGTGTGGGGATGGGAAACTATCATTTAAAAAAAATGCTCTACTTGTCCCGATCCTTTAAACGCATTTAAAACTTGAACATTTTTCAAAAACGTCTGTCAAGAACAAATTTAAATGTTGAATTTACAAAATCTGAAAATACATATTTCTTTAAGTTGCGGGATAGTAGGTTGTTTAAATCAAGTTTTTGTGAAAAATTTTACGAAATACTTAACATAATTTTTCTAACTATAAAGTAAATTAACTAAGCAATAACAAAACCTTCAACCCCTTACATTACCACATGACAGTAAGATTTGAGCCTAAAAGTGTTTGTTAAACACTACTTTCATTTCATGTGTGTTTACCGACTTGTGGCATTACTTTAGAACTTGTACGTTTTGATACATTTCAAAACCTTTGGTTTAATTATTAATACAAAATCTCAAGAGGCATTAGGATCACCATTTTCTTTGTGAAAATTCGCCTTTCTCCTTTAGACACCACTTTGTACCTATTACCTTCTGTTGTTACCCTTTGTAAACCGGAACGTTTATTATTGTAATTATAGTTTATTAATGAAAAAAAAAGATGAAAAAATGAAAAAAAATGAAAAAAATGAAAAAAATAGAATAAAGTTATGGTCAAAAGACCAAACATAACAGTAAGCGACCAATCGAACCAGAAAACAGTGTTAACAATGGACCTGTACTTCAAGTGCCCATTCCCAAAAGAAGAAGAACCATGCCTTATGGTTGTTCTTATAAAGAATTCTGGTCTTGTAAACCAATGGAATTCTCGGGCAACGAAGGGGCCATTGCAACTCTACGCTGGATAGAGAAAACTGAGGCAGTCTTAAGAATAAGCAAGTGTGCTGAAGAAGATAAGATATTATTTGCTTCTAATCTGTTTAAGAATGCAGCACTAGAATGGTGGAACACTATCCTTCAATCAAGAAGAAGTGATAGAACTTACAATATGGAATGGGAAGAATTTAAGAACAAGGTAGAAAGGAAATTCTGCCCACCCAATGAAAAAGAACAGATAGCAAACAAATTCCTAAACCTTAGGATGACTGGTGTGGATAGTAAGGGGTACTGATGTGTCTTAAATCATACACATTTTATACATCAAATTCCTTACATTTTAATCTGTTTGAATATGATTTTCTCGCGATAATGGTACTTATTTGATTATATGTTATATTTACAGGAAACTGTGAAATATATGTGGATTATACGAGAAAACGGTACAAGATCGATAAAGGGAGCAAAAACGGCGAATAAAACGGAGTCCGAATGAAGAAGAAATGAAGAAAAGAACATAAATACGCGCTAGAAACAGTCAGAACTTCATCTGGACATATCCGGAGCTAGGAAATGAGTTACGGGAGCCATAATATATGCTTTTGGGGTAGCTCGACGAGAGGAATCCAAAAATGAAGTTTGTTTTTGAAAAGTGCTTGCGCACCGCAACAACCATAATGTTACGGTGCGCAAGGGTTTGTCGGCAGAGACTTTCTGGTCGTGAATGGAGCAGTTGGAGAAAGTTGGTTACAAAAGTGCTTGCACACCGCAACAAGGAGAATGTTACGGTGCGCAAGCAATGCTCAGATGCTCAAAATTTCAACTATAAATAGCCCTTCATTCTACTTCGAAAATCACACCTTCCAAGCTCGGAAACAACACTCAAAAGCCTGCTATCAGGCAACATTAGGCAGCTGGAAGTGTCAAGGAAGTCCCTCGGAGCTCTCGGGAAGTTTAGAAGCCTTCGGTACGAGTTCTAATCGACCCGAGTTCGGTAAATATTCGTTTTTCAAGCTTTGTTTAAGTGTGTTATTGTATAATATGTGTAGTTAAACTTGTAAACTACCTGGGTTATGATGAACTGATGATTGTAATGTATATTTGAAGTAATTTCAGTTATTTGATGTGATTTACATAACTTTATCTTGAAATTAATCTTGTTATTGCATGTTGGCATATTTTGATTAATTATTTGTTGATAGATTCACAAGGTTTAAACATGAAGAAATTCCATTTAAACTTAGAATTTAATTTGATTCGGTTATCTTTTGATTCTCGAGTTAAATATTATGTTAAGTACTTGACCAATTCTAATAATAATTCAAATCAAAATACTAAAACTTGCATCCTCACCTTATGACTTGAAAGATATTAGGGTGAGCTAGGTTATTAGCTAATCATTGGTGGGGTAAATTGGGTAATCGATAACTCGAACTTGTTTATTACATCATGATTAAAGATTTAATTTTCAAATATTTGTTTGCTTTGCGGGTTTTTAAAGATCTTCTCACAACTTAGTTTATGAGGTTCCAAAGGTCGGATTCTCGTAGGATTTGGTATCGATAGCTCGAGACCAGTTCGTTCTAGCACTTCACATTTCGTCTTAATCTTTTGTTTAATACACCTCTAACGGGGGGTTATTCAAGGGTAAAAGATACTTAACTGTTATTATTGTCAAATTAACATTGCATGATTCTAGGAATTCAAAACCTAGGTAGTCCGTTTATTATTATATTTTTGTAAAACTTTGTTTCTGTGATTGTTATACTTTGTTTGTTTATTTATTTCACTGTGTTTGTTTATTTGTTTTACTTTTCGTTTCCTGTCTTCTTTTCCGTAATTTATTATTTAAAAATCAAAAATCAATTTAAATCAACTTTTAAAATTCAACTTTATATTCGATAGAGGTTCAGTATCTAAAGGCTGCCCATAGTGTCCACGGATTGATATCCGGTCTTGCCATCTACACTACACCGCGACCGGTGCACTTGCCGATTGTGTGTGGTTTGGTAGCAATTCCATTTAAAACTTGTTTTTGAAAATAAAAAGAAATATCAGGTACACTAAGTTATTCTTCGAATATGCTAGGATAGTGCCAACTCTTGCCTCACCAGAACCAATGTTAATCTCCCGTTATATCTGGGGATTAATCAGAGAGATTAGACACGTAGTCAAGGCAGCTAGACCTCAAACCGTAGAAGAAGCTGTTGAACTAGCAAATACCTTGACAGATGAATTAGTCCGTACCCGAGAAGAGGACCAGAGGAAAAACCTAACCCAAAGGCTTACCCAAGAATTCCGTTCTGGAAATTACAACCGTAAGAATATGGGTTCTACCTCTGCACCTTTCTGCAAAGTCTGCAAGAAAAAACACTCAGGGAAATGCTCCGCTCTTTGCAATTATTGCAAGATGCCAGGGCACAAGGAAGAAAATTGCAGGAAGAAATCCAGTAATGGACTATGCTACAACTGTGGAGAAAAATGTCATATCAGGCCAAATTGTCCAAAACTAACCCCAGCTGCAAACAACAAGAATACTGAAAATGCTAGAGCATTTGTTCTGACTGCAGATGAAGCCAATATGATTCCAGATGTCATAGCTGGTACGTTTTTAGTTAATGATATTTTTGCTAAAGTATTATTTGACTCTGGTGTAAACCAAAGTTTTATTAATACATCATTTTGCAAATTTCTAAATCAGTCATTAACTAAACTACCACAAGAATGTTTAGTAGAGACAACTAATGGAGAAACCGTTAGGATTTCTGAAATCTTGCAGGGAGCAAGCATAGAAATTTTAAATCAGAAATTTATTGCAAATCTTTATCCCATGAATCTGGCAGGATTTGAAGTTGTTTTAGGAATGGATTGGTTAATAGCCAATATTTTATGTGATCAAAAGTCAATTCAAGTAAATTCACCAAAAGGTAAAACGATCACAATTAAAGGAGATAAGCCCTCTAGATCCACAAAATTCATATCTGTAATGAAAACTGCAAGTTATATAAGAAAAGGTTCTATAGTGTATTTGATTTCCATAATCACTAACACTAAAGGAAAAGAACTAAAAGACATTCCAGTAGTATCTCAGTTTTCAGAAGTATTTCCAGAAGAATTACCAGGGCAACCTCCAGATAGAGAAGTTGAATTCAGAATCCATTTAATACCAGGAACAACACCGATTGCCAAAACACCTTATCGTTTGGCACCTGTAGAAATGCAAGAATTGAAGAAACAATTAGACGAATTGTTGGAGAAAGGATTTATACAACCTAGTTCGTCGCCATGGGGAGCGCTGATACTGTTTGTTAAAAAGAAGGACGGATCAATGCGTATGTGCATTGACTACCGTGAATTAAACAAGGTCACGATTAAGAACCGGTACCCATTACCGAGAATCGATGATCTGTTCGATCAACTGCAAGGAGCTCGATTTTTCTCTAAAATCGATTTAAGGTCAGGATATCATCAATTAAAGGTACAGGAAGAGGACATTCCTAAAATCGCATTTAGAACAAGGTACGGTCATTATGAATTTACTGTCATGCCATTTGGTTTAACCAATGCCCCAGCTGTATTTATGGACATGATGAACCGAATATGTATGCCATATTTGGATAAATTCATAATTGTCTTTATAGATGATATTCTAATTTACTCTAAGAGTAAAGAGGATCATGCAAAGCATTTGCACACACTTTTAAGTTTATTAAGAAAGGAAAAGCTTTACGCTAAATTTTCAAAGTGCGAATTTTGGTTAGAACAGGTACAGTTCCTTGGACTCCTAGTCAATCATGAAGGAATTCATGTAGATCCAACAAAGATTGAGGCAATTACTAAAATGGAAAACCCCTGAGTCACCAACCGAGGTTAGAAGTTTCTTAGGATTGGCCGGTTATTATAGAAGATTTATTCAAGATTTTTCTAGAATAGCCATTCCCTTAACTAAGCTAACCTGTAAATCTGTTAAGTTTGAATGGGGATTAAAACAAGAAGAAGCATTTAGAATTCTCAAGCAAAGATTAACCCATACACCCATATTAGCGTTACCAGAAGGAACTGAAGATTTTGTAGTCTATTGTGACGCTTCTAAGTTAGGTTATGGATGCGTATTAATGCAACGTCAAAAGGTTATAGCTTACGCATCTAGACAACTTAAGAATCATGAAGAGAATTATTCAACCCATGATTTAGAATTAGGAGCTATAATTTTTGCTCTTAAAGTTTGGAGACATTACCTTTATGGCAGTAAGTTTACCATATTCACTGATCATAAGAGTTTAAGGTATATTTTCAAACAAAAAGAGTTGAATATGAGACAAAGACGCTGGATGGAAATGCTTAGTGATTATGATTGTGATATCCAGTATCATGAAGGAAGAGCAAATGTAGTAGCAAATGCTTTAAGCCGAAAATATCATGAAAAGCCAAAAAGGGTACGTTCTCTTAAATTAAATCTGCAAGTAGATTTAAATGATCAGATAAGAGAAGCACAAGAATCAGTAATCAAAGAAGATACTGAAAAGTTGAAAGGTATGCTGAAAGAATTAAAACAAGGAACATATGGAATTTGGAGATTCCATGAAAAGAGAATGTGGATACCTAAATTAGGAAACCTACGTCGTCGTATACTAGAAGAGGCCCATAAATCTAAATATACGATGCATCTAGGGAGTGATAAAATGTACCAGGATTTAAGGAAAAATTTCTGGTGGATAGGAATGAAGAAGGACATAGCAGCCTATATTTCTAAATGTTTAACCTGTTCACAAGTTAAGGCTGAACACCAGAAGCCCTCAGGTTTATTGCAACAATTAGAAATGCCAGTGTGGAAATGGGAATTAATAACAATGGATTTTGTTACTAAATTACCCAAAACTAAGAAGGGAAATGATATAATCTGGGTGATTGTAGATAGACTAACCAAGTCAGCCCATTTCTTACCAATGAAGGAAACATTCAATATGGAACAGTTAGCCAAATTATATGTAAATGAAATTGTTTCTTTACATGGCATTCCTTTATCAATTGTTTCTGATAGGGATAGCCGATTTACCTCTCATTTTTGGTCAAGTTTCCAAAAGGCAATGGGAACCAAGTTAAATCTAAGCACAACTTATCATCCTCAAACAGACGGACAAAGTGAAAGAACAATTCAAACAATGGAGGACATGCTTAGAGCTTGTGTAATTGATTTTGGAGGTAATTGGGACGATCACTTACCTTTAATAGAATTTTCTTATAATAATAGTTATCACACAAGTATCAATGCTGCACCATTCGAAGCACTTTATGGACGTAAGTGCCGGACCCCAGTCTGTTGGGCAGAAATTGGGGAAAAGCAACTATCTGGACCTGAGATAGTGCAGGAAACAACTGACAAGATTGTTCAAGTCAAGGAACGACTGAAAGCCACACGTGATCGACAAAAGAGCTATGCCGATAACCGACACAAGCCATTGGAATTTCAAGTAGGAGATAAATATTGTTGAAAGTCTATCCTTGGAAAGGAGTGGTAAGATTCATAAAAAGGGGAAAGCTAAGTCCCAGGTATATTGAGATTATTAGAAGAATAGGACCTGTAGCCTATCAGCTACAACTGCCAGAGGAAATGGCAGGAATACATGATGTATTTCATGTATCTAATCTCAAAAAGTGTTTAGCTGATGAATCACTGATAGTGCCTCTTAAGGATATAGAGGTAAATGAACAACTCAAGTTTGTAGAAAAGCCTCTACAGATTGAAGACAGGAAAGTCAAGAACCTCAAACATAAGAGACCAGTTCTGGTCAAAGTAAAGTGGGACTCCAAAAGAGGACCTGAGTACACATGGGAGCTTGAATCAGAGATGCAAAGGAAATATCCGCACTTGTTCCAGTAGATCTCGAGGACGAGCTCTAAAATAAGGTGGGGAGGATGTAACAACCCTCAGTAAATCCGACACCCTCATATATTTTAGAATGTCCCAATATGTCTTTATATACACCCGTATGTGAAAACCGAGCCCGAAATGTATTAAATAATATTAAAAATAAAATAAAAATCTGAAACTTAAGTTGAGGCGGGCCGCGTAGAACCCACCTCAATCTTACGCGGGCCGCGAGTGTCCCAAATGGTGGCGCAGCCCTGAGCTGACACATGTCGACGTGGTGGACCTACACGCTGACCCAACAAAGCTATATGTTGACCTAGGGTTGATGCGGGCCGCGTAAGCGACCCTTGTCTTTCACGCGGGCCGCGTGAGAGTCCAATATCAGCACTATATAAAGGAGGCCTTGGGTTTCAATTCAGTTCGTTCATTTCTCAATTCTCAAATCACGAATTCTGATAGTAGGCTTATAATACGCGGGTATTATACCCCCTAATTAGCGAGATTCTGCTCCGTTGTAAGTGTTATAACCCCAGTTTCGTAATAGATACGTTGCCCGATTGATTTAGGATTCCGTAACAACTGTCGTGGTTCTGCCCGACGTAGCTGTTGGAATGCCG
This sequence comes from Helianthus tuberosus, assembly GCA_030545235.1. NCBI lineage: Eukaryota > Viridiplantae > Streptophyta > Magnoliopsida > Asterales > Asteraceae > Helianthus > Helianthus tuberosus. The sequence continues at coordinate 154,642,176 of CM060414.1, read as the reverse complement.
TCTCGGGAAGGGTATCATTAATATTTTCAAAGGGTTATGATACTAACCAATGTACATTTGTATAAATTATAGATTATATCCAGGAAACCCTTACGCAAAGTCTAAGATAGCAATGTGAGTAATCTCCTTTTTGTTAACAGTTTTTACAAAACCTTAAAGGTTTTACAATGCGATTAAGCGGTGATTGAGTCTTTGTAGTTCTTCAATTACTGCCTGTATGTTGGGGTTTTGTATACAAAATTTACTACACTGTGAGTAGTAAGTCGGGATGACAATACGTTACCATTGGACAATGAGTTAGCCAATGGGTAATATGACCCACAAGTCAGGGTTGACAGTACAAAAAGGAGTAATTGTGTAGAAATAAACAATGTGATCGCTCTCAATACTGTTTTAATTGATAAATTGTTTCTCGATTAAACTGGGATTCACTCACCAGTATTTCCCACTGACAAATGTTTTTAAAACGCGTTTCAGGTAACCCAATGTGACAGCCAATTAGTAAAAAGCCAGCTGGAGAGCACTGAAGGCTTGGGAAAATGTGGCTATAAAAGTTACCAAATAAACGATGTTTTAAAATTCAATAAAATAGGGTTTATCCCTATAAATGTATTGTAATAAGAAACTTGGGTTTTACCCATGTGATTATTAATATTAAATAAGGTGGTTTTACTCTGATAAACATTTCCTAACTACGGTCCTGATGTAATTTCGGCTACAAGATTAAACAAGCTGATACCACCGAAACTCTGAGTTTGCGTCCGCCCGTTCCCGGGACAGATAAGGGATCGGGGGTTGCGACAGTGTCCTATACCATTTACCCGATCATTGAAAAGGGGCGAGTGGTTTCTGATGGTAATATCGTTATGTGAACCTGGCATACCGAAGAACGCATGCCATATCCAAAGATCTTGGGACACAACCGCTTCAAGCATGATGGCTGGCATCCCGTGAAATCCACTCGTGTGAGCGCCTTGCCATGCGGTTGTACAAAGTTCCCAAGGCCATTTCATACAATCTAAACTACCTAGCATCCCGGGTAGCCCATGATAATCTGTGTTATGTTCCAATATTTGTTGCATATCACTGAACGAGGGCTTTCTCAAATATCTTTTCTTATAAAGTTCTAAAATACACGAACAAAAGTTGTGAAGACTTTCTCTAGCTACACGTGCAAACATTTTTAAATAGTCATCCATAATGTCCGAACTATTGACGTACGCTAAGTGTCTAAGTGCGGCCGTGACCTTTTGCCACGTACTAAATCCTAATTGCCCAGTTACATCCGGTTTTTGTTGGAAATAAACATACTTCTCCTCAAGATCTCTAGATATCCTTAAAAATAAGTTTCTACTCATACGAAAACGACGCCTAAACATTTTTTCATCATACTTAGGTTCCGCTGAGAAATAATCGCTTACCAACAAATTGTTAGAGGTGTGCCGTTCATGAGCGATGTACCTCCTCCGTTTAGGTTTCGGAGTCTCTTCCTCATCGTCTTCCACGATAGCTTTCACCACCGTCGCGTTCGTTTGTAGAAATATTTCCGCACCATCGTCAGATGATGATGACGATTCACTTGAACTTGAAGAACTCATGGCAAGATTGTGTTTTATGTGTTTGATATTGTGTGAGAAAAATGTTAAATATGGTAAGGTATTTATATAGGAAAAAAAGGTTTTTTTTTTCTTTATAAATTAATGCCCAATGGCTAGCCCAACAGCTAGTTTTGTTGGCCAATCAGATCCCGCCATGTCAGGCTCGTAGCCCCGCCCCACGCCCGGGCTGAAACCTCCGCCAATGGGGCCACGCCGAAACCCAAGCCCACCCAGAGTGGTGACTTAGGCGTTTGTACCAAACCCACGCCCCAGCCCCAGCCCCCACCCCATACCCCATAGTCTTAAACGCCAAATAAAAACTTTTGAATGGACTAAATATTTTTAACCGGTTCTGTTGGTTGACCGCTAAATCAAATCTTTTAAAATGGACTAAATATTTTTTATTGAACTTTTGTTAAGAATTTTACTAGAAAGCAAACCCACATGAATATTATAAACAATAAGGTCAAGTATTATACTATTTTAATGAAATAAAGGACTCAACCCCAATAATAAAAAATTCAAGTTTTACATGGTTTAAATATTTTTTTAGAGTAAATTGCCATTTTAGTCGTTGAGTATTTTTTTTAAATTGTCATTTTAGTCCAAATAGTTTTAATTATATTGCTTAACTTAGTCTAAAAACCAGGTTATATTGCTTAACTTAGTCTAAAAACCAGGTTATAATCAGGGATATTTTGGCATTAAATTATTATGAGATTTATAAATTATGTTGTAAACTACCCCTGGTTATCACTACATAACAGCTATGCTAAAAATACCACTGGTTATAACCAGATTTTTATACTGAGTTAGGCAATGTGATCAAAATGACAAGAAAAATGAAAAAGTCAGGGACCCAGAGAAGAAAAAAAAAACTATTTAAACTAAAATGACAATTTAGACCAAACCTCAAAGACTAAAATGACAATTTACTCTATTTTTTATTAGATATGTTTTCCTCCAACAAAATAACACACATGTTACTGTTCTTTTAGCCCAATTATGTAGCAAGAACAAATATTGATCTTGAACCAGTGGCAGACTCATGAATTATTTGTTGAGGATGCGGATGAAGTGTTCAACCATATTTTCAAGGGGTGCGGTCGGGTTTTTTTGCTTAAAATATACACTAATTTTTTTTTTCAAAGGGTGCGGCCGCCCACCTTGGCCAAAGGATGGGTCCGCCCCTGCCTTGAACCAAAAGTATTATTTACACCAAACCAAACATATGATAGTGAAAACAAGAATCAAACACCGAAACAATATAAACATCCATATCTAATGAACATAGCATATTGTAAATAACTACACGGCCACACGGGTGTGTAATCGGTTCAGGTAGGTTAATTTGGTTATGCAACAAACAAAACCACAACTTTCGGTTAATCAGTTATTGCTTAACCCACTGTCGGTTAATTGTTCGTTTGTTCAATTTAGTTAATCCGGTTCAGTCAAGGTGGTTAACACGGTTACAGTTTGATTAATTCGCTTATTTGATGCACCCCTATGTTGAACTATAGGTGGCAAAATGTGTGGTCTTTTTTAGTATGAGTCGGATTTGGGTCTCAATTTCTCTTCATGCTATAACCACTTCTTAAACAAGACATTTTGTAAAAGGACTTGTAACCCAATGGTATTAAGGTGTTGCACTGGTGTTCCTCTTAAACAGTGAGCGTTCAAGTAGTATAGATTTATGAGTAGGTGTAGTTGGTATGTGTTTATCGTTAAAAAAGGGCATTGGTGAGCATGCTTTCAAGTTTCAATGATAGGGATAATGTATCGGCATGGCATTCAACAAATGGAAGTCGCATATTAGGGACTTCGTGTTAATTTTTTTTTTTTTTTGTATTTGTCGGGTCAAACCCCGCTCAAAAAAATGAATTGAAATTATTATTTTAAAACAACATGATTTAACCCGCATTCATTTTTATCATAACATGCTCTTACAAGAACAAAAGACCGCTCGTTAAAATGATCCGTTCTGACCCGTGAGGCCGTTACCACGACCAATCCGGCCAGTCTTGTTTGCATAACGTTCATTAAATTCAAACAAATCAATATTTTAAATTTGTATATATAGTTTATATACTACATTTCTTTTGTTTTCACACTGAAATAATAGAGCCAGAGGAGAAGGAAAAGGATAGCAAGCAATTCCTGAACACCATAAGGATACACACATGTATAAAAAGTAGAGAAAATCATAAAGTTATATCTTTATAAACTTTGGAGAAAAAAAGTGTTATTTTATTGGGTGCTATATCTTTATAAATACTTTGCAGAAAAAAAAAACTACCTTATATGCTTTTACTCTTGGACTGGACCCTTTTTTCTTCGATACCGACTTAAAGTGCGTGATATGTTGCTTATTAGGTATAACTATAAATGTTGGTACGGTTCTCTACTTACTATTGACTATTAAATCCTATCATTTATGGTCTAATGATAGGGAGGTTTGGGTTCTTCATTGCAGACCCAAGTTTAATTTCTACTTGTGTCACTTTGATAGATTAAGCAATGACGGATAGAGCTTAGCCTCTTTGCAGACAGTGTTGCAGAAGTCGGTCTAGGCGACCGATTAATCGGCGCCTAGGCGCTAATCGGCTGTTCATCGCCTAAATTTGAGCAAATCGGCCAATAAATCGGTCCAGGTCAAAAGTCAGTCAAGTCGGACTAATCGGACTTGGGTTTTTTTGCTCAAAATCGGTCCTAGTCAGTCCTAGTCGGTTAAAATTTGAATTTCTAAGTACTTGATTTGTCATGTTTAAGTTTAATTGCTTATGTTTGAACCATACTATTTGAAACTTGAAGTATTTATGTGAATTTTGAAATATTATTTTTATATTATTGTGTGTGTGTGTGTGTGTGTATATATATATATATATAGGGAGAAGATCATGCGAAAACCACCTCTTATTGCGAGAACCGCGAGAACTAATGTGAACACAACCAAAAATGCCTAAAAATAGCTAAAAATCACACAAATTTTTTTTTTTTGAATTTTTCAATATTTTTTATAAAAAAATCGCTACTTTTCGAAGCAAAAAAAATAAAAATAAAAATTTTTGGCTTCTAAAAGTAGCGATTTTAACATAAAAAATATTAAAAAATTCAAAAAATTTTTTTTAGATTTTTTGGGGGTTTAGTTTTTAGCATTTTAGCTTGGGGGGGGGGGGGTGGGGGGAGGGGGGGTTTAGGTTTTTGGGGGGTGGGGGAGGGGGGTTTAGGTTTTTTTTGGGGGGGGGGGGGGGTTAGGTTTTTTTTTTGGGGGGGGGGGGGGGTGGGGGTTAGGTTTTTTTTTAGGTTTTTTAGCTATTTTAGGTTGTGTTCACATTGGTTCTCGCGGTTCTCACAATAAAGGTGGTTCTCGCATGAGCTCCTCCCTATATATATATATATATATATAAATTTGAAAAATTACATATAAAAGTTCCCATTCTGATTTATCACGATTAATCCCTAGGCGATACCTCACCGCCCGACTAGCGCCTTCTACAACATTGCTTGCATAGGTGTCAGGTTCTATCCTGAGCCCACTAAGGTTTTCGTCTCATCGTGTGTTACGCCAGAAAGCATTCAACTATTGTAGTGACACAACGTTTGTCAAGTGGCAGTCGGCGATATGATTACACGGAGTAACGCCCAAATCAAACTTTGAAGCCAGCGTGAGCCTGGTTAAAACAACATAGTCTGGTCGGAGTTGGGCAACGGAACTCTCCAATTTGGAGAGTGTGGTGGCCTAGCACAAGAAAGTCGTCATTCCAAAAAAATGACCCAATAACCAATCCATTTAAAGTTCGGGTTATTCGGGTTCCGGGTTTTCGGGTCGGGTTGTTCGGTTTTCATGTTTAGATGTGGAATGAAAATAAATGTTTTTTTTTACAAAATATGATCAAAATGCATAGTGCTACTTTAAAAATATTATCATAGTTTAAACATTAGTTGATGATATGCTATTATAATATTTAGAAGTCACAAAACTTAATATTTCATATATTAAAGACTTCAAACCAAAACACTTCTATAAGAAAAAAACAATAAATGTTCGAGTTTTTTTCGGGTTACGTGTTTCGGGTTTTTCGGGTTGGGTTGTTAGGGTTTTGGCCGAAAAAAGTGACCCGATAACCGAACCATTTAAAGTACGGTTTGGTCCGGTTTGGGTTTCTTGGGTTCGGGTTTTTCAAGTATTTACTAATTTGGGTTCGGGTGGCTTAAATTCGGGTCAGGTAGGTTTCGAGTTTTGGATAAAAATAAACGACCCTAATAACAAAGCCCAACTAAGTCAATTTTATAAAATTGAAAAGCAAATCACAATAAATTTGCCAAAAAAAGTAGTTTATAGATATAACATGGACCAAGGTCTCTATGTATTTATATAAGATGTACAAAACCTAACTCTAGCCCAAGCCAAGACGTTGCCCATATAGCCCGGTACATGAAAAAGCGCAAAAAAAGACATTTCAATTCCACCCTCAAAGCCCTAGCTTACTTCCATTTTTTTTTCATTTCAGTTCACTTCGGAAAACCGGAACCAAAACCAAAACCGATATTGAAGCCGCTCTAGAACCAACATGAACCGACACAGTGGCGGATCTAGGATTCACGCCAAGCCGTAACGTTTAATAAATAAGCCGTAACGAAATCGAAAAAACATCAAATTTTTCCAAAATTTACACTAAAAACGTCAATTTTTTCCGAGACAAGCCGTAGCGGAGGCTACCCCCGGTATACACTAGGTCCGCCCCTGAACCGACATGTTGTAACCAAGTTACGAACCTATAATTTGAAACACATTAAATCAAACCAAGCCCGTTACAACCCGCTTTCAAACCCAAACCATAATCAAAACCAACCCAACTGTTCCCCCCCTTCAAAACCCAACTTTGACCAAGTCTGCCCGAAAACCGTAACCCGTTTGAGTAAAAAACAAAACCCGGTTTACACACCTCTAAAATATAAAATACTAAACACCTAAGCCAGCCCAAAACCATGTCCAAAAAGCCCAATACAAGAAAAAGCCCAATAAAAGAAAAAGCCCAAAAAGAACCTTTTTAATTTACACTCGCATCCACTATTCGTCTCTCTCATCGAAACCCTAACCCTAACCGCCGTCTCTGCAACAATGCCGCCGAAGTTCGATCCGTCACAAGTCGTCGACGTCTACGTCCGCGTGACCGGCGGAGAAGTCGGAGCCGCGAGTTCACTCGCTCCAAAAATCGGTCCACTCGGTCTCTCACCGAAAAAAATCGGAGAAGACATCGCAAAAGAAACCGCAAAGGACTGGAAAGGTCTCCGAGTCACCGTTAAACTCACCGTGCAAAACCGTCAGGCGAAGGTCTCCGTTGTGCCGTCCGCCGCCGCGTTAGTCATCAAAGCGCTAAAAGAGCCGGAGCGTGACCGGAAGAAGGTGAAGAACATCAAGCACAGCGGTAATATCTCGCTTGATGATGTTATTGAGATTGCGAAGATTATGAGAGCTAGATCTATGGCGAAGGAGTTGCAGGGGACTGTGAAGGAGATATTAGGAACGTGTGTTTCGGTTGGATGTACTGTTGATGGAAAGGATCCGAAGGACTTGCAGCAGGAGATTGCTGATGGAGATGTTGAGATTCCTCAAGATTGAGTGGAGATTGTTATGAAGGTTTGTTAGTTTTTTGTTTTATGTTATTGTTTGTTTTGGTTTTGGTTTTGATCTGGATTATTATGAATCTCTAGGTTTATCATATTGACAGTTTTATGAATGAATTTGGGGATAAATTGTCAGATTGTTTAAATTTTGACTTATAATATATCATATATTCTATACATGTGTCTCATTACCTGATATCTAATTTTGTTTGGGAATAGTTTGATGCATATCATGTATTTTACTATTATATTATGAGTTGATTTGATCTGGAATTTTATAAACATTTATGTTTATCATGTTGACAGTTTTAATGAGTGATTTGGGGATAATTTGTTGGATAGTTCAATTGTTGAGTTTAATTGATATATCTGTTTTTAGTTGATCTAGTTATGTTAGATAGTTTTATGATATAACATGTTTTTCATAAATGCTTCACTCTGTGTATATATTGGCTAACATTAGGGTTTATGAGATCATAATTTATTGCATGGGATGGAGAAGTCTAGATTTTGTAGGATTCAGTGGAGATAGGTGATTTGAGAAGGTTTGTTAGTTTTTTGTTTTGTGTTTTTGTTTGCTTTGAGACCATGTGTAGTGGTCAAGCTCAAGGTTTAAAAAACGGAAACGAGTTTCGAGGCGTTTTCCTTAAAAAATAAATATAAATTTATATATCTTATAAAAATAATAATGCTAACTAAATTTATAATCAAATTCATCAAAAAACACATAAAAAGACATAAATTGCTTGAAATTGAGACAAATAGTCAAAAACATCAAAAACAAATATCAGAAACCCCTGAGGCGCACCTAAGGCGCAGCCTTTTTAGTGTCTCAGCCCCTTTCAGGCGCACGTACAATAGAAAACCCCTGTGGCGCGCCCCTCATAATTGTTTTTGGGCGTTTTGTCTAGAGGCATGCTTTGTGGCGCACATGGTCAAGCCCCATAACCCCCATAGATGTGGGGGTGATACGACACATGACAAATGTGTAAGAAAGGGTGTTATATAACCTGAGTGTGTAGTGGGGGGTTATAGCTCAATATAGCGAGAAACCAGGCATGTATGTATATATATATATATATATGTGACTGAGAGAAACCAATGTATGGCGCCGCTATGCATATCACGGCCGTAAAAAAATATCAACCCATAGCGCCTGGGGGGCGGTGCCTTGGCCTGGCACTATGGGGTGCCATGCCCGAGATGGAGCCCGGGTCGCGCTCGACTACATATGGCCCGGTTTGGACTTTTATAAATGTCTAGTTTTCTGACAGATTTATGAATGATTTTGGGGATATTTTTTCATATTGTTCAAATTCTTTGAGTTTTAATCACATACATGTTTTTCGCTACTTGTTAGCAATATGTGTTGGTGAATAATGCGGTGTTGCATTTTCTTTATATTATCAACACAATAAGGAATGTGAAAGAGACTATTAGCTATTAGTGAAACTGGCCTTGTATATTCATATCAACTACTTTATAAATTATTTTTGGGACCTTTTGTCAAATTGTTTAGTTTTTGAGTTTGAATCACATACACGGCTTTTTTACTTAATCTTATTGTGTTGGTGAATAGTTTGATAAGGATTAAACTTTCCAATGCAGTTAGATGTGGTTAATAATAGGAATAGATTACGATTAAGAGCCGTAAAACGTCTTTTTACTTATTCTAGTCGTGTTGGTGAATTATGTGATACTGCATCAAAAGGATGGGGAATGTTAAGGTGATTGATAGCCATTATTCAAACTGTATTTTTATAAGGTTTTGATTTCTAGTTGTTTCGTTCTGTTTATATTTTCTAGTTGTCAGATTTTGATCACTGGTTTTTGGTTATTTTGTGCATCTTGTTATTTGAATATCTGGACTCCCATTGCAATTTTGTGATTTACATTTGATAATTTAAAGCTTCTTAATGAGCTGTTTGACTTATTTGAGGTCAACCTTTTGCGGTTGTTGATTGAAGTGTATCAACAGTTGGCTACGTATCAATAAAGTGATAGTAGAAACATTTTATTTCATGACTGAAACACATGAATACAAAAATTAAATCATGTTTTGACTAATCGTATAGTGTTTGGTTTGACCTATTCAACATGGTTAATTAAATAGGTTGTGTTGACGAGCCATGCTTAACGTCCTTATTTGAAACTATTCAACACTTGTACAACTTAATTGCTACTTGTTAACCTGTCAACCTGGTTGATGCATTTAGATGAATGGGTTGAAATGGTCGTGCTGGTGTTATGATATTTTCAGTGAGTTTGAGCCGTGCTCATGTCAACCTGCTAATTTGACATGATTGACTCCGCTTTGCATCTAGGGGTATACATGGACAGATCGAACTTGGACAGTCACTAGGGGTATACATGGGTCGGTTTTAAGCCCAATCCGAGCCAAAACCAGCATATTTTGTTTGTGGTTTTACAAAACCGATTGATTTTGTACTTCGATTATCAGTTTGACTTCAGGGTTTGGTTCGGATGGATCAGATCTACAGTTGGGCTTGAAATGCTTGTACCAAAAAAACTGGCCCAAACTAGTGGTGCACAAAAAACCCGAACCCGGAACCGGGTATTATAAAACCCGGGTTTTTTATACCCGAACCCGACCCGACCCGACCCTACCCGTAGGGTAGGGACCGGGTATGCATATTTGATCTAAAACCCGAACCCAGAACCGGTTTTTTATACCCGGTTTATACCCAAAACCCGGTTTTATAAATACCCGAACCCGAACCCGGAACCGGGTTTTATAAATACACGGAACCGGTTTTTAAAAAAACCCGATTTTGATGTAATCTTATTTAATTATGTATGCATTAAGACTTCTAGTTCTTATGATTTAACAAAATTATGTATGCACTTTGATGTAATCTTGTTTAATTATTAGGTTTCTAATGATATTTGCCACCGCTACTTAATTATTTAGTATATTTCATTACAAGTGGAAACAAATATGCCAATATATGTTGGCCCTTCTATTTTCTTTGTTTGTTTAATATCATTATTAGTTTTTGTATTTAATAAATTGTGCATCTGTTTATAAAGTTCAAGAATAACCACATGAAGAACTATAAATTGTGCCTCTGTTTATCATTAGATTTGATGTCTATGTGTGAGAGTTATGTTTGATACATTTTATAAGACTATGATTATAACCTTTTGTTAACCACTTATTATTGAATCTAAGCATATGATTATAACCCGAACCCGATCCTACCCGAAACCCGGTTTTTAAAAAAACCGGATTTGTTCACCACTAGCCCAAACTATAGACTATGATTATAACCTTTTGTTAACCACTTATTATTGAATCTGAGCATAAAACATTTGGTTCAGTTTAATGAATTTGGGCCATAGATTCAATAACAAACATTTTAACAAGTTCAGTTTCTGATGGGGTACGGTATTAAACCCGACCCGAGCGGTCAGACTTCCCGTTACGTATTGCTTTTATATTAATTATTTATTATTGTTGCTACTAACCCAACCGCGAGGCCCAACGCGATGTAGTTTACACTACTTTGGGCCGGGGCTTGTAGAGATAACCCCTAACTGGGCCTGGCCCATATCCCCCTATATAAAGAGGTCTTCACCTCTTGAATAGGGCAGAGCATATGGAGCCGCCACACTTTTTGTAGCTGGAAACAGGAGAATCTTCTCCTACCGGCAATCTCTACAGCTCCACTTTCTTCTCTTCTCCATTGCAGATCTAGGTTCAAGAGGAAGAACAAGGTGTGATTCTTCACCCTTATGTAGAACGCGGTCCAGTCATCCCGGGAGGGATCCCGTGTTTCTTCATTGGCGCCCACCGGTTCAAAATCTAAATCAAAGAATCAAAACTCGTTGTTCTCTTCTCCCCATCTCAGGTCTGCTGTTTTAAGATTTCTAGATCCAGGTCTGTTTTCTTCAGATCTGCGTTTTTTTTCAACCAGGTCCAAAAGTTTTTGACCAAGAAATCATCAGATCCGAGCTCCATTGAGCTCCAAAAACAATCTCTCGTTCTCTCCTACAAATTTGAATCTGTACCACATCTTGCTGTGATTGTCTTTCCAAATCTTCTAGATCTAAATTTTTTGCAAGATCCCACAAGATTCTCGGCTTTAAAGCCGAACAAATCAGTCACAGCCCCAAAGGGGGCCCTATGCCTCCATCAACAAGTTTCGCCATCATTTATGCATAAAACAAGACTAGCAATACATTCAATCGGTAAAACGCAACGGGTGATTCTCACGCACGCCGATGAAAGCCTAAAAAGCGCCCTTTACTTATGAGCACGCCGGTCTCCATAGGAGTCTGCTGCTCTACATACGAGCATCTCAGCCTCCATGCGAGCCTGCTGCTCCACATACGAGCACGTAAGTCGCCATCCGCGCAAGCTCCCTTACGCACGAGCACGTAAGTCGCCGGCCGGCGCATGCTCCATTACTTATGAGCACGTAAGTCGCCGACTGGCGCATGCTCCTTTACATACGAGCATGTAAGTCGCCACGCGCGCATGCTCCTTTACAAACGAGCACGTAAGCCGCCATGCGCGCATGTTCCTTGACATTTGAGCAGGTAAGTCGCCAACCGCGCATGCTCCTTGACATTTGAACACGTTGATCCCCATACGAGTCTGTTGTTCTACATACGGTCATCTCAGCCTCCATGCGAGTCTTGCTGCTACACATGTAAGCACGCTAATCTCCACGCGACCCTGCTGCTTTACATACGAGCGTGTGTGTCACTCGCGCGCGCATGCTTAGCCATATATGAAAACGCTTACAAAACGTAAACTGTGCTACAAATGCACGCACCACTTTGGGTATACGCAAAAACACATTGGCTGAAATAAAGTTTCGCTTACACCTACAATCTTCAAGACAAGCCACATCTCCTTGCTTCATGCCACATTGTTGTTGTGTCACACCAGAGGATTAGCGCAGGCTCGGGTCTCCACTTCATTATTCCTGACGCAATTTTATGCCAATTCTCATTCGCGATAACCTGTTCAAAGTGGATTAACACGTGCAACTATTGTAGACAGCAGTTTACAAAGATTCAAACACTATAAATACATACGCTTCATGGCTTAAGACACGCGCGCACCTTGCGCTAACCAACAGAAGTCACACCATAGGGTGAATATTTTACAATAGCCACACGACTGTGTGCGCACCGCTAAAGCTAGGCCACACTCACCTGACAAAGGCGAACCGTCAGTGACAACATAATGATCGCCGCATCAGCAGCCAACTCAAGGGTCACCAACAACGACATTTGCACCCTGTCAGAATTTAAATTTCGAGAAATTTTTCGCCTAAAATTACAACGAAACTGCAAGTTGAAGTTAGCAAGGGTTGCGTCGCATGCTTCATCAACCAATGATCATGCGCGCCAGCTCTCAAAAGCAACAGGTATCAATTAACAAGCCTGGTAGCCGCGCCGTAGTAATTGGCAAACACTTACACGCGCGCCAGCTACCAAGACCTAGCAAATTCTTTAAAGACCAGCACACCTTTCCTTTCTCTTTTTCCTGAGTCCAGAGCTCCAACCATTCACTTCGCGCATGGAAGCAGCACTGGACTGGGGGGACTTAAAGGGGTATGGTCCCAAAAAGCCGCGCAGACCATACTCCTTATACGTTAATCAAACTAATCTACAGACCACGCGCGGGCTGCTTGGACAAAACCTAAGCCGAGTGCGAGGTTTAAACAGGATTGAAGATCAGATTCAGCACTTAGCATCCTGAATGAAGGCCCTCAACCCCTAAGCCTTGCGCCAGCTGGTCGGACACACACCAAAGGCCGGGCAAGGGTGGCGGCGCAGGTTCATTTCAGGAAGCATGAAAGGTACGAGTGGCAGAAGAGCAAGCCAATCAGCGTCCAACAGGTTGTATTCTATCGCGCTCCATGATTAACAATCGGGCGTGAGGCAGAAGGAACACAAGGACGCCTACGTGGTTCCAATCAGGGTGCGCCAGCACCAAAGATCTTCTAGAAGACACAAACGGTTGGCACCAAAGGGACAGAGCGGATATTCTTTGTCGTCGTCTTCAGGCCCAAGGCCCATCAGCCCATCTCCTTCTAAACTACTCCGACTAAAGATAGGGTCCTTCATACACAGGAAGGACCGTAGCTAAGCTCAGGAAGGATTAAGAAGATTAACCCTTATGGTCGAAACATAAACCCAACTAATAAACCTAAAACTAGTTACGTACGCGCAACCTTGACAAGCTCATGGCAATGCACCAATAGCAACTACCCACAATCAAACAGCGTGCGCCAGGTTTGCCCAATCAATTTCCACGATGAACAACCAGGGGATATTCATTATTCCATTTATCTCTACTCACAGTGAAAGACAGACGCAACAAGCATGGACAACAACTTTCCCGCATCTGGGCGACTGGTAAGCCTAAAACTCAATCTTTACTTTCGAGCACTCCTAACAAGTCTAGTACTCCTACCACGCTTGCACGCGGAGCAGCACTAGACTGGGGGACTTGATGGGGTACGGTATTAAACCCGACCCGAGCGGTCAGACTTCCCGTTACGTATTGCTTTTATATTAATTATTTATTATTGTTGCTACTAACCCAACCGCGAGGCCCAACGCGATGTAGTTTACACTACTTTGGGCCGGGGCTTGTAGAGATAACCCCTAACTGGGCCTGGCCCATTGAGGTTAGGGGAGGCCCATATCCCCCTATATAAAGAGGTCTTCACCTCTTGAATAGGGCAGAGCATATGGAGCCGCCACACTTTTTGTAGCTGGAAACAGGAGAATCTTCTCCTACCGGCAATCTCTACAGCTCCACTTTCTTCTCTTCTCCATTGCAGATCTAGGTTCAAGAGGAAGAACAAGGTGTGATTCTTCACCCTTATGTAGAACGCGGTCCAGTCATCCCGGGAGGGATCCCGTGTTTCTTCAGTTTCTATGTTTGTTGTGGTTTTAAAATCTAACCAAAATCGAATTGTAACTAAAAAAAGCCACTGGATATTAGTTTGGGTTGGCTTGTTGGTCCCATTTTGTTCGTTAACTTGGTTTCGGTTTGATTAATCGCTTTTTCATTCCTAACCGTAACATGCACACATATGTTTGATTATTGGTTTATTGTTTAAGATCTTGTCGGTCCAATCCGTGTATAATCGATATGTATCTACTAGAGATTTGAAGTTGTCACCTATGTTTTATCTTTGCGAGCTCTGTTGTTCTTTCATCTCCATATATTGTTTCAAGGGTCAAGTTATTCTACAAATGCTTCTAATTGTAAGAAGTGTAAGAAGAATTTATAGAGTGACAAGTGTCCAATAACCTAAAATTAAACCCACTACATCACCACCCAAAACCTAAACACCCACCCCCACCCCATCACCACCCATATATTGTTTGTCACGACCCCCGACCCGGTTTTACCCGTTTCAGGAGCCGCGGGACAGAAATCCGTGGTAATTACATGTTGACAGCGGAATTTTAACAGGATAGTTTAAAACTTGGAAATACCCAATTTATTTTATTTCACAAATTGGGAATAACACCCATAATTTACAATAAAGGTGATTTCACTGGGAAATCTCTGTTCTTCCAAAAACATGTTTCTTTATTTTATTGAGCCACTTCTTCAAGCTTATAGTGCTACACGACACTTTTTCCTTGATCACAGCAGATCACCTGAAACATGTTTTAAAAATGTTTTTTCAGCAGGGAAATACTGGGGAGTCACTCAAGTTGCACAAAACGACACATTGTTATAATATACAGTATTAAGGGTGATTACATTGTTTTTATCAACCAATTACCCCAAATCGGTATTTGTCACTCGACTGTATCTGTGACTATGGTCAGATCACCCATTGGCTAACCCGTTGTCCAATGGTGACGGGAAGCAAGTAATGTATACAAAACCCCACATACCGGCACTAATTGAATATTACAAAGACTTAATCCCTGTAATTATAACTTTTGAAAATAAATAGGGTTTTGGAAACAATTTGATAAAAAGTAGAATGACTCACTTTGTAGATTTAAACGGGCAGAGTTTTGCCTACTGATTAGCCTTGTAACCTAATTTAAACAACAATGCACACGAACTAGGTCAGTAACTAATACAACATTTACGATAACTCACGAGATTAAAACCCTCACAACAAATGACAAAGTGCAATACTTAAACATCCATCGAATTTACGACGAATGACAACGTATAGCCCTAATTTGGGCAGCACTTAAACATCCATCGGATAGTTTCAATCGATCGGACATTGAATCGTAGCAGCGATCGAGTTAATACCCTGTATCGTAGCAGCACCTTGGTACCTTAAAACTTCGATTTTATGCAGTATACTTCGTTTTTGTATGAAATTTTCGACACAGAATGAAAGCCCCAGGTCCAGGCTACTTATAGCTGAAATTTGAGTCTTACACGGCCTGCGTAAGCTCTCTCTTACTCTTACGCGGCCCGCGAGGGCCACCTCAGCGTAGACTAGGGCTAGCGTGTCACACCTAGGTCTGCCACGTGTGTGACACGTGGCCTGTTAGCTAATCCGGTGATTTGATGAGTTGTCGCGGCCCGCGTAAGCCTAGACTTACTCTTACGCGGCCCGCGTGAAACCCAAAAATCTGGTTTTCTTAGTTTTTCATGCACGTTAGGGTTTCAGGGGTCCGAGTTTTCACTTATGGGTCGTTTTGGGACATTTTTGAAGATCCTTACATCCTCCCCACCTTGTTTAAAATCTCGTCCTCGAGATTTATTGAAATAAGTGAGGATACTTTCGCTTCATTTCCGATTCCAGCTCCCAAGTGTATTCGGGTCCTCTTTTTGACTCCCACTTGACTTTGACCAATACTAGTCTTTTGTGCTTGAGAAACTTGACCTTTCTGTCTTCTACTTGAAGCGGTTTCTCTACGAACTTTAACTTTTCATTTACCTCTATATATTGAAGAGGTACTACCAGGGATTCGTCAGATAGACATTTCTTGAGGTTGGATATATGAAATACGTCATGTACCCCGGCTAACTCTTCTGGTAGTTGTAAGCGATAGGCAACTGGTCCTATATGCTGGATTAATGGGAATGGTCCTACGTACCTTGGACTTAGCTTCCCTTTTCTACCAAATCGAACTACTCATTTCCAAGGAGAAACTTTCAAGAGTACCTTGTCTCCGACTTGAAATTCCAGTGGCTTGCGTCGATTGTCTGCGTAACTCTTCTGGTGATCTCGAGCCGTTTTCAATCTTTCCTTGATTTGAGTGATTTTGTCGGTGGTTTCCTGTACAATCTCGGGTCCTGATAATTGACTTTCTCCCATTTCTGCCCAACAAACTAGAGTTCTACACTTTCGTCCATACAGTGCTTCGAACGGGGCAGCTTCAATGCTTGAATGGTAACTATTGTTATAGGAGAATTCAATTAAGGGTAGGTGGTCATCTGTTGGTACACTTTATGTGGACGCGACTCGACTCGGTTCGATTCGGTTCGGTTCGACACGGTTAGGTCCGGCTCATGTCCGACGTCACGACATTCCTCCGTCGTGCGCCCCAGAGTTCGACACGCGAAGCACGGAGCGCCGCAAACCAAGTCCCGTTTACACATCATCATGACATCATCATGATGATGTCATAACCTTGACTAAATGAAATGGTGAAAGTTTAGTCAACAGAAAGTACATCTGGGCCGATTCATTTCAACATTGGGCCGTAACTTGTCTTTTGGGCTTTGACTTCATTTGGGCTTCCAACGAAGACATCTTGTGCAACGAAAACAACATGTGATGAAATCATTGATTTCGTCGAACATATTGGGATTTCGTCGTGATGTCTGATTTCGTCGATCAGATTTCGTTGGAACTTGTTTTCATCATGACTTTACTATATAAGCACAGACAACAGACAGAAACACTAAGCAAGTCTGAATAGATTTGAGAGCGAGCACATTGTAACACACACACTGAGAGTTACAGAGACCATTTGTAAACACCACATTTTAACCGTTTTCTAGCATTAATACATTGAGTGTTAATCGTTGAATATTGTGTCTTACGTGTTCGTAACTTGGTTTAACTTACCCGTTTGGATTCCGCACTTTCGGGTTTGTCGGAAAACAGGGAACAGAGGTTACTCGATCCTCCGGGTGGACCTACAATTGGTATCAGAGCATTGGCTCGATTCCTTGTTAAAACCAAGTTTGTTTATCTTGTGTTTTTGAAAGATTTTCATGCATTTTCAGAAATTGTTCTTAAGTTTTGAGCTTTGAATATCATCTTTTCTGGAAAATCAAGCGTTAAAGTCTTGAAAATCTTGTGTTTTGCTAATAGTTTTTTACAAAACCTTGTTATATTTTATGTATCCATGCTAAAACTTGGTTTTGAGTAAACTTTTGTGTGCAAAAATTGTTGTTCGGAATCTTCGCATCTTCATCAAGTTCATCAGTGTTTTCAAAGTGTTCTTCAAATATTATTGTGCTTGATCTTTGTTGAAACATTACTGAACTGTTATTGATTATTATATTATTATGTTGAAAAAGATGTACAAGTGTGATGATTTGTTTTTAAGAAAAGTGAGCCTCGAAAATTAGAAAAGCATGGTGGGTATGAGTGTTTGACTAAATGATCAACAACTTTCAGTAGATAAGATAAGGTTTGAGTGTTTGGATAAATATCTATTTTGTCTCACCTATTTTCACGAAATCACCTTATATCCTTATTGTTCAGTCAACGAAATCTTTGGTCAACAATATCATCCTGCCACGAAATCACCATAATTGCTGGACGAAATCCCTTTCATCAATCATCTTCTGGACGAAATCAAACAACTGGCGAAATCACCCATCTCCACTTCTCAGCTGAAATCACTCCTCACTCCAGCCGAAATCACCTATCTCCAACTCCCCACGAAATCACCATTTTCGTCCCATTACCCTCCACGAAATCACATCACACCTTTTTCATCAAACATATCTGGACGAAATCACTTTTGGTTTTGGTCAAACATTCTTATTCTTGTGATTTTAAACAGAGGACTTGCAAAAGGTATCTAACTTTGTGTTTTCAAGTTTTTAAGCAGGTACAATTGTTCTAACATCAATCATGAGTTGTACGAGTCCTTGGGATTGGAGTACGGATCCACAACCAGCTCAAAAACAGATGTCGATGGCCGAATATTTAGCGAGTACCATACCTAAACAACAACAAACTATTAGTTCAAGTCAATGGGCAATGGTGTCGAATCAAAATCAGAGCATTCAAAATCTTTTGCTTAGTGAGAATGAGACGGGTAGCAACAATCGCCCGCCAAAGTTAAATTACATGAACGACTATCCATCATGGAAGGGTCGTTTCCATAATTACGTTCAAGTGCAAAACACAGAATTATGGACGTGTTTCACCTCTGCATTTAGTGAAACTCTTGAAGAAGCAGGATCAAATGCGACAACTTTCAATAATATGCAAGAAGCCGACAAAAAGGCATATGATCTGGAGAAGAAGGCGTATGCTATTCTCACTCAAGCACTTCACAGAGTCATCTTTCATCAATTCTCATATTGTAAGACCACGAAAGGTTTATGGGATGCATTGGTAGCGAGAGGAGAAGGAAATGCAGCTACTAGAAAGACACGCCATGATCTATTGAAGAAAGAGTTTGAATCATTTCAGTTCTTGGAGAATGAAACTCTAAATGATATGACTTCTCATTTTTATCATTTGATTAGTGAAATGAGTTCTTATAGTGTTGCTGCAACTCATCCGGAAATGGTTGCACGATTTGCTGATGCTCTACCTCCTAAGTGGAGTCCATTCATTGAGCTTCTAAAGCATACGGGCGCTCTGGATGCAGCCAATGTCAGTCTTTATGAATTCATTCAGAAGTAGGAGCACAAGAACGAAGAGGAAATTCGGCAAGCTAAAAGGATTGCAACTGCACCTCCTCAAAACACAGAAATGTATTTGCCTGGTTTTGGTCCTTCAGCTAGTTCTAGTTCCATTCAGCAACCGAAGCTTCAAACGGCGTTTGTGTCCAATACAAGCTCATCACCGTTTCCACAGTGGAATCAAAGTGCTTACATGTCACAATCCATACCTCAACCTCCACCTCAAGCCCAATCACAACAACAACAAGCGCATTATACCAACAATCCTTCACCCCAAAACACCAACACTGTCAGAGTTGATACTTCCAATCTTTCAAAAGTCAGTGTAGAAGTTGCAAAGGAACATTTGGAACTTCTCAACACAATGTTCAGTTCCTACTGTGGATTGGTAGCAGGTCAAATTGGAAACATCAATGTGACCAATGAAGATTATCAGCAGATAGACCGTGATGAAATGGAGTTAATGGATATCAAGTGGGCGTTTGCAAGTGCTGTTAGAAGGGCAAAGGATTTCATGACTCGAACTGGAAGAACAAGCTTGGAAGGAAAAGATGATACGAAGTACGGGTTTGATAAAGATACGGTTACATGTTTCAATTGTGGCGAAAAGGGTCACTTCAAACGTGAGTGCACCCGACCAAGCAAGCAAGGCAATCAGAATCCGTTCAGAAATCAGACGAGTACTTCTAATGCAAATCAAGACAATCGTGAACGAAGGATAGTAGCGGGGAACAACAGTCAGAACCAGAACCAGAACCAGCCTGGACCTTCAAACACTAATCGAGCATTGACTGTTCAAGCTGATGAAGGATGTGATTGGTCCGTACAGTTGGGAGAAGGAAGTGCATGTTATGCGAAGATCATCAATCACATCAAGCACGTTCACAAGGAAGAATTTTCTGAAAGTGACGACAGCTCGGGTTATAGCGGGAGTTTATATGAAGAAAGCTCGAATGCGGGAGATTATCATTCTGAAGATGGATCTTTTTCTTATCAGACTGCCTTTATGGCAAATGTCTCGGCCTCGACAAGTCAGGTAAATTCTGATCCTCCTACTCCTAGTGTTTGTAATGCTTGTGCAGAATTGAAAGAGGAATCTGAAAAGGTTCACAGTCATAATCAAAATTTAGTGATTGAGTTGTCTAAGTGCAAAGAGGGAAACATGGCTTTAGCTCGAAATGAAAAGGATTTTAAATCTGTAATTGAAACTTTAAAGAAAAGTGTTTCCGAATTAACAAAAACTGTTTTCAACAAACAAATTGGTATTAATAACTACATTAATATCATTGAGGAAACCAAAAAGGAGCTAGCCGTTGCCAAATGCGAGCATGATGCGATCAAGCTCAAATTGGATAGTTATTCTAACTCCCGATATGTGCTTGATCACATCATAGACATTCAAAAGCTGAAAGGGAACGTGAAAGGCGTTGGGTATAAGTCGTGTCCACCCCCTTTGAGACACAACTATACCAGAACGCCCGATGAAGAGGAAATGCCTCGTTTTGAGCCAACTGTACCTCTTGATTATGAGGAAGTTACAACTGGCTTAGGGTTCAAAACGGACAATTCATCGGAGGGCTCATCTGATAGCAAGGAAAAGTCATCATGTGCTTCAAATCAAAGTCCTCCAACCATTGAGGACTATGATTCTTCGAATGATGAATCAGATGTGAGTGATGAGGATAAATCTCTTGATGATAGAAAAAGAGTAGAAGTGCCTTTTGAGAATCACATTCTGTGTGATCCTCCTACTCCTGCTGTGCAATCAACTGGTGCTAAACAAGAGATAGATCCAATCACTGAGACAACATCTACCATTAAAAGTGATAACGTGTTGTACACTTTAGTCGGTGATGACAAAATTTATTCAAACACAAATTTTCCAATTAAAAATGTCAATCAATCTTTGATTGATAAAGTGTTTGAAGATACTACCAGTAAGTTTTTGGAAAAGGGGATCCCGAGAGTTTCAGTAACTCAGTGTGATCCGATTCCAAAAGCTGAAGTTAGAAGAAAATTTAGAAATCAAAAATCACCAACGAAGCAACAACCTATCGCTTTTAAGGGCAAACAACAACAACGAGCTCAAAAGCCTAAGGTTACACAACCAAAGGCTGAAACAAAAGGAGCTCGTTTCAAGAAGAAAAACAAAGACATTAAATTTGAGGCCTCCAAAGGTACTGATAAAGTGGAGACTTTTGAAAATAAGTCAAATACCGATTTTGCTCAAAAAGTCAACATTTTGAAGCGTAATAGTGATAACAATTACACCCAACACACAAACGGGTGTGAAGCTAGTACCTCTGGGTCTACAACTTCAACGTCAGGTCGTCGATCAGATTCTCCTAAGTTTGTTGAAAGGAGAACTTGTTTCAAATGTGGGAAGTTTGGGCACATCATTAAAGACTGTACAAACTCGCCCAAACTAAATTTTGTTGAAAGAGCCCCCTCTGAACAACGTCACTCACAACATCGTCATGTGTCACCAAAAACTGACAAACGCACAGTTAAAGAACAGGAAACAAAACAACGATGTAAAAATGTGAAGGTGATCGAAAAGGCTTTAAAACCAGAAACTGTTAAAAGGAAACCAATTTTGTCACAACCGTTAAAACCGGAGATTTCTAAATCTGTAAATAATACACAATCCGGTAAACAAAAAAAACTTGGAAACCTAAATCGGGTGAAAGTTCAGGGGGAGGTGCTGTGTTTGAAAATCATCAGGAAATTGAAATTACATTTCTTGATTCTCAGGGGCAACCTAAGTCTATGAAGGCTTGGGTCCCCCTCTCCGACTAATCTCTGAGTGAGTGTGCAGGATGTTCCAGGAGGAACTTTCGATAGTCATAGGATTATTGATAGTGGAATGTTCATGCACAAGATCGGCGACAAAAGAAATTGTTGTCTTTGATGGAGAGTGAAAAAGAAAAGAAGACAAAATTGTCTGTCGAAAGAAATTGAAAAGCTTCGACAAATTGAAAATCATTCCAAAGTTTGATTGTTCAAGGCTTTAATCGGGTCCCCAGGATAGATTCAAATCAAAATGTACGCACCTGCAGCACGTCTGATGTTCAAAATCAACAAGATGAACGTGCGGTGTACATTTCTTCGCTGTGTGATTGAAGAAAATGTGTTTGTTGAACAAACCAACCGGGTGTGCGGATGCCTTGGCGTGGATTGAACAACCGCACACTACTTCTCAAGAGAAAGATAAAGACCTTCGCTGGTGCAATATGGAAGACCAGCCGGACCCAGAGGTTTATGATCTTGTTGCTGTGAAGAGATTTCTCAGTAGCTACAAAATCGACTTTGAAATCCACACCTGGTGGATATCCAGTTTGGGAGAGCACTCAGATTCCTTGCAATGCATGAAACAGTTGCAGGATACGGTTTTAAATTTCTAATCTCTCCTTTACTTGTCGATATTTAAGCTGCTTTATGGATTACTATTCTCTCGTACAACACTCTTTGACCAGACAAGTTGACCTCAAATATCACCTCACACGTGATTGTTTCACTATGAAACTCGTCAATGTTGTCATGGTCCACACCGCTTACCGACGTGCCAACTGATTTTTCCAAAATTCGATAAATCAATTCTGATTAAAATTAATTTTGGTAAACGGCATTGAGGTAAAACATGAGTTAACCGACATCGGGAAATCATTTTTGTAAATACCTTTGTGTCTTTTAAATTTATCTTAGTTTGTTGATTTTAGGGGGAGTAAATCCAAATTTGAAAATTCAAAAACATCGGAAAATTTCAAAACCCAAAAACATTGGAAAAACAAAAATGAGTTTCCTGGCGAGAAAAAGAGAAAATGATAGTAAATCAGTGGTCTGTCGAAACCTCTTTAAACTGAAATGCAAAATGAAAATATGTTAAGCACCTCTATATAAGATGTATCGGTAGGCTCACAATCATTTTAAAGTGTGCAGGGTGATATAAATCTTAAATCGACTGAAGACCAGGTGGGAACCGCACATTGGCATATGGTCTTAGTACCGAAATTTCGTTTGATTGATTGCCGAGGTTCTGGGATATTCGGTCTTTATGCTGTCTTATCATCTGGGTATCATGGTTGTATCTTTTACCGAAATATAACGGAGACGAAGTCTAGATCTTCCATGATACTATACATACGTGTACATATTGCATTCGAACTCAATAAGTGATCAACAATCACATGTCCAAACAAAATAAGTGATAATATATCACATTTATCCGGGAGTCAAGTTCGTCTCTTTGCTGTACGAAAGTACTGACCTATTCACGGACTTGCTCCTGTGCCCTCATGCATCTGAAAATCAAGTTCCTCATCAATAAGTGATTCTATCACATAGGGCTTGTTTTTCAATCAAAATAAGTGAGTTTCTCACATCTTTTATACGGTCAAACGGATGATAAATGGTATACTCACCGGTAAGATGAACTCTCGTGCATACCTTGATACGGGAATGTGTCGTGTGTGGATGAACACCGGTCGGTAAGTATAAATCATACCTTAATCGTATCCCCTAACCATGATTACATCTGATAAGTTGAGCTTATGTGGACAACAATACCGATAATTTTTATAGGATGCTTATCTTAATGTGAACTAATTGAACAACAAGAGCGTTTTGGCTTGACCGTACACTGATATGATTCTCTTACCCTCGAAACTCGCAAAAAGAATGTTTGTAAATATTTGTTTACTGCTTTCGTTTCTGCATCTTTGTATATATTTATTTATTGCTTTCCGTCTTTACTTTGAAAAATGAAAAAAATTCCAAAAAGATTTTAGGTGTGTTTTAATCTAAACTTTATAAAAGTCAAAAAGATTTTGCTTCTTGTTTATTTTTTATTGACCGATGTTGGAACTCGAGTCTATCCTACCCAAAATCCTGATTGTAAGCCGAAAAACAATTGCATCTTCATAAACTGTCGAAGTTAACAAGTTTTGAAAGTTAAAAGGTTAAAATTGATCAATTTTCTAAACTTTCAAACTGTTGTCGGTCGGTGTTTAAATGAGATTTGATCTCATATGTGTCTTTTGTTTAATTTATCTAAATTCCAAGCGGTTGTTCTCATTACGTGTTTAGCTTTCTTGTATGTGCAGATGCGACATCAGAATCAGCTAAAGGCGAAGAGAACGTGTCAGATGACAAGTCGTAAAGTGAAGACACGTCATTGATGCAATCAGAAGATCAAGATGATCGGGTTGCAGTTGACCACTTTTCAACACCACAAGGATCTAAAGTTTTGAAGTTCAAAAGACTCACGAGCATCATTCAATGGGGAGTTTGTTGATACACTCCCTGACTGTGACACGTGAAGACCTTTGAAGATCCTCCGACATGAAAGACATGAAAGACACGGAAGACGAACCATCACGAGTAGCGTCCAAGGGGGAGTTTGTTGGTACACTTTATGTGGACGCGACTTGGTTCGATTCGGTTCGGTTCGACACGGTTAGGTCCGGCTCATGTCCGACGTCACGATATTCCTCTATCGTGCGCCCAGAGTTCGACACGCGGAGCACGGAGCGCCGCAAACCAAGTCCCGTTTACACATCATCATGACATCATCATCATGATGTCATAACCTTGACTAAATGAAATGGTGAAAGTTTAGTCAACAGAAAGTACATCTGGGCCGATTCATTTCAACATTGGGCCATAACTTGTCTTTTGGGCTTTGACTTCATTTGGGCTTCCAACGAAGACATCTTGTGCAACGAAAACAACATGTGACGAAATCATTGATTTCGTCGAACATATTGGGATTTCGTCATGATGTCTGATTTCGTCGATCAGATTTCGTTGGAACTTGTTTTCGTCATGACTTTACTATATAAGCACAGACAACAGACAGAAACACTAAGCAAGTCTGAATAGATTTGAGAGCGAGCATATTGTAACACACACACTGAGAGTTTACAGAGACCATTTGTAAACACCGCATTGTAACCGTTTTCTAGCATTAATACATTGAGTGTTAATCGTTGAATATTGTGTCTTACGTGTTCGTAACTTGGTTTAACTTACCCGTTTGGATTCCGCACTTTCGGGTTTGTCGGAAAACAGGGAACAGAGGTTACTCGATCCTCCGGGTGGACCTACATCATCCCAGTTTCCACCAAAATCTATTACACATGCCCGGAGCATGTCTTCTAGGGTTTGAATCGTCCTTTCACTTTGTCCGTCTGTTTGAGGGTGATAAGTTGTACTTAAATTTAATCGCGTCCCCATTGCTTCTTGGAAACTTGTCCAAAAATGTGAAGTGAAGCGACTATCCCTATCCGATACAATGGAGAGTGGGTCTCCATGTAAGGATACTACCTCGTCTACATACAACTTTGCTAACCTTTCCATGCTGAAGGTTTCCTTCATGGGTAAAAAATGAGCTGATTTGGTTAATCGATCCACAATTACCCAAATCGCGTCATTACCTTTTCTGGTTTTGGGTAATTTAGTAACAAAGTCCATGGTTATAAGTTCCCATTTCCATACAGGCATTTCTAATTGTTGAAGTAGCCCTGAAGGTTTCTGGTGTTCTGCCTTAACTTGTGAACAAGTTAGACACTTAGATACATATCTAGCTATGTCCTTTTTCATTCCTATCCACCAGAAATTATTTCTTAAATTTTGGTACATTTTATTGTTACCAGGATGCATGGTATACCTAGATTTATGGGCTTCCTCCAAAATCTTATTTCTTAATTCTCCCTGCTTAGGTACCCAAATTCTTTTATTGTGGAATCTCCAAATTCCATCACTTCCTTGTTCTAATTCTTTGATTCGTCCTTTCATTCCCTCAGCATCATCCTTAATTGCTGTGGCTTGAACATTCTTTAGTTGTTCCATTAAGTCTAATTGTAAACTTAATATAAGAGTACGAACTCGCTTTTGCTTTTCATGATACTTACGACTTAAGGCATCTGCTACTACGTTTGCTTTTCCTTCGTGATATTGAATATCACAGTCGTAATCGCTTAAAATTTCCATCCATCTTCTTTGCCTCATATTCAATTCTTTTTACCCAAATATGTACTTTAAGCTTTTATGATCTGTATAAACTGTAAATGTAACACCTCGAAAATTCACGTCCTATAATGTGTTGACACGTGTCATATGTTTGAACGTGTGAAAAGAATGTTATAAAAGGATTAAAGTTGACGATCATGGAAAGTATGTGAAAATATGAGTTCTAACTGTCAACAGTGAATAAATATATTGAATATTAACCCTACATGATGCTTATACCTTCAAACGAATAAATCATGGATCATACGAAGTTAAAAGTGAGAGATTACAAACTGCAGGGGCTAAATGTGTCAACATGTTTAAGTTATACCTCTGAGTGACCTTTTGGACAAACCCGAAGCTTTGTAACGATTAATTATGCTCACTAGAATGCACGATAAAAATTTCATAAAGTTTCGTTATCGTATGAGAAAGTTATGATCAAATTCGTGTACGAGGGGTTAAAGCGTCAACGTTGAAAGTTTGGACCTTTCGGGTGACAATAAAGTTAACCGGGGACTAAACAAAGTGGGTAAATATCTTAAAGCCCTTATATGTCAATTTAGAGGGTTTAAAGTGCAAGAAAATAAGTTAATTGACCTTTCGGAGGACCAAGAGCCAAGGATGCAAACTGAAAAAGAGATTGTTGGCCCTGATGACATGCTTGCGCACCTCAACACCCACACCCTTGCGGTGCGCAAGGTATGCCCAGATGCAGAAAGTTGGCTGTTGGCTGTTTTAAACGTTGCAACTGACCTTTAACAACCCCTAAACATCTAGGGACACTTGTGGATCAGTTGTGGTAAGTTATAGACCTATGTGTCAACATTTTATGGTGTTCTTGATCACTATATAAAGGCTTCATGTGCAACCATTGTGATCACACCTTCTCTTGCACTTCTGATCATTCTTGGAGCTCCAAAGCAGACTCAAGTGGTCATAATTCGTGCATAGGACTTCAGTAAGTTTGCTAATCCTTTCTTAGTTAAGTTTTAGCTTAGTTTTAGCTTAAAAGTCAAACCGTCGTAATTAACGGTTGACTTTAAGATTAATCACTAATGGTCCAATGATTAGTCGAATCAAAAGTAGTTATAAGTTGGTAATTATGTGGGTAATAAACCCTTAAAAGGGTTCCCCCTGATTCCCACTCTAACTAGGTCAAATGTCGGGTCAAACTTGTGATAAAAAAGTCAACAGAATACTTAGTTTCTAATTTATGCATAATTAGCAATGTAGAAAACATACAACCTGTTTGATCATTAATATAACTTGGTAATTAGTGTAATAACATGTCTAAACATGTTCAACCCGACAATTTCCTGTTTAGACCCGGTTCGGAACCGAAAGTCGCAAAGCTTTGACTTTTGCTTTTGCTTTGACTTCAGTTCTGACCCGTTATGGTATGTTTTAGAAATACCTTAGAGCTTCATTTGGACCAGGTTACATGCTAGTATAACCCTCTGTGATTGTACACCATGGTTCATTAGTTAACCAATTAATACGCATGATTCCGTTAAATGCTCATATGTTGACCATTATGCCCTTTTCACTTTAAAACGTGATTTGTGAAAATGTAAAAGTGTAGAAACCTTAGCTACTGATATATAAACTTTTATGCAAAGTTGACATCAGTTTGAGGTGTAGATTGAGAGTTATGCTCATTAGCGTAATTAAGAAGCTTTATGTTAATAAAACGGCATAATTAGCGTATAGCCTAGTTAAGCCTACTTTTTGATATCAAAATCTTTACCCACTGATGTAAAATATTATTTTGGGATTTTTGAAGATTTTTAATTAATTTTAGGCTGAGCATAACTCATAGTCGTAGGCTTAACCCAGTAATTGTCGGTTTTGCCCTTACGGGCTATAAAATGAGTTTTACACATCCAATTGACTCCAAACCTTTTGCTACTGATTTTAAATGATAAATAAATTATTTTAAGCCCTTTGGAATAATAAAAATATCAGCTTTATGAATAGAACCCGGAAATGGCTTCTAATTGCCTTTTTAAGCGTTTTTAACGCATAGTATGTACTAAGACTATTTTAAACATACAAGGGTTTATATCTAATGATATTTGAGGCAAATTATAATATTTTAACAGTAAGAAAAAGGTGTTTAACTCAGACTTCGGTTTTGAGCTTTACGGCTTATGTGAAATTACCAAAATGCCCCTACGGTGCATAGTTTGATTATAAATGGTAAATTCACATATATACTTTACCCTACTGTTATAACTTAGGAAAATAAGTATTTTTGCTGATTATATCAGACCTATAACTCAGGTAAATACTTAAACCCTTTTATAACCTTTTAAATGACCAAACTACCCCTACGGGGCCTAGTTTGTGTTTAAATACGTTTTGGGCATAATGGAAGACATCTTACTGATGTCACAACATATTTGAGGCATAATTAACATAGGAAACCTGTATATGGCTCTCATGAATACCCGTCACGCTTATTACGCGTACGGTTCGGTTTGTGTAACAAGTTTACATAAATTTAGCCGAAACGGGTCAAACCTTATTGGTTTTATCTCAAAATCCAGAATGTGTATGAAATACCCATATTATACAAGTATTCAAACTTTTCGGGTCTAAAACACATTCTATTCCGGTCTTCGCTTAATCATGCGTTTGAACCGTATATTTCCTTAAGACTAACCGGTCTAAGCTTAGGCTTAATTAAAGACCAGTTAGCATTCTAATTGGTTATTTATACCATCATTCCAGACTAGAGCCTTCCGGTAAATTGTACCTACGCTTACTTAAGTGAATACGGCTGAGTTATTAATTCTTGCTATTTAAGACAGGAGCTAGCTCAGGTAAATACTCTTAACTTATTTTCCCTATACGGGCTTGGGATACGGTATTATAAAAATACCGCTTGGTTGGGTATTGAATATTTAATCTTATTGTGGTTAAATTATTGAGGTAACCCGGTTTAATCTGTATTGTTTGAAATAAAAGCCTTTAGGGGTTAATGACCATGTCCCGGATATCCTTGACATCATTGTATTATAAAATGGCCACGTCTTAAGCACGGGGTGTAGGCATACACCTGACAGTTGCTTAAGTAATAACGGTATCTCACTCTCTTGTGGGCCTATACTTGTGGCGTGTCTGTTAATTTGACTCGGTTTCTACATCGGGCCCTGAACGTACAACGAACATGTAAATCTGTATACAAGATTATAACTATAATTGTCCCAAGTATAAAAGATTAATTTTGCCTCTGTGCATTTTAATCAAATCATAAAAAGATATTTTGTGCCACGTGCATTCAAACCAATTTTATCAAACTTTTTCAAATGAGTCAGTTGAGTTTATTTACCAGTGAAAACTGACGTATTTTCCAAAAGGGTTAAGTGACAGGTACTGGACGTAATTGGCTGGAAGCTCAGGGCGCTAATAAGGAATCTTGCAAGTTCTAGGCGTCTAAAGTCTGTTGAATAAATGTTTATATTTTAAGATCCGCCTGTGGATCCTTTACTTTCCGTTGTAATACTTGGATATTACTTTATATTCGGATTGTAATATAATTACCTTTTGCTTCCGCTGTGTATTTATATATTGTGTTGTTTGACTATTATGTTGCCAACCACGTCACGATACTCCCCACCGGGCCCACCGGTGACACGTGGAATAGTCGGGGTGTGACAGTAAACTTACTTCCATACAGATAATGTCTCCAAATCTTAAGGGCAAAAATTATGGCTCCTAATTCTAAGTCGTGGGTCATATAATTTTCCTCGTGCTTTTTCAATTGTGTTGAAGCATACGCAATTACCTTCTTGCGTTGCATTAGCACACATCCTAATCCTAGCTTAGAAGTATCGCAGTAAATTTCAAAATTCTCTGTTCCTTCTGGCAAGGCTAGTATTGGGGCTTTTGTTAAGTTTTGCTTCAAAATCCTAAAGGCCTCTTCTTGCCTGGGTCCCCATTCAAACTTAACTGCTTTACATGTTAGCTTAGTTAATGGCACTGCTATTTTGGAAAAATCCTTAATGAATCGTCTATAGTATCCAGCTAATCCTAGAAAACTTCTAATTTCCATAGCTGATTGCGGAACCTTCCACTTAGTGATTGCTTCTATCTTGGAGGGATCTACGTGAATACCTTCGTGATTCACCATGTGTCCTAAAAATTGCACTTCCTGTAGCCAAAATTCACACTTCGAGAATTTGGCATAAAGCTTTTCTTTTCTTAACAAAGTTAAAGGTGCATGCAGGTGTTGACAGTGTTCATCCTGACTTTTGGAATAAATAAGTATATCATCGATGAAGACAATTACAAATTTATCCAAATATGGTTTACAGATCCTATTCATCATGTCCATGAATGATGCTGGAGCATTTGTTAACCCAAAGGGCATGACTGTTAACTCGTAATGACCATACCTAATTCTGAAAGCAGTTTTAGGTATGTCTTCTTCTTGTACTTTCAACTGATGATAACCGGAGCGTAAATCTATCTTAGAAAAATATCTAGCTCCCTGAAGTTGATCAAAAAGATCATCAATCCTAGGTAATGGGTATCGATTCTTAATTGTAACCTTATTCATTTCCCTATAATCGATACACATTCGCATCGAACCATCCTTCTTCTTTACGAACAACACTGGTGCTCCCCACGGAGATGAACTGGGCTGTATAAATCCTTTGCTTAATAATTCATCTAATTGCTTTTTCAATTCTAGCATTTCGGTGGGTGCTAACCGGTAAGGTGCCTTGGCTATTGGTGTAGTTCCAGGAATTAGATGAATTCTAAATTTTACTTCTCTATCAGGTGGTAATCCAGGTAGTTCTTCCGGAAAGACATCCGGGTATTCTGATACTACTGGAATATTCTTAAGTTCCTTACCTTTAGTGTTAATGATTGCTGAAATCATATACACTATTTCTTGTTTTCTTGAATAACTGGCCAACTTCATTACTGAAATGAATTTCAGTGGTTTTCGTGACTTATCTCCTGTAATCATAATTACTTCTCCGTTGGGTGCACGGATTTCTATGGAATTCTTATCACAGAGGATGCGAGCATGGTTGGCTACCAACCAATCCATTCCTAATACGACATCGAATCCTGCTAAATTCATGGGTAATAGGTTTGCAGAAAATTTATGACCTGAAAGATCTATATTTTCTTTTTGCAAAACCATATCTATGTTAACAGAATTCTCGTCTGTCGTTTCTACTGTGAAAACTTACCTAAGTTTTGTTAAGGGTAGCTTAAGAGCTTGGCAGAATGAAGTATTTATAAAACTTTGGTTTGCACAAGAGTCAAATAATACTTTTGCATAAACGTTGTGAACTAAGAACGTACCAGCTATTACGTCAGGAATCAGTTCAGCTTCCTGCGTGGTTAATTGAAAGGCTCTTGCGTTTTTCTTTGTAGTCCCTTCGGCAGGTTTGGCCTTGTTATCTGCTGGTTTGACCAATTTAGGGCATTCTGGTTTGAAATGCCCAGCTTCTCCACAGTTATAGCAGACTTTGTTTTCTTTCTGCAATCTTCTTCACGATGTCCTATCGCTTTGCAGAAGTTGCAGGGTTCAATATTTTATATATTATAATAGGCATCCGTACACACTGGTTATCTTACAAAAGTTTTATTTTTAGTTATTTCACATAATTATATTTTTATTATTATATTATTATTAAACACATATTCCTACAACCACAGTCACACCATCCCTGTCAGCTGGCATCTCAGAAACGACGTTCCCTCTCATCGTATTTCCAGGATATCCTCTCCCCTACTTCCCTGATTCTATTCCCGACGTCCACCAGCTCCTCGCCATAGTGGCGGAGTTCAGCCAAGTTCTCGGTACTCATTGGTGGGTGTAGTGGAGGCTCGGGGTCAAATTGAGGGAAAAAGGTATTAGGGTTATTTAAGAGGTTCTGAAATTGCCAGTCGGTAGTCCACCACTCTTCTAGTTCTGCTGGTAGAGGTTAGGAGTGGATAATAGGATCTGGGATATCGGGCTCTAGATCAACTGGAAGTTGTGCTTCCGCTGGGTAATTAAAGAGGTTTTCACCGGCAGGTCCGATGAGGTCACTAAGTGCTAGTTTGTGATCCAGCTCCTCCCAGGATGGCATTTCCTGGTCTTGCCTGGAAGTTTCCCCAATCTCTATTCCTTTGCCTTTATCTTTGGGATCCTCCGTCTTTATAACTTTCCGTGTTGCTGGTTTCTTCCTGCGCACACGCCTCCAGCCCACGAATCTTCTTCTCTTCTTTGGCTTGGGTTTCTCCGGAGGTTGGGCTTGAAATTCCATAGGTTCATCCACATCGGCACAATAACTGGTAAAGTCTCTGGAAACTTCCACATTCACCGAATAGAGATTGAGATTATGAAGAGCTTCAGACAACTCATTCATGCTGTTTAGCATATATGAAGAAACACACACAAAATTCTAGGTTAAAATTTTATAAATTAAATTTTCACAGAATCACAGAGTGGCAATCAGAAAAAATTAAGTATTTCTAAATACTTAATTGGCTTAAATCAGTGGCTCTGATACCACCTTTTTCTGTCACGGGCCCCGGCCCGGTTTTACCCGTTTCAGGAGCCGCGGGACAGAAATCCGTGGTAATTATTATGTTGGCAACGGAATTTTAACAGGATCGTTTAAAACTTGGAAATACCCAATTTATTTTATTTCACAAATTGGGAATAACACCCATAATTTACAATAAAGGTGATTTCACTGGGAAATCCATGTTTTTACAAAAACATGTTTCTTTATTTTATTGAGCCACTTCTTCAAGCTTGTAGTGCTACACGGCACTTTTTCCTTGATCACAGCAGATCACCTGAAACATGTTTTAAAAAGGTTTTATCAGCAGCGAAATACTGGCGAGTCACTCAAGTTGCACAAAACGACACATTGTTATAATATACAGTATTAAGGGTGATTACATTGTTTTTATCAACCAATTACCCCAAATCGGTATTTGTCACTCGACTGTATCTGTGACTATGGTCAGATCACCCATTGGCTAACCCGTTGTCCAATGGTGACGGGAAGCAAGTAATGTATACAAAACCCCACATACCAGCAGTAATTGAAGATTACAAAGACTTAATCCCTGTAATTATAACTTTTGAAAATAAATAGGGTTTTGGAAACAATTTGATAAAAAGTAGAATGACTCACTTTGTAGATTTAAACGGGCAGAGTTTTGCCTACTGATTAGCCTTGTAACCTAATTTAAACAACAATGCACACGAACTAGGTCAGTAACTAATACAGCATTTACGATAACTCACGAGATTAAAACCCTCACAACGAATGACAAAGTGCAATACTTAAACATCCATCGAATTTACGACGAATGACAAAGTATAGCCCTAATTTGGGCAGCACTTAAACATCCATCGGATAGTTTCAATCGATCGGACATTGAATCGTAGCAGCGATCGAGTTAATACCCTGTATTGTAGCAGCACCTTGGTACCTTAAAACTTCGATTTTATGCAGTATACTTCGTTTTTGTATGAAATTTTCGACACAGAATGAAAGCCCCAGGTCCAGGCTACTTATAGCTGAAATTTGAGTCTTACGCGGCCCGCGTAAGCTCTCTCTTACTCTTACGCGGCCCGCGAGGGCCACCTAAGCGTAGACTAGGGCTAGCGTGTCACACCTAGGTTTGCCACGTGTGTGACACGTGGCCTGTTAGCTGATCCAGTGATTTGATGAGTTGTCGCGGCCCGCGTAAGCCTAGACTTACTCTTACGCAGCTCGCGTGAAACCCAAAAATCTGGGTTTCATAGTTTTTCATGCACGTTAGGGTTTCAGTGGCCCGAGTTTTCACTTATGGGTCGTTTTGGGACATTTTTGAAGATCCTTACAGAATTATATACTAATATGATCCTTAGTGATCATCTTGTAATACCAAAACTGTTATAATCATAGTAGAAATACATGTGAAGCAATTAATGATCCAGGATCTGTTTATGCATACATCACGAGTTCTGAATGCAAATCATGCTAATTGATCGAGTTTGATTGATGATTATTATTGCTGATTGTTATTCGATTAAATGATGGCTAGAGTTGTATGAGCATTAGGGTTATGTTAATAATGGTTATTCGATGAAAATGGTTCTAATGAATCTGATGTGAACGATGATACTGTTGCTTGTGGTTGTTAACTGTTCAAAGAATGACTAGGGAATGAATACACGAATTTAGTTGTTGATGATTGGTTGAGTATGAGGAATGATTGTGATGGTAGTTTTGCTAAACGGCTGAATTAGGGATATTATGAATACATGTAATTGCTGCTTATGATTAGATCTAGGGTAGTATGAATGTGTTGCTTTGTTAGATTATTAATGTTAGTTGTTTACAGAAATCAATGTGAAATAAATGGATAATTGGTTGTGTTGATCGAATGGGTATAAGTTTGGTAACTGTTTTGAATTAGTTAAACACATGTAACTGATTTCCTTAATTTATGGTGATGATGTAACGAATCGCACAAGCTCCTTGGTCGCACAAGGGCTAGTCACACAAGCTATAGATTGTTGTGGTACAATCGTTTAAACACGATGTACAAGGTATCGTGGATCGCACAAGACTGTGCCGATCGCATAATACATTGGACCGCACAAGTAGTTATCTGTTGTATATCTTTGGGCCGCACATGTTATTGGGTTGTATGCCTTATTGGGCTGGGTTTGGACTTGATCGCACAACCCATTGTGGATCGCACAAGTTGTGCTGATCGCACAATAGGTTGGGCCGGGTGTTTCATTGGGCCTTATCTTACTGATCGCATAAGATGGTTGGGCTTGCACAACCATAACGACCCAATCACTCGAGTCGCACAAGTTGGGTTATGTTTATGTGGACTGTATGCTATTGTTTAACATTTCGAGTGTAGGTTAACTAGTTGCCATGATCCTACGTGTTTGCCATGATCGTTATGTGTTCGTAACTTGTTAGTTTATGTGTAAACTTACGTGCACTACTTGAACCTAGACCTGACTTGTATGGTAACCATGTTAGGACGTGGTTGACCACTAGCAGCTTGATTGACCTTTTGTTTATCTGCCGAGCAAACCTAAGGGGAGTTCACACTTTCTACAAGGCATGGGATTCCCGGTGGTTGGGAATGGGTAAATGATTGAAAAGAAACCTGCGTATTCTTCTTGGGTAAAATACGTACCTCCACCCTCTTAATTGAAGGGTGACAACATTGGAACCTGCATGATCTCCTTATGTGGGACACGTACCTCCACCCTCTTAACTGAAGGGTGACAACATTGATACTAGACCAAAAACTCTATCATAAGTTCCTCATTTTTATATCGACTTAATCGCGGGGCCAATGGCGAACGGGTCATTAGTTAAATAGCGCTATTAGGTTTGACAAGCCTCACACCGTGCCGCAGAGGACGCGAGTGGACTAATGGATCTGGGCACGTCAATGATGATAGACATTGACTTAGGGCACCCAACTTTCTCAGTCAGTAGTCGATATGGTAACGGGTCTAGTGGGATATTCATGGGGTAGCCCCAACGGCTGGGAGCCAGAGAAAAAGAAATGGAATAACTACGTTTTTAAACTATGGGGTAACCCCCACGGAAAATAGCCAGCTAAAAGAAACCTATGTTTTTGAAACGACTTAAAACGAACACCCAACTATGAACTCGCTCAACTTTGTTGTTGATTCGTTACTATATGCCTTGCAGGTCGTTGTGGGACATGGACTATTGAGTTCCATGATGAACTTATGAACTTTTAAACTTATGTTTTGGTTTTAAACTTTATGCTTCCGCTGATAACTTGAACTTGGTTAATTTGTTTTGGACACCAATTATATTGTTGGTTGGTTTCATATTTACTTTAATACATTGTTCAATATGATTGGTGACTTGATCCTGGTCATGTCACGCCTCCTGCGGTGATACTCCGCGTGTGGAATTTGGGGGTGTGATAGTTCATGAACACATTTATTTCCTTAACGAACGAACACAGACAAGACCTTGTTCGTGTTCGTTCGGTTCGTTTACAGCCCTACGTATGTATATATTAATTTGAATGTAAACTATTGTCTACAATATTTGCGTGTGTATTACTACTTTGTGCATGTATCGTGAATGAGAATTGGCCCACGTGCATGTGTCATAGGATCCTTCCCAGTTTGGGGCAAGTTTTCCCGGTGCTCTGCGTTAGAGGCTTCATTGTCGCGGAAGACGTAATTTCCAGAGTTGTAAGTGCAAATGCGAACATGCGCATTGTAGTACTTTTCTAGCTTGGACTTATACTTGCTTCATTTATGGTCGCGTACTCGTGCCATTTGTCCAATAAGTCCATGTCTAGCCGGCATTCAAATTCGTTGTTGATGGATTTCACTACGAGCATGCGCAGTGATGGGAGACCGATTTTGGCGAGAATAACCGCTTCAAAGCCATAGGTCAGGCTAAAGGGTGTTTCGCCATTACTGGTGTTAGGTAGGGCCTGATGCACCCAAAGGATACTTGGCAACTCATCGACCCTGTTGGTCCCGTTGATACAGGATCTGATCGTAGGAACAAGATGAATCGATTTCGTCTTAATGTGCGGAATCCATTACGACGAATCACAGATTTGTGCAACACAGAATTCAACGTTTAACTGCTTGTCTGTTCGTTCTATTAACTGTTCTGAAAGTCACAAGATCCGGTAGAAGTTACAGACTATCCGTGCGTCTCAAAAGGTTCTGACAAAGTAGCACCGGACCTTCAATTTATAGACAAACTCAGGAATCTAACAAGTGTTGTCCGTGCGGGTGGGCTACCCGTGCGTATGGCTTACCCGTGCTTATGGCCATCCGCGCGTATGACTTATCCGTGCGGATAAGTCATCCGTGCGTATTACCATCCGTGCGTATTGCCATGCGTGCGGATGAATTTGTCCCAAACAACACTTTTACATACAAAACCTATTCCTGAGTTGTCGTGCTAACTATATACATACATTCAGACATTATACATAATCACAGAATACAAAATATGACTACATGCTGACGGAAGCTACAGACGTAATGTACTAACAGACTCCCCCTCGGATGTAGCTGTAGTACCTTCCAGCATAGTCTTTAATTCCTTCTGCTGCGTCTTCGTTCACGCGCTTTCTCTCTTCTTTTCTGTGCCTTTTCCTCCAACATTCTTTTTCTCTTTTGTCTTCCCTCAGTCAACCACCAATGTCTGTAGACAGGATCTCCATCACGCTTCCGTTCCCATCTTGGAATTTTGTTTTCTTCAGATTCAATTGGTGTTTGATCTGTTGGAGGAACAATCCCCATTCTACGTTTTCCCATTTCAGCAGCTCTTTCAGCAATCTTTTTGGAGCGTTGTTCACGCTTGTATACTTTCAAGAACTCATCAATCTCTAGATCTCTCCATTTAGTCTTCCAGTATCTTCCAGAGTTGATATCTTTTGCGTAACAAACATCCACAACTTTTTGATATTGCAAAGCTTGCTCTCTATCAGGTCTCTCATAGACTATCTTGTTGTAGAACAGACAATCGATATCTTTCTTCGAGCACTTTACAAGCCACATAGGATCTAACACACAAATCCTTCTTGCTTCTCCTGTGGACTTGTTATTTAAAGAAATTATTACTTCAGCTGTAGTTTGATTATACAACCACCCTTCAAACTCATCGTGGAAAACTTGCTCCATCGCCCGTAACGGCATATTCTTCAAGCAGCTTGGAGGTTTGATATCCAGAGTAATATCCTTCTCACCACTTTCTAAGATTCTGACAATCTGTTGAGGAAAGTGTGGTTTCCAATCAGGATATCTTTTCTCAGCTTGCAGCTTCACATAATTCCATAACCTTTGATCATGTTGTCTGACATCCAACCCATGGTAATATTCTTTGATGTTCTTTGTTTTGACCAGCTCATCTATATCCCACCATGGTAGAGTTTTGATATCAGACAAGAACTCAAAATACTGTACTCCCTGTTCTCTTCTGATTGCATAAACTTTTAAGTCTTCCAAATATCCCCACGAGAGAATGTCACCCCAAGAGAGTTCTTTGTCGTGTGTAAAGAATTGCAGTGCTCGAAGTTTCTTTCTCTCTTTCGGCATGACTTTGTACCATTTCTTTCTTTCTTCTGCAAGATTTTCTCTCGGTATGGTATCTGGAATACCTTCTGTAGACACTTTCTCCACTATCTTTCTTCTAATTTCATCGACATTTCGATCTTTGAACATTTCCGTCAACGAAGGAAATGATTCACCAATCCCAGAATAATGAAAATGAACTTCATCATCAGATGAATCTGAAGCGTCTTCAACGATTACATCATTGTAATTATCAGCTTCAAAGGCATATCTTGGCTCAAATACATCTTCAGAAGTTTCAGGAATCTCATCTTCAATATCGAATTTAAATTTACCCTCTTGCAAACCCAATTCTTCTAACATCTCTTCCCTTGTTCTTCTAACCTCAATCACTTCCTGATTTTTATCTTGTAAGAAAATGATGGTAGGATTTGTGATGAATACCTGATCCATGTGCTGCTCTTCAGAAGTAGAAGTTTCTTGATGATCATCGTCTTCTTGTTCGTTGATCTGATCATTCAGAAACTCCTCAATCCTTTGTTCATCAATAGGATTCTTCACAATCAATCCTGAAGAACCTTGATCATTGTCATCATTCTTCTTATCATCATCTTTCTTATTATCATCGTCTTTCTCATCATCGTCGTCTTTCTCTTCATCTTCATCTGCTTCATCATCTCCAAGAAGTTCTTCATCAGAATCACTAACTACTTCTCCCCGAGCTTTCTTTGCTTCTTTTCTCCTTTTCATAACTTTCATTCTGTAAAGACCTTCTTTTACGTTGAGTGGCACAGTATAAGCATTGCCAACAAGAACAAACTGCTTTGTCTTCCATTCAAGTAGCAACACTTCTTTCCCCTTTTTCTTCTTTTGTGCAACAGCAACTCTACGAATGATTTCATGAGAATCAATGATTTGAGAAGGCTCTCCAACTAACATGAAATCTTGACCATGTACAACTTGTTCTTGAGCAACTTGTGCTTGAGCAACTTGTTCTTGAGCATTTTCAGCATCAATCATTTCTGCATCAACTTGACTTGAAGAGCCACCAGCTTCTTGAACATCTTCCACTATACTTTTGTTCTTTTGTATCGCATCCTCAGCTAGTCTTCGCTCTCTTTCAAGTCTTCTTTCTTCAACTTTTTCTACTTCAATTTCATTGTAAGCAGCATGAACATCCTTCTTCAAAAGATTTTCCACAACAAAATATAACATCTTGAGTTGTTCATCTTTCATCACTTTGTCAGCTTTCATGGCTTCCATCTCCATCTTCATTGCTTTCATTTCATTTGAATTAGCTTCACTCATTTCACTGAGAAGCTGATTGAGTGACTGATTTATATCTTGGAGATTCTTTGTCTTCTCGTTTAATGAAGAAATTTCTGCCATAAGAGCTTCAATCAATTTAGCATGATTATCACCTTCTTCCTTTGTTTTATTCATGGTGTTTTCTTCATGAAAGATTATCACCGATCTGAGTTGATCATGAGCTTTCATTATCTTGTTCACTTGCTTCAATAAAAGATCACGTTCGCTTTCAGCTTTTTCTTTTTCTTTCTCAAGATCTTTGACTTTCTTTGCAAGAACTCTCACTGCTTCATTGTTGAATAAGTCATCATCAAAATTCAGATCTTCCAACGGATCTCCTGAAGCAGATGGCATATGGCTAAAGAAATCTTCTGAGTCTCTTGGACGTGAGGATGATTCTGGAATCTCTATGTTTTCTGGTACTTTTGGAAACTTTGAATAAAAGACTTCAGCCTCAGTAACCTCAACGTAGTCATCGTGACTAGTCTGCTTTTCGGCTTCTGTTTCTTGTGGTTGAGGTGATTCAACATGTTGAGTATCTTTACCATCATGTTCCTTTTGAACTTGACTTTCGCCTTTTCTTGCTCGAACATTTCTTGGAATGAGACCAGCTACAACTGCTTTTCTTTTCTTGATTTGTTTCTTTGGATTCTCAGGATCATAAGTTGAATCTTCTTCATCTGATCCCTTCTTTTTCTTTGGAGACCTTTTCTTCAACTGAGCTTTTCCTTTGCCAAGAGTAAGTGGATCAAGTTCAGATTCTGAGATAGTGGTTTCAGAATCATCATCACTTGAAAGATCTTGAACGAAACCTTCTTGATCTTGAACACCTTTAGCAGCATCCTCATTCTTCTTTAAGAAACTTTGAAGAGATTGTGATAACAATTCAGCACCTTCTTGAATAACTGCTGACGGTTCCAAAACTGTTTCATCTATCAACTTGTGCTGCTGTTTTCCAGAAGACCCTGCAAAACAGATGTTTGACAAATTCATTAGAAATTTTCACAATATAAAATTCTAATTTCCTTATGACTCCCCCTTTCACAATACCCTTTTCTACTTTCTTCGGAATAGAAACTGCAGGGGACGTCTTTGGAGTTCTCTTTCTCTTTCCATCTTTGATACACCACCATCTTGTATCTTTCTTATAGAACAAACTCATCTTGTCATCTTCATTATCAGAATTGCTATCTTCATGTCTCCACGCATCATTCTCTGGAGCTACATAGTTCGGATTTGAAATTTTGCATATCATTCTTTTAGCTCCTGGATCTGGACCTTTGATCAACCTGCTGATTGTATCTGGAGTCATATGCCTCAATCCCAAAATGTCATTACTTCTCTTTTCTAAACCTTCAAACTGATCATCTATCAACATCTGGACAAACCTAGGATACATAAGAAACCTCTTGCTTCCATCCTTTACATTCTCAGACATGTGATCAAAAATTACTTGAGAGATATTGTACGGTCTGTTGAGTACAAGACAAGCAATGATATTCATGATATAGTCTTGAGTTTCATCATATCCACCTTTTCTGTGTGACAATGCATGAAGCACACAATGAGCCATGAATTTATAAGCGTGGCTAAAACTTGTCTTCTGCATCCTTCCATTTACACTACCAGCAAAACCCATCCTGCACCATAATCCTTTTACTAGACGTTCAGAAACTATGGTTGGGTCACTATTATTGTCTCCTAAATTCAACACTCTCCTTATAACACCAACTGTCACTTTCATCTCCAAATCTACATCTCTTCCATTCTCATCCTTCTTTGATACAGCAGAATAAATGGTCTTATCACTCTCTTCGTATCTTGCAGCACTCCAAAATCGTTTCACATGAGATTCATAAGCTACTGTCTTATCAGTTAAGGCCTTAGAGATTCTGCTTTCTCTTAAGAATTTCGCAATATCTTGAACTATTGTGTTTTCGGTATACACTTCGTCCAATACACAATATATATTATGAGCTTTATCCCAATCCTGCAGAAATTTTATTCATTTTTAAAAAATAATTTTGGGATCTCAAAATATTCTGTCAAAGAAAGACTTGTTGTATGGTATGACACTTGAATGGTTATCCGTACGCATGACTTATCCGTGCGGATAAGTTGTCCGTGCGGACAACTTGTCTATACCCCGTATAGCCACCCGTGCGTACAACATAACATTGCCCCGGATTGCCATCCGCGCGTACAACATGACGTTGCCACGGATTGCCATCCGTGCGTACAACATGTCGTTGCCACGGATTGCCATGCGCGCGTACACCCTGACCTTGCCACGGATTGCCATACGTGCGTACAGCATGACTTTGCCACGGATTGCCAACGTGCGTACAACCTGATTTGCCACGGATTGCCATACGCGCGTACAAGTTATGCGTGCAGATACAAGTCACAGATGAAGAACAGTCTATGAACATCAAAAAATTTTCTATGGCAAAACCTAAAATTGAACACAGATCTACACAGAGGATGTCAACGCGATCAAAACCCTATGTTCAATGATGTCTAAAACTTCCTATTCACAGGTCAATTTCACAAAAACCTAGCCGACACTACGTACCGTTCAAACATCAGATCTATCAGATTTTAACATGTTATAACACAAATTAAACCGGTAAAACTCTAGATCTAATCATTCCGAACAAAACCCTATGATTTATTCATGACAAAACACATTAACACAGGCTAGATCTAAGATTAAAGCTCCGAAAGAACAGATACGCGATAAACAGATATTAAACAATGGATTATTGCAGATTTGAGTTAGAAAAACATACCTTTGCCATTGCTAATGTTGTGTAAATAACGAAAACAAAGATCCGTGCAAAGAATTCTGAAATCAGAAAGTCAAAGTGTGAGAGAGAAAGAGTATTGTGCGTGCGGATAGCTTTAACTGACTCTTTGACCCTCTATTTATACTATCAACAGACGCGTATGGTCACCCGGGCGCATTGCCATCCGTGCGTATGGCTACCCGTCCGGATGAACATCCAAATGAGGCACACTTTACCTTTTTGACGAAAACTTTGAATTTTCTCAAATTTTGTCAGTTTTAAGAAATCCACTTAAGTTGCTTGGTTCAAATTAATGACCCAAGTTACTTAATTTGTCGACCAAGTCCAACTTAATGACCTTGGTTGACTTGAAAGAAAACATACTGACTTTTGGAAATTTTGTTCAAACATTTTTCTGAAAAAATTACAAGTATCAACTTAATGAACTTGTGTTTCACATTTTCTATTACAAATTAGTTATGATTAGCTCCAAACTCATCTTCCATCCCAGAAACTTCCTGCATCTTCTATCACTTTCGAATCAGAAGATCAACTCTCCACTTTGATTTGTCAAAAAAAAAATAAAGCAGAAAAAATAAGATCTTTTTGGGATTTTTAATGAAGCAATTAGACTATAAATGAAAAACAGAAATATAAGAGCAGTAAACGTAAAGTATTTACAAACATATTTTTGGTGAGCGTGTTAGGGAATCATATCAGCTTCCGACAAGCTACAAGTACCATTAAGCTTAATTTCATGCCAAACATTAAACAATTCACCTAGATTGTCGATATACTGATCCATCTTAAATTCTTACACACATTTCAATCTGTTCAGGATACAGATTTAGTGTTTTAGAGACTTAAACTTATACGTGTGTCCCACCTCTTGAATATACTCCCGTATCCAGAATCCCAATAATCAGTCTTACAGGTGAGTATACTACAATGATATCTGTACATAATTTAGGTATGCGAGGGCCGAGGGATCTCAGGTCGATACTTCCGTATACGCAGAGAGATATCAGCTTCGACTTTTTGGAATGTCCCCTTTAGAGGATCTTTTAGCCACAACAGCAGCGACTATCAATTTTATTGTTTCGGCATGCTGAGGGTTTATGCTGTGTTTCAAGCATTGCAGAAAGTATTATCCAGGGACTAGGTCAGAACTACCGTTCAGCAGAAGTCCCGGAATAATACCCCAGACATCATTAAGTATAAAGACCTAGTATATCAGATTATGAGACCTTTCAAACGAGATTTCAGGGGTTACCTATATATCCAAGTAGTGTTCCCCACGAAATAAGCAAGTAAGATTTTATGTTTATATCCCGAACAAATCTACTAAATGTGTAAAAACCTATCGACACATCATTAGTAAGACTGTTTAACGTATTTGAACTTTCCATTTCTTTAGCGTACTGTAACCGTCTAGCTGATGTACTATCATTTTCCCTTTTTACACAAACTCTTTTTGAAATTTTATCATGTTTTTGGCTTTTTCGAATTTTTTATTGTTTTTGTATTTTCAGAAAATAAAACTACTATCTCCCCCTAAAAACCAAAACAAGTAAAAATTCGACAAACCATTGCAGATTGATTCTCAACATCATCTACAGTGGTACCTTCATCAACGCCAACAATTTCCTCCGCATCCGATAGTAACTTCATACCATTAAGTTTCAAAAGATATTTAAAACGTGTTTTGTCAAAAGCTTTGGTATGTAAGTTAGCTTTTTGTTCATCGGTGTGGATTTTCTCTATTCGTATCAACTTCTTCTCGAAACAGTCTCGGATGAAGTGATGACGAATTTCAATGTGTTTTGTTTTAGCGTGATGAACAGGATTTTTTGTTATGTTAATTGCTGCCTCATTATCAACAAAGATAGGGGAGTTAAGAAATTGCAAACCGTAGTCTCTCATCTGTTGCTGGATCCACAAGATCTGAGAGCAGCAGCTGC
The DNA here is from genome assembly GCA_030545235.1 of Helianthus tuberosus. NCBI lineage: Eukaryota > Viridiplantae > Streptophyta > Magnoliopsida > Asterales > Asteraceae > Helianthus > Helianthus tuberosus. The sequence goes on along the minus strand of CM060414.1, from coordinate 154,597,957 downwards.
TAGCAGATACATATTCAGCTTCACAAGTGGATAAAGCGACAGAGGTCTGCTTCTTGCATTGCCAGGTGACCAATCGTGGTCCGAAAAACTGGCATCCCGCTGTTGTTGATTTAGCATTCACTTTGCAGCATCCGAAATCAGAATCAGAATATCCTTCGAGCATGAAGTCGCCAACTTTTGGATACCACAACCCCAGAGATGGAGTTCCTTTCAGGTAGCGTAGAATCCTTTTCACAATTACCATGTGCGAAGCTCTAGGATTTGACTGAAATCGAGCCGCGAGGCAGGTTGGGTACATAATATCCGGTCTTGATGCCGTCAAGTACATTAACGAGCCGATCATGGAACGATACAATGTTTCATCTACCTTCTCTCCGATGAGATCAGGGTTTATCCCATGGTTCGTCGCTAATGGGGTGGACATTGGAGACATTCCTGACATCCCGAATTTCTCCAGAACATCATGAACGTATTTTGTTTGATGTATGAAAGTTCCCTCGGGAAGTTGATCAACTTGAAGTCCCAAGAAGAACTTCATCTCACCCATTGAATACATTTCAAACTTCTGCTTCATAACTTGTTCAAAATCTTTGCAGAGTTGTTCATTTGTAGACCCGAAAATTATGTCGTCCACGTAAATTTGGACAATCAGAAGATGCCCGTCGACTTCTTTTGTGAAAAGAGTGGCGTCTATCTTTCCTTTAGTGAAGTGGTTGGCTAACAGATGTTGAGACAAGGTCTCATACCAGGCTCTCGGGGCCTGATGTAAGCCGTACAATGCTTTGTCAAGGAGATAAACTTTATCTTTGTGAATTGGGTCGGTGAAGCCCGGTGGCTGTCCGACATAAACCTCCTCTTTCACCTTGCCATAGAGAAAAGCCGACTTCACATCTAACTGAAAAACTTTAAATCCTTTCCACGATGTGAATGCAAGGAAGATTCCGATTGCTTCAAGTCTTGCGACAGGGGCATATACTTCGGTGAAATCTATCCCCTCCTGCTGACTGAAGCCTTGGACAACGAGTCGAGCTTTGTTTCGAATGATAACTCCTCGATCATCCCTCTTGCATTTAAACACCCATTTGGTATTAATCTTCCGGTGACCATCGGGCAAATCTACTAGCTTCCATACACCTAACTTCTCGAATTGGCTTAACTCCTCCTGCATTGCATTTACCCACGAATCTTCAGTAAGCGCCTCTTTGTACGTCCTTGGTTCTATCTGCGAGATAAAACAACTTAATGAGAATTCAGTTTGTAAAGGAGCAACTTTTGTATAAAAACATGTAAGCCCTTGATCAAGCTGTCTTCGAGTGCGGACGCCTGATTGCAGTTCTCCGATTATCAGTTCCTCCGGATGATAAGAAAGCGTTCTAGGCATCACCTCGCCTGAAACATCTACTTCGCTCTCCAAATTTGTGACATTTTGATCAGCAACTTGTTCACTAACTGGAATAGTTTGATTTGAAAACTGGATTAGCTCCCCCTCAGAGTCTGAATCATCACGATCGAATATTGGTCTGTTTTCAGATTCTTGATTATCATTCTCTACCGTCTGATTTTCTTGAGCAACATCATTTTCAGTATCGTCATGTTCTCCAGCATTGCTTGGACCCGCCTCATCATCATTTGAAGCTTATCGTTTTCGATAAGTTTCTGCTGGAAAACTTTCATCTGAATCTTCATAGTCTCTTAGAATATCCAACTCATCAAAGAACTCCGGTTCTTCCTCCATGTTGAAGGACTCCCACAAAGTATCATAATTGAAACGCCATGAGTCGTCCGGATTCTGTGGAGGCATTGTGTGACCTTGACATTCAACATTTTGAGCTTCAATAATCCGCTTCAGACTTGGAACGAAGACTCGTCGTAATGGACTTGCATATCCTATGAATATTCCTTCAATACTCTTCGGACCAAACTTTCCAAATGGCTCTAGAACAGTACAGGGTGACCCGAACGGTTCAAGATACTTCAAATTCGGTTTTCGGTTATTGATCAACTCAAAGCATGTTTTGTTGAATTTCTTGACAGTGAGAACTCTGTTGAGCGTGTAGCAAGCGGCGGAAACTGCTTCTGCCCAGAAATTTATCGGTAACTTTGAATCAGCAAGCATTGTTCTGGCCATTTCGATTAGCGTCCTGTTTTTACGTTCTGCGACTCCATTCTGTTGCGGAGTGTATGGAGCACTAAACTCATGCAAGATACCTCTTTCATCACAATATTCTTCCATCTTGTAGTTCTTGAACTCAGTACCATTATCACTTCTAATTCTTCCGATACGCCTTTGGTACAGATTTTCAATCTTTTTGAACAACCCCCTCAAACTGTCAAACATTTCTTCTTTCGACTTCAAGAATAATACCCATGAAAATCTGGAATAATCATCAGTAACCACAAGACAATAAAGTTCTCCGGTAATACTTTTGACATTCACAGGACCAAATAAGTCCATGTGAAGTCTCTCCAAAGGTCTTGAGACTGAATTGACTTGCTTTTTGGGGTGTGACTTTTTCTTTTGCTTGCCTTTCATGCAGCTAATGCACTCTTTTTCTAGATGAAAACCTTTAATGTGAACTCCCAGAACCAAATCATTATGCACCAGATGATTCATTTTTCGAAGATGAATGTGCCCCATCTTACGATGCCACAACTTTGATTCTTTCTCTGTTGCTCTCGAAACAAAACAGTGTGCTTGACCTGTTGTTGTAGTTGCTACAGTCATGTCTAAAACATACAGATCATTCACTCTAGGAGCTCTCATGATAATCCATTCTTCAGGAATAACAAAGCCTGGTTTCAAAATCAAACACTCTTTGTCTATGAAGTGAGTAGTATACATCCGGTCACAAATCTGCGAGATACTTAGCAGATTATTTTCCAGCTCAGCAATGTAGTTAACTCTTTCAAACGTGACGATCCCATTGGATAACGTTCCTTCACCAACAATTCTACCACCTTGGTTACCTGCGAACCCTACATAACCTCCATTGATATTTCTGACATCATACAGCAGCGCTGTCTTTCCTGTCATGTGCCGAGAAGCTCCACTATCCATAATCCAACGTGAAACGGATCTCGGAAGCTCCTGCACATATCAAAAACATTTAATGAGATTTTGATGCTACCCAAGCCGCTTTTGACTCGGGTAACTTGAAATTAATGTGAGTTGTTTTAGTGTAAAGTGGCAGAAAGTTTTTATCATTCATTTTAAGGCTTTCAGCAGTCCCAACTTCAACCTCTTTGAATAAGAAAAATTCGTCCTTTTGAGGTTGAGCAGTTGGTTGGTTTTTCTTCACCACATACTTCTTTTCAGAAGTTGATTTTTGTTTCTCATAAAACTTCAAAGGTACATACATCTTCTTGGTTGAAGACGATGATTTTTCAGTTTCAGACACCTTTGATGAATCAACTTTCTTTTCAACAACTTTTGGCTTCCATGTTTGTTGAGGTGATGCAACCCGTTGGTAAAATTTATCATTTTTAGATACCGAATTCTTAACAGGTTCAGTTTTGATCTTGGTGTTTTCATTTTTCAAAACATTTTTCTCAACAATCAATGGAGCCTTTCCTTTCACAACATCTCTCTTGATAGAATTCTTCACAGTTTCAGTCTTAGGCTTCAAGTTGGTACACTTTCGTGCAATATGTCCAACTTGATTGCATTTGAAGCATGTTCGGGTGTCAACTACCCGACTTGATCCTTCAGACTGAGGCTGTGAGGCCTTCTTTTCAAAGAACTCTTTGTTTGATTTTAAAAAGATTTCAGACTCCTCATCAGAAAGTGAACTTGAACTGTTCACAAACACCTTTTTCACAGCAAACTTCTTGTTCTGAACATTCTTTTTCTGATAATTCTTACTACCCTGATATCCTCCCGACCATTTATTTTGATTGTTGTTAGAAAAACGTCGTGGAATAACAGGTTTCTTATAGTAAGCTTTATCTTTCTCAAAATTCATTTGTCTCTTTGTCTGTTTCAAACCGTCTACTTCACACAAATCAATTTCAACCAGTTTGAAAACATTTTTCAATTTGTTCACATTAACATTCTCCAGTGGAAACTCAAAGTCTGAATACAACTTATCAGAACCAGACATCTTGTACATCACAAGACCCGGTTCATCATTTAAGTTGTTTTTAGATTTTGGTTTCGGAATGTAATTGTTCAGAAAACAATCTTCATCTTCAGTCGAATCACTATCCAAGACACTTTCAGCCATGCCTTTTATGATCTCAGTTTGAACACTGTCATCGGATGATGATGAAGAAAACGTCACATCAATTGACTCTGGCAATTTTATCTCATTTGTTTCAACATCATCATTAACCAACCCTAATTGCTTCTTTGAAAAATTGTTTAGAACAGGTGGTGGAACTTGATGAAACCCCACCCCAGTTCCATCACAGTATACATCTTCGCCAGCTTTGTTTTTCCCAATGGGTTTTGGAACAATGTGTTGCAAAACAAAGCTTGCAGAGTTGTAACTGCTCAGTTTCAGATTAATACGCTCATTCTCAATCTTAGCTTCTTCAAACTGAAGCTTCAGTTTCGCAATTTCATCAAGTTGTTGGTTGATTAACTCTTCTTTTACTCGAAGAACCCCTGATAGTTGAAGATTTTCTTTCGTTGTTTTACCATTTCTCTCATCAGAATCTTTAACCGTTCGCTTTAGCTTCTCAAAATTTTCAGAAATTTTACGACTTTCAAGAATCAACTTTTCGTTTTCTTTTCTTATTCTTTCAATGTCATTTTTATCATTTTCAATTTTCTCAGCTAATTCTTTTAATCTATCATTCGAAGCTTTCAGCATTTTATCACGGTTTAAGATTTGATTTTCAACACTTTTGACTCTACTAGTCAACTCTTCAATCTTCTTACCACTGAGGTAAGTGATTGTACTACAAACTTTGCACTCTTTCATGCAATTTTTGCAGTAATTTTCAGAATTAACTTTCTTACCTGACTCAAGTGTACCATTTTGACTGACCTTGTTTGTGGACTCAGTTCCAGAACTAGAAACTACCTCAAGTTCTTTTGCTGCAAGAACTTTTTCAGCCATCTTTCTCAAGTTTTCAGCCGTTAGCTCTTGTGACGTATCAATGATCCCATCATCAGCATTCTTTGACTTTGGCTTTTGTTCTGCTTCTTTGACCTTTTCTTCTTTCTCTACTTGTTTCTCATCACCACCTCCCCACCATTCTCTTTGTCTAGCTTCTTCTTCCTCGGCAAATTGCTGGGTGAGAGCATCAACACTAATGGAATCTGGGTCAACTGCAATGTTTCCTTGTGGATCAAGGTAACATTCTCTGTCGGCATCCCACCTTTTTGCTCTCTTAGCTTCTCTGTATGTGTTATAAATTCTGCTCATTCTGGTTTGGGCTTTCATTCTTCGGTTGACGAACTTTTCTTCTTCAGTTCTATTGTCCTTAAAAGGAACAATCTTCGTCACGAATGCATAACCCACCGCATCTTCCTCAGGCAATAGTTCACTCCAATCATAACCTTCGTCATTATGGATCACTGAAAGAGCTCTAGATTTCTCTTTGTTGTCTTCAACTTGCTTTAATCTAGGTGGCTCAGACTTATTCTGGTGATAAATTGCTCTCTTGTAATAATCATCTCTGAAAGGGTTCTCTGACTCATCAGCATATGCATTTCTGCATTCTCGTTTGAAGTGACCTTTCTGCTTACATTTGAAGCACGTCACCTTCGATTTATCAAACCCCAGCTTAGTAGATGCGCCACCAATTGTCTTCCTGCCAGTAATTTCCATGAAACGTTGTGCTCTACGAACAGCACTGGCCATAGCCCAACGAATATCGATCAGCTCCATTTCCTCGGGATCAATCTGATCATAATCTTCTTTCGTCAGATTGGTATTACCTATCTTCCCGGCTACTAACCCTTCATACGACTCTAACACAGATGCTAGAAAGATCATCTGCTGTTTGGCCGACTCCTCATCAAAATTCTGAGCATTCTTCAAATCTACCGCAATGTTGCATGAGAACATGTTCTTTGGAACAGATGGTTGTTGACTTGAAGAATTTGAAGAAGATCCCTGACTTGGAGTATTGGATGAAAAACCTCCATGAAAACCACTGTTTGAATTTGGACTTTCCTTACTTGAAGGGTTTGAATTTTCAGCGGAGAAAGCAGTTCTTGGAGAAACATTCTTGGGAATCATACTCTTTGGATAGTACAACTCCATGTTTTGTTGGTATGATGAATGATTTACTTTGTGAGTTTTCTTTATCTCCAATTCATGACTTTCTAGTCTTTCAATCAGCAAGTCGACGGTCAAGTCTTCAGCTTTGATTATATTCTTTAACATCAGTGCATAGTACTGCCAATCCATCTCTTCTGGTAGTGAATCGAACAGTTTGTCAACTAGCTCCTCTTGAGAATAAAGAATTACGTGCCTCGCCAATTCCAACTTTAAGTGCCCAAATCTTTCAATCATTTTACAAACAGATTCATTTTTTAAGCATCCGAACAAATCAAACTCCTTTCTCAGCAACTTCTTTTTGTTTTTGATTATTTCTGTACTTCCTACACATTTTTTATTTAACTTTTCCCATAGATCTTTTGCGTTTGTGTATTCAATGAGTGAAATAATGTCGTCTCTTACGGACTGGTGAATCAAAGCGACGCATTTTTGTTCTGCTACAAAGTTCTCTATTTCTTCAGTTTGTTCCAGATTCTCACAATCTTGTCTTCCTGCAGCAAAACCGTTCTTTAAGCTCTTCCAGCTCGGATATGCGAATGCTTTCAGCCATTCATTGAATCTTTTTGCCCACCGATTATATTCTTCGATTGCCATTAGCTTTGGTGGTTTGTTGTAGGTACCATATGCGCTTTCAACACTTAGGGCATCGGATAAAGTTTTCTTCGGGTTTGGATTATCACTTGAATGGTTGGAAGTATCGTCTCCGGAATTACCCGCGAAAGCATACATCTCACTGAAGGGATTCATGAATTCTTCCATTTTCAAATACCTGAAACAATTTTCAAACACTTAGACAATTTTTACAGATTCTAAAAATTTCAAACACTTGAACCGGATGGTTATCCATTCGTGTAGGAATACGGATGGTGACAAAGTTTATCCGCACGGACGGTGATCCGCTCGGATGGTTGTGCGTACGGGTAACTTTGACTTTTTGACTTTTTCAGGTTATCCGCACGGGTTGTAATTCGTGCGTGTAACAATGATGATGTCAGCAAACAACTTTCAGTAACTAACTAATCCAATCCGTTAGGACAGCTGTCCGCACGGGTGAATGACGTCATCAAATACGAACAGCTAAACATGGTTTTCGATGAATTTGATCTAGTTTTAGGTTGAATCTGATTATGAAACTAAGTAGGATTATACTTTGAATGATTGCGAATCGTTTGATATCAATTTTATCAAATTTTAACCGTAGATTCTTGCTCAATTTTAAGTTTTTCTGATTTTATGGTGACAAATGAAGAACAAATGCAAAATCAAAGTAGATGAAGAAGAAATCTGTCAAATTTCCGGTGAAATTTGAATCAAATCGGCAACAGATGTCAAATCTCCGGTGAAATTTGACTTAGATCGGCGAATGACACTTGAATTCCAGTGAATTCAGTGTTGTTGATCTCGATTCAGCTCCCTGGACGCTCTGATACCACTTGTTGGTCCCGTTGATACAGGATCTGATCGTAGGAACAAGATGAATCGATTTCGTCTTAATGTGCGGAATCCATTACGACGAATCACAGATTTGTGCAACACAGAATTCAACGTTTAACTGCTTGTCTGTTCGTTCTATTAACTATTCTGAAAGTCACAAGATCCGGTAGAAGTTACAGACTATCCGTGCGTCTCAAAAGGTTCTGACAAAGTAGCACCGGACCTTCTATTTATAGACAAACTCAGGAATCTAACAAGTGTTGTCCGTGCGGGTGGGCTACCCGTGCGTATGGCTTACCCGTGCGTATGGCCATCCGCGCGTATGACTTATCCGTGCGGATAAGTCATCCGTGCGTATTACCATCCGTGCGTATTGCCATGCGTGCGGATGAATTTGTCCCAAACAACACTTTTACATACAAAACCTATTCCTGAGTTGTCGTGCTAACTATATACATACATTCAGACATTATACATAAACACAGAATACAAAATATGACTACATGCTGACGGAAGCTACAGACGTAATGTACTAACAGACCCACCCTCGTCGTTTGGTCCAGAGCCTTGCTCAGATTCCATCAACAACATTGCGGTTGACGCGTTCAACCTGGTTGTTCCCTTGCCAGTGCCCCACGGATGTGAAGATGTGCTCGATGTCTAAGTCGGCTAACAACTTCTCCAAGTCTTCGTGTGTGAAGTTGGTGCCATTATGCGTGACGATGCTCATTGGGAGGTCAAATCGGCAAATGATATACTCCCATATGAACTTCTTGAACACAAGGGCTACCCACTTGGTAAAGTACTCGACAATGAGGATGATGAATTTTACTGCGCCTGGGGCTTCTGGGAATGGGCCAACTGGATCGATGGCGTGTTGCTGGAAAGGACAAGTTGTGGTAACAAGAACCAACTCGTTCTTTGCGCGCATGTCTCTGACAAGAGTCGCATTTGCGCAGCTCCTTGACGGCGTCAAGATGCATCCCTGGCCAGTAATGTCTGACATTTATCACTTTTGCCACCACCATGCGTGGTCCCGCATGAAGGCCACAAATACCATCGTGGATCTCACGATTGAGGTAGTGGGCATCTTGAGAATCCACCCAGCGCAAGAGTGGACCCATGAAAGATCTCCGATACAGAATTCCATCAGACATCTGATATTGTATGCCTTGTGTTGGATCTTTCTGGCCTCAACTTTGTCTTGCGAGAGGGTATCAGATTGCAAGTAAGTGATGAAGGGTGTCATCCAAGGTGGTGACTCCATTTCGATTATATTCATTTGGCGTAAGGAGATAGATGGAATTTTTTAGGACCTTGATCAGTGCATACTATGTACACTTTATTCTATATTTATTATAATATAAATGAATCGATAAAGATATAAAATATGTTATTTTAAAGAGTTGTTATATATTGTGGGTTATAAATAAAAAGAGTAAACTGCCATTTTGGTCCCTGTGGTTTGGCCAGTTTTGTCACTTTAGTCCAAATCTCAAACTTATTACATCCAGGGCCCTGTGGTTTGGTTTTTGTTGCCATTTTAATCCAAATCTCAAATTATGTCACATTTCAAAAAAAAAAAAAAAAAAACTGGTTTTTGTCCTTTTCCTCAGGGGCATTTTGGTCTTTTTGGATTTTATAAATGAAAAAAATATCCCAAACACCCCATATCTATCTCTGCACTCTCTCTCTAAACAACCCCTCTCTCTCTTCTCTCTCTCCTCTCTCTAGAACACCACCACCACCACCGGTGAACCACCACACGCAACCACAACAATCAACCACTATCCCCTGCCCTTCGCCGTCCCCTCCCGATAAACAACGGTGGCAGCACCACCACCACTTGGTGGTGGCGGACGGTACGACATCAGCAGAGCCGCCATGAGCGGCAGAGAGAGAGAAAGATGCATGAGAGAGAGGGGGATCGAAGAGACGGAGCCGCGTTTCACCACCGGTGTCGATGATGAAGATGATGAAGGTGTCGATGATGAAGATTAATCGCTGAAGTTGAATCGCTGATTCTGCTGATGAAGGTGTCGCTGAAGGAGGTTCGAAGTTTCCCCAAATAAATCATCACCATCCCCAAATCTGAGTTTGAGTTTGAGTTGTATTTGTTAATTATTGACTGTCTTTTGAAACCCACTTATTAAGTTGGATTTGATTCATGGGTTTGGGTTCAAGTTCATATTTTGATAGATGGGTTTTGGGTTTTGAAGCATTTGTGGTTCTTTTTTTTTTTTTTGAATTTCTTGAAATATGTTTTGATTTTGGGGTCTGAATTTATGATTTAAATTATGGGTTTTGGATTTTGAATCTTATCTAATCTGGGTTTTGATGGGATTTGTAAAAAGATAATATTTTGATGTTAAATTGGTTGAATTTATGCTTATTTCAATGGTTTTTTTTGTTAAATTGACACACAGTGTAAATTGACACACAAGCTCTCATCATTTAAAATTGGGGAAATATTGAAAGAAGTGTTGTAATGGAATTGAAGTTTGAAGACGTTTCGAGCGTTGCGGTATTAGAGAGAGAGAGCAGGTCATTTTAGAGAGAGAGAGAGCAGAGTTGGCGGCGGTGGGATGGTGGTGGGGATGATGCGATGGTGGGGGTGGTGGTGGTATGGTGGTGGTATTTTAGAGAGAGAGAGCAGATTTTATGTTGAGAGAGAGAGAGAGATGTCTGAGATGAGGTTGAAGATGATGATCTAAGGGTTTTTTTTATTATAAATGAGTTATTATAAAGAGACAATAAATCTAAAATGACTAAAATGCCCCTAAGGGTAAAGACAAAATAGCAGGTCATTAATGGGAAAGCTGGTCAAATTTGAGATTTGGACCAAAATGGCAACAAAAACCAAACCACAGGGCTCTGGATGTAATAAGTTTGAGATTTGGACTAAAGTGGCAAAACTGGCCAAACCACAGGGACCAAAATGGCAGTTTACTCAAATAAAAATGTATGGTAATGAAAAAATATGGTTAATAAATGTTTCTTAGGATTAATTGAAATTTACAATTCAAAAGAAAAGAAACATGGGGTTTTGACACTTGACATTAAGACCAAGGGGTATGGGGCTCGTCCCCAGGCCGTACCCCCCTTTTTGGGCCGTCGCACACCGCCCCCTTGGGGCCCGTCTCGTTGCCACCGTCGGCATAGAGACGTTGGAGACGGAGTGACTTTTTTGAAATGGTGCCCCCCCCCCTAACGGTAACTTTCAATATTAAAAAAAAAATTTCACCCCACCACTATAAATTAAACCACTTTTCACCCCATTTTTTTACTAAACCCTTCCACTTTTCCCCCAATTTTATAAAAAATCCTCTCCCAACCTTAAAAAAAATTATGGATCCCTACAACCCAAATAATCCCAACTCAAGTTCACACCCGTTTTCGTCACCCGGCTACACACCCGTAATGGACAACTCTTTTGCGGGTTACCAACAAATGCCCAACGCTTTCAACCAACAAAACCAATACCCATTCAACTCAATGCAAATGCAACAACCCAACATGCCGTTCAACCAAATGCCATATCAAATGCAGCAACTAATGCAAAACAAATCGAGAAACAAGATGATGACGTAGAGGTTGTGCCAGAAACGCAACCTGAACCTTCAAAAAAGAAAAATAAAAAGGGAAAGGGTAAAAAAGATGACGCCAAACAACAACAATGGTCAAAAATTGAGGAAGAAGCGTTGGCGAAGGTATATATTAACTCTTCAACGTCTCCTATAGTCGGTAAAATATTATTATTGTTATAAAATTATTTTTTGTACAATATATTATTATTGTTATTAAATATTATTTGTACATTATATTATTATTGTTATTAAATATTTATTTGTACACTATATTTTTCTAACAAAATATTATTATTATTGTTACTAACATGTAGGTAACAATCAACAAAGCGATGGGTTTTGGCAAGAAGCCCTTGATATATTCCACGCGCTAATGGAACAAGGCGAGTACAAAACCATTGATTATATCAGCTCCAAGTGGCGCAAGATGAATACAGTGATCCAACGCTTTTGTGGGTTTTATAACACAACGCTCGCCAACAAACCGAGTGGGTGGAACCACGAAAATGTTTTCAATGAAGCGTTGCGTTTATACGAAAATGAGAACAAAACTTCTTTCCCACATGTCCGTGCTTGGCAAATTGTAAAGGATCAACCAAAATGGAAGGGAACTCGAAATGAGGTTGCAACCGCGAAACGACCAACGAAACGGTCTAAAACTTCCGATTCAGGAAGTTATAGCGTTGGAGTCTCAACCGGTCGTTGCCAAATAAATATCAACGACGAGCTAGACTATGAGGAGGAGCCGATTGAAGATGAAGAACGTCCCCCAGGAAGGGACAAAAGTAAAAAGATAGCGGCTGAAAAAAGGAAACAAGCCGCAACAGGAAGATGTGGTGGTTCGAAGTTGGAAGGTATTATGGCCGAGTTGAAAGCATTTAACCAAACCTTTACCAAGACGCAAACCGAGAAGGTAAAGGTGAAAAAACAACTAGCCGAGGAGAAGCAAAGGAAGCAAGAAGAAGCGCAGCAGTTGGAGGAATGAAAAATAATGACCACCGACCTTAGCGAATATCCATCGGAAGACCGTCCCATTTTACAAATGATGAAGGAAAAAATGGAGTGGAGGAGTGTAGTTTTTTTTTAAATGTAACTTTAGGTTTTTTTTAAGTGTGTTTTTTTTTTAATGTAACTTTAGGTGGTTGTTTTTTAGGTTTTATTTAAATGTAACTTTTTAATTTTTATTTACTTTGTTTTCATTAATTAATTAAATTAAATAAATAATAATAAAAAAATGGAGGAGGAGCATCCACCATACCCTTGGGTGGTCCCTAAGGGGATGCTCCTCCACCAATGCTTAGTTGGCGCTTATGTGGCGGGTAGTCCCTTTGGGGACTATCCTCCTCATACCCTTTGTTCTAATTATTAATGGTCAGATTAGTTAAATGTTTGTGAAATACTATGCAGGTTACGATAATATTGATCTTATTGGTGTAATTAGTTGAAAGACTTGAAATAACGTTAAAAAGAGGGGATCGTTAATCAGGCATCATGTGGTGGCGTTGATAGCCGAAAGACAAGGGGGTACATGCACCAATTGGCGTTTGTCTCAATTGCTGAGTGTTATGTGCCTTATGTCCAAGGCTTGATGCAAAACCACAATCGAGCCGGGGGTCTCATTGGAAGCAGCCTCTCTATTCCTACGGGGTAGAGGTAAGGCTGTCTACATCCCACCCTCCTCAGACCCTACCTTAGCTTTGCTATAGGTGGGATATACTGAGTACGATGATGATGATGAGTTGAAAGACTTGAACGGACTTCAAGTTACTAATATTTTATATGGGCTGTAAAATTTAATGGCTATCAAGGAATCATATGGATATTTGAATACAACCCTCTAAATTTAATATATTAAGAGCATTCACGTTCTATCCATCAAAAAATGTGAGGGGGGTTTTTATATTATAAAGAGTAAATTGCCATTTTAGTCCCTGAGTTTTGTCCAAATTTGCCATTTTGATCCAAATAGTTTTTTTTTTTCATCTGGGTCCCTGACTTTTCACTTTTATTGCCATTTTGATCCAAACCACTAAAAATGTTTGGATCAAAATGGCAAATTTGGACAAAAATCAGGGACTAAAATGGCAATTTGGACAAAACTCAGGGACTAAAATGACAATAAAGTGAAAAGTCAGGGACCCAGATGCAAAAAAAAAACTATTTGGATCAAAATGACAAATTTGGACAAAACTCAGGGACTAAAATGGCAATTTACTCTATTATAAAGGGTATAAAAAGTGGTTGTGAGTGGAGGAGAGAGAAAATGTTACTGTTCATCTGTATATTTGGGGGGACACTGTTCACCCAGTATAATTTTTTTAATATATATTGAAAGTGGTTGTGAGTGGAGGAGAGAGAAAAATGTGATGATAATATTATTTAATTGAAAAGGAAAGAGAAAAAGTATTTGTTTTTAGTGGAAATATATTGATATATGAGTTGTTTTTTAGTGGAATGTATGTATAATTTGATGGTTTGGATGTGAATGCTAAGAGCATTCATAATCAAATTTCTAACTTCATCTTTATAATTACACTAAAAAACACTACCTTTTTCTTTCCTTTTTAATTAATAATATTTTATACTTTTATCATTACCTTTTATCTCTCCTCCATTCACAACCACTTTCAAAAATATTAAAAAATTATAGAGGTGAAAAATATCTTCTCCAAATTTACTTGATGAATAATAACTTTTTCTCCTTTTTCTCTCTCCCCCACTCACAACAATTTACAACCACTTTCATAAATATAAAGGTTACACCCACATAGAAATAGAGGTTCCATTGTGAATGCTCTAAATAAAAAGTACAGTTTTCTCTAAATTTTGTTAATTTTTATAAAACCTCCTACATCCAACCCTTTATCTCTACCTCTATGTTACTCACAACACTTATTATTATTATTATTATTATTATTATTATTATTATTATTATTATTATTATTATTATTATTAACCTACACACTCACATTAATAGTATAAATAGTTAAATACAACCCTCTAAATAAAAAGATGTACCTTTGGTCTCTATAAATTTCTATATTTCAGAGATTCAAATGTAGTGGTTTTTTTGTTGTTTTCTCTACTTCCCCCTCTATATATAGAGGCTCCAATGGGAATGCCCAATGCTCTTATATGGACAAAACAAGGGGGCGCAACTTTGGACGTACAAAAAGGAGTAGCAGCCTTGGCTATTTGGTACGCAAATCAAGACACAAGGGTTTTGGAATTGTCGGTTTGAACGCAATGAACGGCTAGGCTTTCTGTGGTTTTCTCTAGGCGAACAGTTCGTATAGGTTTTACACTTTGTTCGTTTTGTTTTGGGTCTGTGTATGCAATGACAAACATTGAATCAGATTGATGTATTGGTTAAACAATTTATTTATGTTTTGAGTTCTTTCTTTACAACTTCGTTCGGTTGATAACAAAACCTAGAAACGGGTTGGGTGACTAAAGATGGTTGACTTGATATAGGTAAATTGGGTAATTGAGCCGCATGGTTTGATGACAAAAACTATCTTTGATTGCCATGTTAATCGATTCTCCAACACCATGTCTATGTGGTGTCCAATTAACTAACCAGCTTATGTAAACCTAGAACCTAAAACTTGGAGGAGGTTACGTTTTCTAAATCTGATATCTTTTTCTCTTAATTACATCTTATTGTTTTTTTTTTTTTCAAAATCAATCAAAATCCCCAAATCACATTAGTAATAGTTAATTAAAAACATATTTAACACTAACCATGTAGTCAGCTACTTTTATACGTATATCATAATTACAAACATCTTTTAACTGATTAAAAAGGAAAAAAATTAATATCAAGCAACAAAACGAGATACACATGCTTATGAAAAAGCAAGATAGTCATGTACATATATTATGTCTTAACTTGAAAACTTATGTAATCTTTAGCTCATGGATAACATATAAACGTATTATTATAGTTGATTCAAACTAATTGATCACATATTATATTGAATATTTTAATTAATTTATATTTTGGCCACGAAACATAATTTATAAAATTAAATCAGCCATCGTCATTTAACCAAATGTGATGCTGACGTGCTTTAAGACAAGTAATATGTTTGAATTCTTTTACATGCGGATGTGCTTTAAGGCAAGTTATATTTATCAATCTTGATGGAACAAGTTTAACCATTTCTCTTGTTACACATTTCCGTTAAGTTCCATGCTACCACGGTTTATTTCTTAAAAAGTATTATGTTTCAGTTTTATTAAATTTCATCAAATTTTAAGGAACCGAACCCACTAAGAGGCTGTTTGGCAACTTCTGAATGAGTAAGTACTGAACCAGTAAGAGGAGGTCGGAACCATTAAGAGCAAGTATAATGCTTAACCGTTCAGAGACAAATGTCTGACCAATTTAGATTAGATGTCTTAATCATTCGGATTCAATATAATGCTTAATCATTCAGAGGCAAATGTCTGAACCACTTAAACATCTGTTCACGAAATAAACAGTCTAAACCATTAAATGCTAAATCAGTAAAAGGTCAAGAAATCTAAACCATTAAGAGTCCCATTAAAAACTAAACAAACATCAAATAAGTTAAAACTTAAAAGTCAGCATGAAAGATGGCAACTAATTTTTAATTTAAAAGCCAAAATAGTTACCATTTATTAATTAACGAGTTGGCGCTATCCGCGCGTTGCGGCGGAGAATGTAATGTTATTTAATGCGTTTCTGTTGTTAATTGAGTGTGACTGGCCCATACACGACCGAGATGGCGTCAATGCCGGAGGAATTGACTCCATCAGAAGTTGCTAATTGTGTATATAACCATGCAAAAATCTGGGTTATGTAAATATCAACAAAAGAAGTATATATAAGATTAAGAAGGTCAAATTTATCCAAGTAATTCGACATGGGCCTGGTCTACTGGTCTTTGTAACAGCAAAACTTTTGTTATCACAAAACCAAATTAACCATTTTGAATGGTTCACTGTCACATACAGATCCATAATATGTAAGGAAAATAATTGAATGTTGTTAGCATACAACGTGAAAATGAAAGAACAAAAAATTGTGGTGCAAAGGACTTACGGAAAATTACGAGTGGTGAACCATTAGAATACTTATAACTTTAACATGTATATGCATATGTATTATTAGGACTACAAACAAAAAATCCACATACACATTCTAAACAATTATTAGGACTACAAACAAAAATTCCACATACACATTCTAAGCATTGTTTATGTATTACAAACAGGGAACCGAGTGATGCTAAAAGAACCCGAGTAATCGAAACCACAAAAGGACTATTAATAACAATTTCAACCAAAAACCATAAGAATAGTCGTAGATTAACATGAATTTTGATTAATCGTAGGTTACCCCTGTTTCTGTCTCAATCCAGTTTTAAAAATTCATATCCCAAATTTTGAGGGACTGTTGAAATCATATTTAAACTCATACAGACGGAACCAAGGTCTGTTAAAATCATATCCAAACCAAACACTAAATCTCAAAACCGATTCCGCGATCAGATTACGAATCAGAAGAACAGTGTTTTGTGTTCGCATCAAGCGCATTACAGTTGATTGATTGCGTCTGATAATCGGTCGGTAACAGAGGAAAATATGAAACCGCATGTATAGATGGTGATGTTACGGTTAGGGCACCGTATGTGACGGTGGTGAAATTAATTAGCGTCGGAGGGTGCGACGGTTTGAAGGTTGCTTTTCGTAATCGACATGAACTTGCAAGTTGGAACAAAAAGAAACTCTTTTGAGAACCAACCGTTGCGTCCTTTCCCAAAGTCAAAACGGTGTATCGGTCCATTTTAAGGCATTGTGACTTTCTGCATGGGTATGGATTAGTGTACATGTGTGTTTTTATTTGTATATATTATTGTATACAATAAACAAAAGGGTTGGTTGGTGTAAATAAAGGGGCATGTGTTTCAAACAAAAGGGTGCGTGTATGTCTCGACAATCATGACAGTTCATTAGAAGGATGATGAAAAGACAACTCTAAAAGACGCCACTTTTAAACGAAAGGACATGACTCAACAATATACATGTATTACAATTTTCTAACGGACACGACTTTTAAACGAACGGACATGACTCAAGTTACTTTTTGTAGGATATAGTAATGTAAAATACTAACATCATCAAATTTTTATTTCCCATGGTCGGTACCATTGCGGTGGCAAGCTCATAATGACATAACAAAACATATTATTTTAGCTTAAAGATAACCCTAAAAAACCTTTCCACAATTAATATTTAACAAAGAAAACTTTATAAAGAAACGGATAAAATATAAAACAATTTTTTTTCCTAAGAGGCGTACAAAATAATTTGAGCTATGAAGAAACCAATTCACTGGTTAAGATGTGATCTCAATTTTGTAATTAAGTAAACTTTACTAATGACAATGAGAAGGCAAAAGAGAGAATTCATCTATTTTATTATTATTATTATTATTATTATTATTATTATTATTATTATTATTATTATTATTATTATTATTATTATTGTTATTATTAGATTTTAATAATCATAAGTTTCACCAATTGGTCGATAATAATCCTAACTTTAAAAATTCCCTAAAATAATCCCAACTTGTAAAAGTTTGGCCGCCATTGATCCTTTTCAAACATATAAGAATTTGGTCTCCTCAATAGATTCAATTATACCTAGAGACTCTTTAATTGATTTAAGTGCACCTATGTTAGAAAAGGATCAATGCCGACCAAACTTTTACAAGTTGGGATTATTGAAGTGAATTTTTAAAGTTGGGATTATTATCGGCCAACTGGTGAAACTTATGATTATTAAAATCAAGATTTTTATTATCTTTCATTTAATCATAGCATGACTATATATACCGGCACGTTTAACTCATTTACACATTGCGAATAACACAAGTTTGTAATAAGTGTTGATTTTGCATTATATGATGTGTTTGACCCATTTATATGATAGATGTGTGTCAAAATCTTGCATATATAAATTCATACAAATACGCTCCATAAACTTCACCATCTTATGGTTTTCTATCTATGTTTTTTTAATGGAACCAAACTATATATATGTATTTAGTATTTATGTATGTTAATGAGCTTCACTACATTAATTTATTTTAAAGTATTAATATAATCTAAATGTACAGAAAGTCAATTCAAATTTTGTAATTTATATGCGATCATAATATAATAGCAATATTCCCTTTTTAGGATAACTTAGTTTATAATCATATTCTTGAGTCATGTTTTAATAAACTAAAATCAGAAGCTTATAAATCTGAATGTTCAATTTCAATTTTTCTTCAACTCCTTTTTTTTCTTTTAAATTGCTCAATTCAGAAACTGGAAAAGTACGTTGTTTGTTCAATTGTTGAAAATTTAATGCTATTATAGAATTTCAGTATTTTAATTTATTATGGATTAAATTAGAAATTTTAGTTTATATTTTTCACTTTTGTTTATTCTCTTTTTTAGTATTTTAATTTATTATGGTTGTCATAAAACTGTGTTAAATAGTAGCAATACTATACCATTGTCAGGGACCACCAACACCGAAAAAGCTCGTAAAAACAAAATAAATAAAAACGGGAGAAAAATAACGCCGAGCGAAAAGCAGACGTAAAATCTTTGAATAACGCACGCTCGTTGTTGAGAAATTAAACCGAAACGTAAAACATAGAAAAAAATAACTAAGTCCATCCAGGACCCTTGTGTTGGACGAACTTGTCAAACGCAGAAAAATAAATGTGACGGGACGGGCCAGTCAAACGGGAAAAAAATATACGAAAAAATGTTGAACCCCACACGCACGTTACGGTGCGTTAACTCACAAAATTTAGAACGAAACAAAAAACTTAGGAAAGATGAAAAGTATGGTGGACCAAAATTAAAAATAAAAAAAGAGTTGGGATTAAATTGCAAAATATGAAAAACTTGGGGTTAAAAGTAAAAAAAAGGTCTAAATTGTAAAATTGAAGTTATTTATTAATTTTAGATAAATATAAAGGATAAAAATAAGATGATATCTATATATTTATTAAATAAATATAAATAAAATTTATGAGGTTGAAGGAGAGAATGACATGTGGCATTATTTGAAGTCTTTTATTATAAGTTAGATTAGATTTTGTGTCATTCTTGTATCCACTTGCGAGGAAATTATTGTTAATTATAAGAAATTATAGTTAAACATTTCTAGTGAAACTTTCATCGTTTATATATTGAAATCTTAATTTTTTCTTCAGATGTCGGTGTGCATCAGTTGTATATTAATAGGTGTAAGTTTCGTATATGTATAAGTTTTTGTTGTTGTGTATATGTTTAAATCGTTCTGCATATGTTTTGTATTTAAAAAATAATGTACAATAATGCACAGCACACAAATTACTCTACATTTATTCTATAGTTATGTATAATAATTTATCGAAATATGATTATTATAATTAGTTTTTAACTAAAAAAAATAAAATCATAACTAGTTAACTTAATTGGATTAATTTTACCCTTAAAATAATAATAATAATAATAATAATAGTAATAAAAAGTAAATAATAATAAAAAAATAATGATAATAATTTTTAACAATAAGTACAAAGGCATATACCCAAATATCCTCTATACCCATATAAATTAATGCTTAAAATCACGATTTATTTTAGATAACTTTAAAAACTTATTTATGTTGTTGAAGACATCATATTTGAGTTGGGTGTGTCTTTCCAGATAATTCCATCTGTCAAAACTCATTAATCAACTGTCCAATCATTAGGGGAGCATTAGTGATATAAGACTATGATTACACATTTCATATTATAATTTATCTCTTTAAAATTTAGATTTTAATATTTACTCTTTGAAATACCATTTCTTTAACTTTACCACCGTAACTTTTCATTTTTAAATCATCCATTTTTCTTTACTCTTAACTTAGTTACATAAATAAAACATCAGATGGGCTCAAGTCCCAGTCGATAATCAAACTGAATAGAAAAGATAGAAGAAAAAAAATTAGATCGAATAACTCTTAATCTTATTAATCAGAAAATAACTCAAAACTGATTACAGACTCTTAAACCATAACTCGGTTTCTCTCTAATCTTGTCTCTTTTCTGTTAACTCAATAATGTCTAACCCTAACATGGTTTATATACGCTAACCCTAACTTGGTGACCAAGACATTACTGAATATAATTATAACATAATTAGGAAACTTAACCAATTTAACCTACTTGTTAAATTTGGTCCCTCAAGTTCACCGAGTTGTGACTTGAACTCCTTTGTCACCCTTTTCCCATCACCGACTTGTGATGGGTCAGGAATTACCGCCAACATGTGCTTGATACTAAAAGGGATTTTTGGTTCTCATTACCTTGTTAAGAGTATGAAATTTTGCAATGATAGAAAGAAGATATTAACAACAATAAAGTACGTACACCAAATAAGAAATACATTGCATAGCAAATGTCAAATTCGAATAGGTTTTCTTCGGGGCTCGAGAGATGGAATAGATAGGGCCCACAAGTTTTGAATTTGCCGCTGGTCTATCGAGAGGGAATGAGGAATCCTCAACCAAAAAAGTGCTCTCTGAACCGAACGTGAAAGTCGTCTTCCATCAGACGCTGTTTCCGTAACTCTCCTCCCAGCTTAGATTATATATCCAATAACGTCCCCTCTCGGCCATTCCACACGCCTAACAGAGGCGTGGTTATCTGATATATGGAACACTTTCATGTGGTTTTCGACTAGTCCATACATACGAAGAAAAATTCCGATGATTCACGGAATTAAGGATTCACAAGATTTTTTCGTGTATCTTACGAATCCGAGGTTAGATTCCTAGCTATACTTCGAACGAACTTATCATATTATTCATGAATATAAAGTGAGTACGATACATAGTTTTCACTTATTTTATAACTATAACTTTTTTGACGAAGTTAGAACTACCATATAATAAATATAAAAAGTAGATATATTATGATGTGTAAAGAAAAACATAGGAGAATCTAAAGCTAAAGAAACATAGATGGACATCATTTATAAGGAACATTTTCTTGAAATTGCATATCATCACTTATTTCATCCATGTGCTTGTTAACACAAATAGGTGTTTGAGTAATGGTTCTTGTTTCTATATTTGTGGTCCAAGTTATTTTAACTTAACCAAGATAAACAAAATCGAAAGCGTTAGGTGGGTTGTGTTTTTCTTTCTAACTTCAAATTCAATTTTAATAAAACTTAAACGTAAAATAATTGCAATTATGCATTGTGTATAGTATTATGTTGTACTTAATGAAAACCTTTTAGACAATCTATGATTCATTAAACAAAGTTTCTTTTGGAATATAACAAAATTTGGTAAAAATATATTAATAGAACTACATAGACGGGTGCGGAACCAGGTTATAAATTAACACTGATGTCACGTGACACATGTAGTTTTTTTTATTTCTTAGTAAAAACTTATTATATAAATGGACTAATATAGAGTTCAATATGCTTAAGATTTATTTTAAGAAAGTACGTATTTATAGCATTTTGTCTAAATGCATTTATGCATATGTACACAGTTAAAAATTAGAAGAGAGAATAGAAAATTAAAGAAAAAATAGTGACGAAGAAATAAACAAACTTTTTGATTTTACCTTTTTCATTAAAGCGTTATATACATATGTATCTATACACCTATCGCGAAACATAATATTGATTCTGACCTGGCAAACGGGTCGGGTTGGGTCGGATCATGGGTCAAAACGGGTTTCGGGCCGAAACGGGTTTCGGGTCGGTTAAGAAAATGCTTTTTTTAAGTGATTGTACATCAAGGGGCAATTTTGTCGGGTTAAAACGGATCCAGGTTGGTAACCTTAGAATAATGTACCTACTTTGTCCAAAAAAACACAGCCTTAATGCATCACCATCTCTATTAACCTTAAAACAGGTCTGCATGTATTAGTGGTAAGTTTCTGTGAGATAACTAAGTATAAACGTAATCGTTGGTAACAGATTATACATATTAGCAGGAAAATCCAATCTTTTCCTCTTCTTGATTCTGAAAATCCAATTCCATTGCATTTGCAATTTCTAAAATTTGGTCAAATGTTCCGGAAGTCACCCAAAGGGTGTTCTGTAAGAATAAAATTCCCAAAGCCTTCCAAGTAAGTCACCCAAACGGTACTGGTCGAAACGGTTCGCGTCGAAACGGTTTGATTCGAAACGGTACGGTTCGAAACGGTACTGGTCGAAACGGTTTGATTCTAAACGATACGAGTCGAAACGGTACTGTTCGAAATGGTACGGGTCGAAACGGTACTGGTCGAAACGGTACGGGTCGAAACGGTGCGAAACTCGTCCCGACCCGAAACTCGTCTCGTGCGAAAACTCGTGTCGGCCCAAAATCCGTTGCGATCTGAAACCCGTCCCGTGCAGAAACACGTATCGGCCCGTAACCCGACCCGAACCGACCCCGTTCCGATCCAAAACCTGCGTCGTGCCGAAACCGTCTCGGCCCGAAACTCAATTTGAACTGAACCCATTCCGATCCGAAACCTGCCCCGTTTATTTAAGACACTAACCCACATCGACCTTTTTCTTTAATGTTGTCGACCCGCTTTGACCCGAAAATAACAAGATGAAATTTCAAGTGACCCATTTAGTTAAAATATTTTATCCAAACCAACCCGTATAATTTTAAAAGCAACCCAAACTGAACCACTTGAAAGGCTTTGGGTCAAAATTCCCCTCTCTAATTCTGAAATAAACACTTCCTTTTTATTCAATGTTCAAATACCTATTTTTCAAGTCTTATTTTCCAAAGAGTAAGAATTAGTAAAAAAAAAAAAAAAAAACGTTTTATACACCACTACAAGGTAACGTGAAGAAAAAATAATAAGGATGCAAAAACTATAGTCTAATTTTAATAATGACAAAACATATGCTTAAGCTTGCAATAATGGAGTCTTAATCATTGTGCTTTACAATTTTTTCCTCCATAAATAGCCACCATCACAATACAAACACCACACTCGACTCATAAAACCAGCCATGACTAAAGACATAGAAGTAACGGAGCACCATGGTGGCAGCAGTGAGTACGCTGCCAAGGACTACCATGACCCGCCTCCCGCCCCGTTATTCGACGCCGAAGAGCTCACCAAGTGGTCATTCTACCGAGCACTTATAGCCGAATTCGTTGCCACTCTCCTCTTCCTCTACGTCACCGTTTTGACCGTCATCGGCTACAAAAGCCAGACCGATCCGAAGTTGGACCTCGATCAGTGCGGCGGCGTTGGTATCCTCGGCATCGCTTGGGCCTTCGGTGGCATGATCTTCATTCTTGTTTACTGCACCGCTGGTATTTCTGGTAAGTGGCAGAACCAGAACTTTTTAATATTTTTAGTTTATGTGTCAGCTTTTTTTGTTTTTAATTTGTTTTAAAAAAGGTGAAACTAACTAGTGTTTGCTAAAATGCGCCAGGAGGACACATTAACCCGGCCGTGACATTCGGGCTGTTTTTGGCGAGAAAGGTTTCGTTGATCAGGGCGGTTGGCTACATGGTCGCGCAATGTTTGGGTGCCATTTGTGGTGTAGGTTTGGTGAAGGCTTTCCAAAGCTCGTACTACAACCGATACGGTGGTGGTGCCAACGAGTTGGCCGATGGTTACAACAAGGGGACCGGACTTGGTGCTGAGATCATCGGTACCTTTGTTCTTGTTTACACCGTATTCTCGGCTACTGATCCTAAGAGAAGTGCACGAGACTCCCATGTTCCTGTAAGCACTCATGACTATTTTTCACTATTAGAAAACTGACTCTAGATGACAAAAAAATCAAAAAAAGTGTCCGTTAGTCATTACCGACGGGTTACCAAAACCACAATATATAAAAATATATTTTATAATATCTTTCGTTTTATGTATCAGATATCAACCTTTGAGCAAATATTATGATACCCCTAAATTTAATTTTTTTTTAGAATACCTCTGAATTTTTCTTCTAAATTAGTCTTGATCTCTTCATATTTCATCAAAACTCATATGCTAATATTATATTTTACAAATGTGAAAATATGTAGGTATTGGCACCACTGCCTATAGGCTTTGCCGTATTCATGGTGCACTTGGCCACCATCCCGATCACCGGCACCGGCATCAACCCGGCCAGAAGTTTTGGCGCCGCCGTGATTTACAACAACGAAAAGGCTTGGGATGATCAAGTATGCATTTTTCTTTATCCTATACATTTTCGCGCAAATTTTTGTTTATTCTAATGATTTGATATAACTATTGCAGTGGATATTCTGGGTCGGACCATTCATCGGAGCCTTTGCCGCTGCGGTCTATCACCAGTTTGTGCTTAGAGCCGGCGCAATCAAGGCACTTGGCTCATTTAGAAGCAATGCTTAAGCTTGAAAGATGTTCATCATGGCAGTTGTTGCCTTGTAGATATCTTTGAAAAAAATGTGTCATGTAATTGTGATTTCTTTTTCTATCTTTTTTTTTTATGTATTGTTTAGTTTGTGAAGTGCAAGTGTTATTAATTATTATTTATTTTTCTTAAATTTGATTTCTTGATCTAATTATTTCAAGATCAAAAGGTGTGTTATAAGAAATTTAAGAGCATAAATGTTCCTAAAATAACATCAATGAACAATGTTTTGTCAATTTATTTCGTGTGTAGAATGTAGATGAGAGCCACGGGGTGTTAGCCCAGTGGCCACCGGCACTCATCTAAAACCGGTTCGGGAGTCCAAAGTGGCGTGGGTTCGAATCCTGCTTGCAGGCTCTTCGCTCCCCTCGAACTTGGCTGGGTATTCACCGCCAGGCAGCGTTGCCTGGTCGCTAGCTTGAAAGGAGGATCCCTTCCGCGGTCATGGGTCTCTAGCAATTACCCCTTTTTTTAGAATGTAGATGAGTGTGTTTCTACCAATGTTCTAAAAAGCAAACGAAAATTAGTAGTTGTAAATAGAGACAAAATCCATAGATGGTATCTGGAAAATGGGAAAACCACAGGAACTATCCGGGCATTTTTCTCATGAAAATAGAGACAAAATCCATAGATGGTATCTAGAAAAGAAGAAATTCTTACCTAAACTATAGGAACTATCCGGGCATTTTGACAAAATCCATAGATGTAAGCAAAGCCGGCTTAATATTTCTAGGAGCCTTAAGTGGATCATAAAACCAACACTGATTTTGTGAAGACCATAACTTGATAAAACCTAAACCAATTAAATCGATTTTTAAGTATAAATTGTAGTTTCTATTAAAAAAAAACAGGTTTCATAATTTTTCAATTAGTTTAAGTCAGTTAAAATTAATTTATAAAATCAACGGTTGAATCTGACTTCGAGGCATAATTATTATGCTATCTTTTTTTTAACAACCAACAAAATCAATCCCGAGCACTCTCGGGGCACCCACTAGACAAACGGAGTACTCCGAGAGTAACCCGAGTCCACCACCAATTCCGGGGAAAACCCAGTAACCCAACCGTCCGTAGGCGCAGCGGTGAAATTACCAGTAAAACCCGTTTGGCTCAAGGATCCAACCCAGGTTTCCCTGGGTCTCCTATCATTGTCCACCAGTGCCTTACTCTGCATCAAGGGGAAATCAAACCTGCATCTCTGAAGAGAAATGCAAACCCTCTATCACTTTATCTAGAGATCATTGGCAATTATTATGCTATCTACCTGAAGTCATAACTCATACAATATAGGTTAAAATAACCTAAAATTTTAACACAATGAAATTCTACGAGCATGGAAGCTATTCCTATTCCAATTAGTCTTGCATTTGTTTGATAATTTTTTTTACTGAATTTTAACATTTATGTCAAAACGGTATGAAGAATGCACAACACAGTCATGATAAAAACAAAGAACACAAAAGAAGCGACAAAACGTGACATAAAACTCTTATTAGTTACCCAAACCGAAAAACACCCCCCAAACCCTAGATCTCACCAAATGTGAAATCAAAAAAACATACAATCAACAGTACAACAATACCTGGATGATCATCAACCGATGAACATCAGCATATGAAGATCAACTCTCTAACAACAGAAAGTATAACAAAACAATCTTCAACAATACAAAGAACAAATAAACTAAAACAAACCCTCATCTGATTGTGTGAACTTCCAGATAGATTCCACATCGACTGCCGAAAACCCCAACTCTTGTTAATCGCTGGAGTCTCGAGAGAACATCTTCTGGAAGAGAGCTTTATGCGTAGCAATTGAGAGAGAGAGATGTAAAAGTGAATTTTTGGGGAAGGATCATTACCTTCTGCACACATTACAAGCCATTTATAAATCTCCAGTACCAATGTTACACATTAGCCCAAAACTATGCCAAGAGATGATCCGAGTCCCTCCAAAGTTTCACAAAATCCCCTCATACTTTCAGCAATATTAAACAACTCACAACAATCTTTAGAAAGTTATAACAAACAAGATACAAATGTGAACTGATATAATAAGCAACCCACATCACATAAGCCCAACATTATAACTAGATAAAATATACCAGTCCAAAAACATAACAGGCCCAATGAGATAAACAGCCCAATAAACAAGTCCAATAATGTTAAACCACAAATCCACTTGACATGTTTGTGTTTTAAGCATTATATTTTTAACATCCCCCCTTGATTCAAACAGCAAACATGTCAATTAGATCTAATTCAAACACAACAGATCATGCTGAACACAACTCAACCTTTTTTGTAACCAAGTCCGCCAACTGATCTACTATAGCAATTTTCCAGGATTCATACCAACTGATATCACACATACAAGAGAACTGTAGTAACACCAAATATTTATACAATGCAAAATATAACACGAATCACTTGCAACAGAACCTTAAACACAACAACATAGAGAAACAAGTCAAAAATAGGATTTTTATAACTAATATCCTAACTGAGACATATAAGAACTCAGACAAAATACAATATGAGACAAGACAGGAGATTCTTTGAAAAAAACCCAAATACCAACAACAAATCAAAGAACTCTCAACAACAGACAGTCAACAAAACAGATAAACTGTTATGACTAAGAACACCAGACAAAGATGATAGCCTACACGGTTCTGGCAAAAATACACACCCAGAAACACATCTCTTACACAAGAGAAAACATACAACACTAACATCAAATACATTCAAGAACCAAGAATAAAAGACACAGCCAAACAAATTCTGATTAAACACAAAATTACACAATTTGTAACCAGAACAATATTTCTCCACAAGAGAAAACATACAAGGCTGTCACATATAGAAAATAGTCTTGACAAACCATCGGTTAAACATGAACCACACAACTCAAGTAACCATACAAACAAGATTAGAGACAAGTAAGCAGACATAGTGACTGTAAACCGAAGACATTTTAACAACATTCAAGACAAAAAAAAGTTCAACATATAGATCTCATAACAAGACAGTCACAGTCATCAAGAACAATATTGACAAAACAACTAATTAGAGAACACGCAAACCACATGGTTTGACTAATCATACAACAAAAAACAATAAGACATACGGACAACTCCTAGGAGACACTTCGACAGTCCAAAAAACAGAGTTGAATCACATGATCCAAGATAAAGATTCACACCACAGAAATCAACAACATTTTCAGATCTAAACTTCATGAAAGTACAAGTCCATATAACCACAAAAATAGAATATTACATGAAAATCAAACAATTAAACATGATTGAAAATACAGAATCATACAATGAATATACAATATTCTATTATCAAGACATATAGACATGAGGTTAAAAAAAACCAAGAAGACTTATACCAATTTATTGAACATTTCAAAAATTTGAATCTTGATCTACACTTAACGTATAACATTTCTCATATAAACAAAGACAATGTTTTTGAGTTAAAAAAAACTTGATAACAAAACAAATTGAGTCCGAATAAGAACGAATCATAAAAGCAATGAAGTTCATTTGTATATGTCATATTACATCTTGTGGTAAACGTAGACAACACCAGACAAAAACACACATTATACATGTTTAAAGACAAAATGATTAAAAATCTTGTTAAATCATTCAAAACAAAACATTTATCATCAGACAAATATGCCAACTTTCTGTAATCAAGTAATAGTATAAGAAAACTGACAATACAAACACAAAGAACCAAATCAATAGAAAATGTTTTTATTCGAACAAGATAAGATCATTAGACTCTACAACAATATCAAATATGAACCAGATCAAACAAGAAATAACAAAACATGAAACTTGTTCATACAAGAGGCTGATTCACACAATCAGTTGCACATGGATATAGGAAAATACATACTACACATCTTCTACAAAGAAGATGAAATACGAAAGCAACCTTCTACACAAAGGCGCTTGTAAAAAAAACAAGACAATACACATACATTGACATAACTTTCTGATCAACTCAACCAGAATGCAATAGACATGAAACCCTTGTAAATCAGAATCAACTCTCAGATGAACAAAATAACACTTGAAATACAATAGAAGACCATAGCTCTTTCAGAAACATTTTTGACAAACAAGAGATTCATAAAAGACAACATAACTGAGAACAAAGTCTAAAAAAAACAACGAATCACACGATTTACCAACAAACTCACAGTTATATCATACAAACTAAAAAAACATGATATTAAATCATCCGAAACCCAGTCCTAAATACAATACTTGTGAAGAACACAAAGACTAAATTAACTAAGCAAAAAACCTTATATACAACTTCACAACAATTATGGAATCACAAGATTCATACCAAAACTGATAAAAGAGTACATACTTCTATATTAGACAACGCGTTCAGCATAAACAAATGATGAAACACAAAGACATATGATTCAACAATCAGAAGATAACTTCCAGTCTAAACAACATATGACAAAAGATAGTAATAAAATATTTTTTTTACTTAAATGACTTCTTCTAACAAAAAAAAACAAGTGATCAACCATACAAAACATAAAAGACAACGTTCTTTATAACACAATAGTAAAAATCGCAAAGGCACCTAAAAACATGAAAAAATAGTTCCAAAGAATTTTTCCACTCATGATACAACGTAGCTATAAGCTACCCATACAACAAAACACTTGAACCTTGCAACTTACTACCATTCAGTTTTGCAACATCAAAGAAAATACTTCAATTTTAACGCATAGGCAACAATCTTGAAGTTAAAAAATCCAAAAAAAAAAAAAAACGTGTTAGAACAACCTTGCAAAACAGTACTAAGAGAATATGCTCAATTTGCAAGTAATGACATATTTTTAAAAACAAGCTCATTACTACATAAACATATCAAATCTTCATGACTAAGTATAACAAGATGTTTACTATACAAGACTACAACCATACAACCACACTCAAGAAAATACCTGAATATACCAAAATTTCACAGAACAATCCAACAAAAGAAGCAGCAGACAATAAGAAGCACACAGACAACACAAACAATTATTAGCAGACAACAATAGCCTAAGGCGAAGCTGAGTCAGGGACCAGATTCCAGGTTCATCACTCTACGGTGCCTGGACAAGCCTTTACTCAGGAGCCACAACCATTCCTATCTGGTCTAATACACAAATCAAAACAAGAGAACAAGTAACACAGAATAACCAAAGAAACAACAATAAAAAATGCCGGTCCTTACTACCCCGACTTCAACTAACCAACAACAGAAATAAAAGGAGAGAGAAGTAACAATCTTACAGAGGGTGCGTTTAACTCCTAGAAAGATCAAATTTGTAGTTTTCAAGAACTACACAATCTGATCAAGCCACAGAAAAATATACTTAGTTGGTTTGCCCTAAAACCTTCAAGGGTTTTAGAGAACAACATAGGTCTTCAATAATCAATCGACAGAAGACCTCCTTCTTCAACACCAAACTAATGCTACAAGATTTATACCTGCAACCACTTAAAAACACAGACAACAAAAGAACAGACCTAAACTCTACTAGAGATAAAAAAAACTGCAAGAGATCCACGGCTTAGCCAACTAAACAAGCACATCAAATGTCAAATAGAGACAAATAAACAAATACAAAATACTCAAAGATTTCAATACCATTAATATAGCTGAATTTTATAATGGAAAAAACCTTCTATGCATCAAACATAATCATGCAAGAAAGTTAAAAAGATAATAGTCACCTTGCCTATAACAAGAGAGAACCATAACTCATATATACTTAATCATGCTCATACAAATGTCAAGAAAATGCACTCTTAAGATACATGAATAACAAACTTACGATTTAAAACACACAAATTCTAACAAACTAAACAGTAGACACATAATCAAAAACTCACATAACATTACCCTCGGATCAAACAATACAATGAAAAAACAGTACAATTGAAATTCACAAGCAAATTCCAAGATTCATGTGTAACTGATCAAAACTCATCTATGATTCTCCCCAAAACAGATTGATGAAAAAAACAAGAATCAATAAATATATCACTTGCAGAAACCCTAGAACACACAAGTGAAAAACTCGATAACAAACCAGCGGAAGACAAAAAAACAAAAAATCAAGAGCCAATGGCTCTGATACCATGTCAAAACGGTATGAAGAATGCACAACACAGTCATGATAAAAACAAAGAACACAAAGGAAGCGACAAAACGTGACATAAAACTCTTATTAGTTACCCAAACCGAAAAACACCCCCCAAACCCTAGATCTCACCAAATGTGAAATCAAAAAAACATACAATCAACAGTACAACAATACCTGGATGATCATCAACCGATGAACATCAGCATATGAAGATCAACTCTCTAACAACAGAAAGTATAACAAAACAGTCTTCAACAATACAAAGAACAAATAAACTAAAACAAACCCTCATCTGATTGTGTGAACTTCCAGATAGATTCCACATCGACTGCCGAAAACCCCAACTCTTGTTAATCGCTGGAGTCTCGAGAGAACATCTTCTGGAAGAGAGCTTTATGCGTAGCAATTGAGAGAGAGATGTAAAAGTGAATTTTTGGGGAAGGATCATTACCTTCTGCACACATTACAAGCCATTTATAAATCTCCAGTACCAATGTTACACATTAGCCCAAAACTATGCCAAGAGATGATCCGAGTCCCTCCAAAGTTTCACAAAATCCCCTCATACTTTCAGCAATATTAAACAACTCACAACAATCTTTAGAAAGTTATAACAAACAAGATACAAATGTGAACTGATATAATAAGCAACCCACATCACATAAGCCTAACATTATAACTAGATAAAATATACCAGTCCAAAAACATAACAGGCCCAATGAGATAAACAGCCCAATAAACAAGTCCAATAATGTTTAACCACAAATCCACTTGACATGTTTGTGTTTTAAACATTATATTTTTAACAATTTACTATCGCATAAAAATCGTTGTTACTACCTTATTATGTTCTCCGAATTTTCATTATTTTTGTGCGCAATGGAAAGATATAATAAAAATATTTTTGAAAATAAGACCAATGTGAGAGGATGTCATAAAATGTTCATAATTTTGTTCGACTGTTTAGTCGGTCATTAAAATTCGTGAACGTAGTTTTAAACTGCCTCGAAACCGAACTAGCTAATCCTAATTGTTTATCCTTTCTTTTTAAACAAGTTAACACTTTTTGACATATAATTAGTGTGTAAACCCTAAAATACCATTAAGTAGTCATTAATTACATAACTTAACAAGAGAATCCTAATATGGTACTTAAACACTCATTGAATCACCAACACTTATCACAATGTTTATCAATTAAGCAAACCTAGTCCTTACACGCGACACCTTTACATGTAGCTTTCGCGTAGGACCTCCATTTTTATTTGCAATCTTTGTGTGGAATAACTTAGCAACACTATTAGGTGAGTAGCGCGACCCCTTTTATTTCTTTTTAAACTTTTAACCGGGGGAAAAACATGCTACTTGACAACCATTTTACATTACTTCTTGTATATGTGTGCGACTGTTTAAATTGACGTGATTACCTAAGCTAACATTGTTCCATTTAGAGTCCCCGTGACTTCACAATCATTTAAATCCTTGATGGAGCTGGTGGACAGGATTAGATAGTACATTTGGGCTGACAACCCCACTCTTGTCGTGTTACTGTTAGCTAAAGTACACGAACGCCATAGGCAGACACTTGAGTGAATATCTCTAACATTGATAACATATTAATATCCCGTAATATGCATTAACCAGGGCACCATATATTAACATGCCAACAGGATTGATTTGTAATTTATGTGTTTCATTATTATTTCATACATAACATATACTATTACTTGCAAGCTGCAACTATTGAACTGATTAATTTGTTTTATCGAGTTTATCAAACTTGCGTTCTCACCAACTATTTAGTTGATGGAAACAATTAAAGCTTAGCTGGATAGATGCATTTAGTTGTCACAAACAATTTATCATTACTTTTAAACTTTTTCATTTGCAGTAGTTTGTTTGTTTGAACATATGAACAAATTGACGAATCTGTGTGCATTACTTTTGTTTTGTCGTCGTATATCGTGACACTTTATTCGAATGCAATTAATATTTCTCTTGAAACATATTTGTTAGGGCTGATTTTTTACACTCAGGATCCTGATGGATACTCTGGTATCCTGAAATGGCTAAGGATCCTGAACGCTGGTATTACTAATGTTTATTTTGTCCCGCTCAGGAAATATTCACAAGAATATTTCAATACAACAGCTAGAAGATGGGACTTCCGGATATGCTATGAAAGAAGTTGGGAAAACATGTGGAAAAAGGTGGAAGAACCTGCAACGGTCACTTGCCTAGTCCTCTCAGGATCCCGGGAAAATCGGACTTGTAGTTAGGATTTTTTTATATTTGTTTACTATAAATAGCTTGATCAGATCGTATTAGGTAGAACATTTGACAGACACTAAACACTCATTGTACTCGTAACAAGCTCTGTAACACGTAGAATTCGATCGATCAAAGCTCATTATTGTAATTTCTTCCAAGTTCGTAATAGATTGGAGCTAGGTAGTTGCCAGCTCTCGGGGTTTTTGTACCGGCGAGCATCTGTTGCAGATATCAAGGGCTTTTTCCTGTAACAAATTGCCTGTGTTCATATTTATTTACTGCATTCAACCTTAGTTTATCACATCTTTCTCAATTTGGTTGTTAAATTGGTCTCACCAGCTTTAACAAAAAACAATATTGTGTGGTGATGTCAATCTCTGTGTTTTTTTTTGTTCAGGTGTCACATAAGGTTCCTTTCTTAGGGATGTCAATTAAACCTGAACCCGATGGGTAAATTCGACATCTCAAAACATTTGAAACGGATATAAGGACTGGTATTTGGGTATGCGACTGCACATGGGATTAGTTTTACAATTTTACGTGCGTATGGGACGGGTATGTGATTAAGTGACATGTTTACCCAATCCAATTACCCAAAAACATATACATGCTTAATCGATACTATACCCGAAATTATTTTCTCTCTCTTTTTTTTCTATGTTTCTACCACTAATTCGTTAATCTAAATATCATGTGGAAATGAATATTTATTTTTATATGTTTTTATATATTTAAAAAAATTATATTAGTTTTTGAAGAGTAAGATTCATACCATATGCAATTAATTAAGGACAATTAGTAGAAAAAATTAGAACAATAAGAAAAATTTCTTTTTGAAAAATTCAACGCGCATATGAAGATCATTGTCAAGTTATTCAAAAACTCAATGAACCTAGATAGCTAGAATAAGTAGACTATTTTTTTAGGGGGGGGGGGGAGTTGATAATTTTAGGATTTTTGGTAAAAAACATTTCTCTAAGTTCTCACAACTCGTATAAGTTTTCATTTTACCATAAACATATATATATATATATAGGATCAGGATCTAGAGAAAACGGTGGAAAGTGTGAGAACGGTGAAAACGCTTATGAATCGTCCGATCAAAACAATCTATGGACTAGATTGGCGCGGTGGCGTTTTCGTAAATAACATCAATTTTATTACGTGGACGCGCTTCATTAAGGGTAAAAAAGTCTTTTGACTTCTCCACACAAAACACCATCTCATGAAATAAAACGCCAAACAAAATAGCACACACCATTCTAACTAAAAACGCCATTAGATATAAAACGCCAAACTTAATTGTAATAAAATCCCACCTAAAAAACCGCCAAAAAAATCCTATATATACAACATCTAAGACATTCAATTAAAAACACACACAAAACCCGAAACGCCATATTTAATATATAACATTCGTCTTAGAAACGCCAAAAAACCCAAACATCAAATATCTTCTAAACCAAAACGTTTATTTGAAATTCAGTTTGGTTGTCTGTAAGGTTTCACTCAATGTAATTAATGGACAAAAATCCTTAAGTGAGGATATTGTCCATTTCATTGAGTAAAATCTTATTGACTTTATCATCAACTTGCATCCAATTTATAACGCCAAAACGTACAAAAACATTATTGGGGTTTGTTGTCAATAAAGTTTAGCTGTATGGGGTGGACAACGTTGTCAATTATCTTTCTTAACCGAGGATTAACAATGTTGTCCATCTCATACAGCAAAACATTATTGATTTTAGCATGATCAAATGTTGAGGTTTAAGGTGCTTTTATTTAGTGGCGTTCTTTTTATCGGTAAAACTCCAAAATTAAAAAATCAAACATCGTTCATTGGAAAATTCAAGATTGTTGGCTGAAGGGTGTAAACTCAATAACATTTTGCTGCATGAGATGGACAAATCTTCAAGAAAAAGATGCTGATGTCAGACTTTGTGCTTCCAAACGGCGACAAAAAAATATCATGAAAAACAAAAAAACAAAATGAATCATACGAAAGTCGAACCAGCCAGTTAAGATGATTCAAAAACGAAGAAAGAGACTGGTGACAGTGAAGATTTGGAAGATCAATTGTTTATATATATATATATTTTTAATTTTCTTTTTCAGTTGATTGTTATATAATAAATACGCCGTATATAATAAAAACGCCAGACAGCCAAATGCTTGTTAAAACGCTATCATGCTGTAAAACGCCCCAAAAACTCCTAAACTATAATAAAATTACTTTGGAAAAGTAATATAAAAAACCCAAAAAATAAAAAAAATAAAAACCAAACTTGAAAATGTAACTAGAAAGAGTAACTATAAAACAGTAAAAATGAAGAGACAGAAAATTTATTGTATTAGAATCTAAAACGCCAAATTTGAAAGATGGGACGTGTTACAGACTTCAGTTATAAAAGCTTATCAAAAACAATAATTACAAACAGTAACTGAAACGACGAATAGTTTATTATAATAATGCATCGCCTAACCTATGCCGCCAAAAGAAATCCTATAAAATAATAACTCTCAGCAACTTCCATTTAATCAAACCAAAAAAACAAACGCTAAATACTACTAAATACCACTCACTGTAAAACGCCAAAAAAACAAAAAAACAAAAATGGCTAATATGCTTTCTTGGATATTCAGTATTGTTCTTCGTGAAGTTTCGCTGAATGGATTGTTAGCCGATGGGAGTAACTCAGTCAGATTTTGCTGCATGAGATGGACAAATCTTCAAAAAAAAGATACTGATGACAATCAAATGTTATTTTGTGTTCTTTGTTTTTGAATAAGACTTGGATGAGGAGAAGAGATCAATGACACTGAAGAGTGGGATGATTATAAAGATGAAGATCAAGATGAAGAAAAAGCGAAAAACCCACCCACATGTCATAGATCTATGTCCCCAAACATCCACAAAAAGCCACTTCAACAGACGAGCAGGCAAAATAATCAAACCGATGGGTTTGTTAAGTTTTACATAAAACGCCATATATTTGGTGACAGTTCTTGTAGTATTAAAGAAGAAAGAGACTGATGACAGTGAAAATTGTGAAGAGAGATCCGATTAGGATTTTTAATTTATTTTCTTCTCTTCTATTTTTTCCCCTTTGGTTGTAATATAATTTTACAATTGTAAAACGCCAAGATACCACAAACGCCAAAATGTATATAAAAATAATAGAACAATGGGCAATCTTGTTTAAAACGCCTTGAAAAAACGCCATTAAGATAGATTTCCTGACCCCCTGGGGTTCCAATGGCATACGATTTGAAAAACGCCATAAACGCCAAAATGGTAATACAATGAAACCATTAAACGCCATTTATTATTGAATTTTGTTAATGCCAAAAATCTTAAACCCCAAAAATAAAACAATATTGTGAAAAGCGGAACTGGAAAAGCAGAAGATAAAAGGACAAAAAAGCCCCTACGCCATTCTCTATGCCGCATGACATGTGTTGGGCCAGGATGCGTTCTCACCGTTCTCACACTTTTGAGCGTTTTCTCCTGATCTCGTTTCTATATATATATATATATATATATATATATATAGAGAGAGAGAGAGAGAGAGGCCAGTTAACGTACATTACGGCTTAATGTACGACCAGTATGTCACGAAATTACGCACGTTCATTTGAAAATCACGCACGTTATAAACCTCAAAAAACCTAATCACGCATGTTGGAACATAAAATCACGCATGCCCTACTCCCAGTTCAAAAATCGCATCCCCTGTTCTACGATCTGAAACCATTGTTACTGCCCTCTGACTCCAATCAAATCAAAGCTTGGTCATGTCCCTTCATCCTCTGTTATGCGATTTGATTTCGAGGGTCGACATTTTGATGAAACTTTTCAAAATCAACGATAAATTTGCACCCAATTCGATGAAATTGACTGAACAATGGCGAATTTGAAGTGAAATGAAAAGAAAAATGAAATGAATTGGACGAATTTGATCAAACCCATGCTAATTGAAAAAGAACAATAATCACGCATGTTATATACAAAAATCACGCATGTTGTCGTACGTGATGTACGTTAAGCCGTATTGTATTTTACACTTTCTCTCTCTCTCTCTCTCTCTATATATATATATATATATATATATATATATATATATCTACTTTCTATAAAAGGAGAAATCTCAATGACATAAGAAAAGCTGATATAGTAGCCAGAGAGGCTGTCCAACAATGCTTTTCTTATGTCTTTACTGCATCATAAAGCCTAATATATAAAATCATTTAAAAATCACTCAAACCTTTGCCAATAACATCTACACTTTATTCACAATTAAAACATCTGCTCTTCACTTTACATTCAAACCTCTGCTTATCGTAACCAAGGTAAACCTCTGGCTAGATTCAAAATTCTGGCTCCAGATTCAAAATTCAAAATTCAAGCCATATATTCGAACTCTATAAATAAGATATATGAATCTGGCTCCACATTCAATTCAAATTTCAACTCTATCTCTCTCGCTCATATCTGCGAGCGTATCTCTCTCTCTCTCTCTCAAATGCATAGCTCTCGTGATTCAGCCGGCTAATCTCCGATTACACTTCTTTGTTCGAACATTTGTTGATTCTGTTTACACATCATCGTTCTAATATCATGTGTTTGAGCTTCTGTTTACATATTATCGTTCCAGTATCATTGTTCCAACATCGTCGTTCATTGAAGCTTCCCTTCACACATCAACCTTTCAACATCGATGTTGCAGTATCATTGTTGTAACATCGTGAAAAGTTGCATGTGTTACCTTTTTTTTATGGGAGAGTTGCATTGTTCACACATCGTTAAATCAAAACTCAGCTTTTCTTATCTCAGTGAGATTTTCTTCTTTTACACGAAGTGTAGATTGGTGCAATATCGTAAAAATTTATATGTGCTACCTTCGTTGAGAGGAGACCTTGCATTTTAGGTTTGTTTCTTATTTTGATTACCTGTAGTTTAATTTGATTATGAAGAAACAAGTGTTGATAACGTTGATAGTTTTTATTGACAGTGACATTTTAGAATATGTTAAGATGCATGTTGAGATTATTAAATTAAATAAACATACATAGAAAAATAAAAATTAACTGAAATATTCACAAACTATTACACGCTAGAGTTAACACTTGCTAGGATTTTGTAGACTCTGGCCTTTCTCCATGTGATTTCCTGCTCCCTTTTGTTTTTCAGATCAGTTAGCATGTTGCAGATTTTCTGATCCTGTTTTAGTAGTTGTGTCAGAAACTCTTCTGCATTCTTCTGGAAATCTGATGGAGGAGAGTGGAGGAGTTCATCGAGCAATGCTATGCTGTTCTAGGTTTTGTTGTAATTAGTGTTATTGATTATGTCGACTTTCCTGTTTAGTTCTTCGTCTGTTCTTTTTTCTTTGAGTGACCACATCGAGAATTGTGTTTTAACATCACTGGTGTCTGACCAGTGGTAGAAGCTGAAGTTAGCCATGTAGATTTTTGTTGGATTTTCTGATTTAGAACAATTATTGACAGACAGTGATTTGTAAGACAATTTGTTGATGTTTTGAATCAAAAGTAATCATCGGTCTTTTATAGAGTTTAAAAGCGCGTCTATATGGTAAATGAAGAGGTTAATTGTAATTATGATAATCTGCTTTTTCTCTTTGAAGTTCTAAAATTTGTCCCTTCGGTTTCTTGATATTTAATTATATAGTTTTCCCATAAAAGTTGGGGTTTGAAAAGGCTTTTGCATTAAAAGACTGATGTTTTGAAATATACGTTAATATGTTTATAATAAATCTACACGTTTTGATTGATTAGATTATTAAATGTGCAATGAGTTTAAGTGTGATTTATTTCACTGTTAGATATTTCAGTATATAAACTCATTGCCACTTCACCTGTTTTTCATCACGTTTTCCTACGAAGATATCATACTTTCAGGAAAGTCGAGTAATATAGTTTATTGAAATGGCGTCATACACTTCTGCAAAATCAGATGATTTAAAGCAGCGTTTTATCAGGAAAATTGAGGAATAAGTGTATGAGGATAGGGCTACTCTTCGAGAGCTGAAAAGATGTTTTGATGGACTGCAAGTTGGCCTGTTCACGAGAGAGCAGGTTTCCAGAAATTTGATGCGGATGCCTTCAACTTCCGTTCGTGAGCTTTGTGTTTTCAGTAATATAGAGTGCGGTGATAGAGACGTGGAGTTCATGGCGACGCTAAAGGACATACATCGAGAGGTTCAGCAATCGATGGAGTTGAAGCTAAAATTTCTTAATTCTTGTTATTATTGTTAGATTTGAAAATTTAGTTGTTCAGTATGTTATGTAATTATTGGTCTTTTAATATAAATGAATAAATTTTAATCTTATGAATCTATGTTGTTGCATTTTACTTTTACTTATTTAGTGTTTGAGTTTGATTTAGATTATGTTGATGTTGAATTGTGTGTGAACAAATGTTTGGTAAGTCAACAGAGGTTTAATAGGATCAAGGGTTGGTTTAATGGTGAACAGATGAGTGCAAAGATAAAACAAGGTAAAAAATTTGATCATTGATATCAGTTTTTTGAAGAATTTGCTCCTACAAATTACAGAGAGTCAATATTTGGAGTTGTAAAAGGTCTGTTGTAGTTAAAGTCTGGTAAAAGAGAACATCTGCTGATGATGAAAGATTGAAGAAGGAAAGGTCTGTATGGGAGACCAGATATTAAAGAACAACAGATGATATTCAAAATATGTTAAGCCAACAAAAGGTTTTTATAGTAACAATGGTTAGGTTAATAGCAGATGTTGGGAGTTTGTTAGTCCATTAGATTAGATGTTGCACAGTATGTGAAATTGTAATTGTAGACCTTTGTATAAGCATGCTGATGTTATCATATATTCGAACATTCTTATGAAACAACTGTGTATCCTAACGACTGTTGATTTACCACTGCTGAATAAATGAATAAATTTTAATACTATTAATCTTTGTTATCGCATCTTCATTTTAATTATTTTAGTCATTTCTAAGTATTATTATATAATTTTGAATAACATCTAAGGATTGCAGACTGATATTGATGTTGATGTGTAATTGTCTCTGGGTTTGATTTAGATTATGTTGATGTTGAATTGTGTCTGAACAGATGTTTGTTAGTCAACAGAGGTTTAAAAGGATTAAAGGTTGGTTTAAGGCTGAACAGATGATTGTAAAGACAAAATAAACTAGAATATTTGTTCATCAATAACAGTTTTTTTGGAAGAATTTGCAGTAAGAGGAAGTTACAAAGAGTCAATATTTGCTGTTGTAAAAGGTCTCTTGTAGCTAAAGTCTGACAAAAGAGAGCATTTGCTGATGAATAAATGTCTGAAGATGCAAAGGTCTGCTATGGGCCAACAGATGTTAATGAACAACAGATGATATTCAATCTTAAAATGCTCAACAGAGGTTTTGATACTAACAGTGGTTAGGCTAATAGCAGATGTTAGACTAACGACTGTTGAGTTACAACTGTTGAAAACAACTATTTTTGAAACCTGTGCTTGCCTAAAAATACATCCACTGCTGAAAGGTACCATCTTTTGTCATAACTTCTGTTTATCCTAATGATTGTTGATTTACTACACTTTTGACTGTCATCCATTATCACAAGAGAGGTTCTGACATGGACAGATGTTAGCTAAAAATAAAACCACTTTCGAAAGTTATCATCGGTTCTCATAACTTCTGTTTATCTAACGACTATTTGACTCACACTATTCCCAACTTCTGTAGTCGGCAAACAGAGGCTTCCAAACAACTGTCATCGGTTGTCACAAGAGAGGTTCCGACGTGGACATATGTTAGCTAAAAATAAAAACACCCCTGAAAGTTATCATCTGTTCTCATAACTTCTGTTTATCTCATGACTGTTTGACTCACACTGTTCCCAACTTCTGTAGTTGGCCAACAGAGGTTTCCAAACAACTGTCATCGGTTGTCACAAGAGAGGTTCTAACGTGGACGTATCTTAGCCATCAGATATTTGTAACTACTGCCACATCAGCCTTCATTTTTTCTCTCTATATAAACGATGTTTCGTCCCTAAATCGAGCTTCTACCACTGCCGTATCGAATTCAAAATTCTCAAAAGCAGTTTCCAACATATTAAAAACCCTCCAACTTAAACCCTGTTTCATCCCCAAATCACCTTCTTCTTCGATCATGTCTCTGAAAATCAAAAACCCTCACAACTACCTCCCCATCTTCGAGAAAACCAGCAAAAATACCAGCTTCCACTCAATAATTGACCTTTTAACGTCATCAAAATACAAATCAATCCTTACTGCTGATGCTCCGGTTCATACAGAAACACTCTGACAATTTCGGTTTAATGCTGAAATAGACTCTGAAGATAATAATCCAGTTGCCATCACATCTAAGGTCGGGAAAAGTGTGGTACGAATTTCTCCATCTACAATTTCAACTACATTCGATTTGGACGACTTGGGAGGTAAGCCCAACTTTGAAAACCCTGAACTTCATACAGAGTTCATTGAAAGAGGGTATGATGCACAATTAAAGGAAGTTACTATGTACAAACGAAACTTCCCTCTGCCAACGAAATTTTGTTTCATAATCTTTTAACTTGTCTCTCATCCAAGACCACTGCATTTAATGAGACACCTTTAAACATTCAGTATTTGGGTTATGCTATTTTAACAAAATCTGATTACAATTTATCACAAGCACTGTTTTCTGATTTGTTGACTAATGTGAAAAATGTGAAAAAATTGAAAAAAGGTGTTCGTAATAATGCTTTTCTGTTGTATCCAAGACTTCTAAGCTACTACCTACGAAAACAAGTGTCACAAACAGATTTTGAACAAGGTATAGCTTTTCAAATAAATAGTCTTACAAGTAAAACTTTTACCAGACTTATGGATAAAGAGTCTAAAGTGTCAAAAACATAAACAAAGGGGGATGATCCTGTTTTAGATGCGTCGGCCATCTGTTGCTCAAACCTCTGTTGTTGAGCCAACTGTTCCTGGTGATCATGACAGCACAACCGGTGTTGTGAAATACGCACCAGCAAAACACAAAAAGAAACCTGCCACATCCAAAAAGCCCACCAAAACCAAACAAAATAAAAAGGTTCCTCTGGAAGATGAGATCGCAGAGGTTAATCCAGTGACAACACAAATGTCACTTGAAACCATTGCTGCTACTTCCTCACAGTTGTTGGAAAGATCTCAACCCATCCAAACTCCTCATGTATCTTCACAAAAGGATCATATTGTAAGCACAGGGACACCACAACATGAAGTAGACCATTTATATGAAAGTATGTTTAAAAGCCCCTCACCCAAGGCAATCTCCATTTCTACACCACAAGCCTCTTCTCAAGTTCCATCAACAATATTACCTCTGTTTGAAGCAATTGAAATTTAGAAACAAACCAGTTCCTCTCATCCACACATTACTGAGAGTAGAGCCCAACAAATGACTGTGTCTG
Source organism: Helianthus tuberosus (assembly GCA_030545235.1). NCBI lineage: Eukaryota > Viridiplantae > Streptophyta > Magnoliopsida > Asterales > Asteraceae > Helianthus > Helianthus tuberosus. The sequence continues at coordinate 154,555,358 of CM060414.1, read as the reverse complement.
AACCAATTCAATCTGCTATCCTATAAACAGTTGAGGAGGTTATCACCGTTGAGTTTTATGAAACTTTTGGTGGTAGTTCAAGTCGAGCAGCCACTACAACTGTTGAACCCATTGGTAATCAGTTGGACAGTGGTTACATCATTAAGACTCCCTTGAAGGCAACCACTGATGAGTTACAATTGTAATCTCTGCTTCAGTGGGAAGTCCCCAGAACCAAGAAAAATGGGCATCTGTTTCTGATGATATGGAGCCTTCTCCTATTATAAAAAAAATACAACCACTACAGGTGGGAATTCAGATGATCCTATTAAAGTAGGTGATGAATTAAGTTATAAGGATTTGACGGTTAGAGTGTCTACCATTGAAACAGATGTTGCTAAAATGAAAGAATTGATCAAGCAGATGATAGAGCTTTTTAAAAGTCAACCTACCACACAGGAAATTGCCAATGAGCTATTAAATTCTATGCAACCTATCCTTCAAGCTCAGAGGAATTTGGCTGAATGTAACAACAATTTCAGTTTGGAATTTATCAGAAATTTAGTTGATGCTAGATATAAAGACACACAAGCAGAACATCTGTTGAAACTTACTGGCTCCACCCCTACATCAATCTTTGAGAAAGATGATGATGATGTAATAACCCGTGTTACTGAAGTCAAAGTCAAAGTCAAAGGAAGAAAAGATTGCTAATTGCGATCTGTCACTCCTTGCTTAACTACGGATTTGACTATCTTGACTTGTAACCAGTTTTGTATTTAAATTGCTTTAGTTGTATTATGTGGAGTACATGTTAATAAATCGCTACTTAATCGCATACTAATCGCTAATCGACTTATCGCTAATCGCATCGAAATCGCATTCGCAACTCGAATTACAGGTTATGGATATTGTTTTACGTGTGTGTGTGCTTATTATGTGTTACTTGTGCATGTTATGTTTATATTGGGGAGTTTAATCGCAATCGCAATTCTATCGCATCGCAATCTAATCGTAAACGCTAAACGCAAGTTATTTACAGTGATTGTATGTTACATATAGAAGTTAGGTTATTTGTGTAACTAATGGGTAATATTATCGCATCACTCGCTCGAAATGCATCGCAACGCTCAACGCACGAAACGAAAACACAAAAATCTAACTCGCCGCGCCACCTCGATCGAATGACCATTCGATCGAATGGCCATCCGATCGGATGGCCATCCGATCGGACAGTCATCTGATCCGTCACCTGGTGTGTCCCTTTCCTCTTTTGGAAACCCTATAAATACCCCTCCTATCACATCATTTGATGTGACAGCTCCCTCACTCGACCAGCAGCATTCCAGACCTTATTTTCTCTCGATTTCTCGCGATTCTTGTAAGTTTTCAACTCAAATCTTGTACTTCCATGATCTACACGCACTTCTTCATCATTTTAACCTTTGAATCTTCACTTTTAACCATGAAATCAGCGGATTTGAGGTGTTCTAGGATGATGTCATCATGGGGTTCTTATGAACTTCAAGTTTTGGCATTATTCCACCAAGAACAACTCTGATCTACATGATTTCCACATGAATTAACACTATTTGCATCTAGATCTAAGCATTTTCGAGATGTGAAGGATTAAAAGTTGGTTTCTAACTTTCTTTCAACTCTTTTACACTCAATGAACTCAAAACAGATAGAATCGGAGCTAGTTCAGGCCTTCTACTCGTTTCTAGTGAAGTGTCGGTCCAAGATCTGATTCCTATCAACGAGACCACCGATCTCGGTTGAACAAGAACATCCGTCACGAACAGTTAATTGACTCGGATTGGGGTGATTCCCGTTTGGTCAGCTAACCTGGTTCTGATGGGGTTCCTATTGCTCAATACATGGTCATACCGTCTCGATCAAACTACAAAGCTTAGCCAAACTTCAAGTTTGCAAAACGGCCAGATTGTGGGACGGATTGCCGTTCGATCGGATTGCCATCCGATCAAACCGCAATCCGATCGGATTGAATTTGGTATCCAACAATTAAACTTTTTGAAAAATTTTCAAAGATCACCAGTTCCTAACGGATTGACACCCGATCGATAGACCATCCGATTGGATGACAATCCTGCTGTGAACTTGTTCTTTGGGAAATACCTCACCGGACGGATCGCCATCCGATCGAACCGTCGTTCGATCGAACAACCTGAAGGGTAGAGATACTTCTCTGTTTTCAAAATGCTACAACGAGAACTTCAAAGCCATCATACACAAACACATCCATCCTAAACGAGGTGTCAATCTAACCGAATGGCCATCCGTTCGGATTGCCATCCGGCCGGACGACCACTCGTCACTTGGTCACTTTGCATCGTTTTACGCACCACCCATCGCTTATGCTATCGTTCTAATCAGGCTAATCTCACCCTAGCGCTCCCTTCAATCCATTAACTTCCATCGCTGTGAGTATACTCGATCCCTTTTTTGCTTTAAGCACTTTTGGGTGTTACATATGTTACTTATTCTAAATCACATCGAACACACAACGCAAACACTATTTATACGCTGACCACTATTGCATGTTATACGTGACTCGATGAATGTCTGTTTATTATGTTTACACATTGATCGCTGTCTACCTGCCTTAGCAACGATAGTACTATAGTTTGGACTCAGCACCTGTTCACTCAGGGGTTGTTAAGGACAATACTTCACGTGTTCGCAGTGGTGAACATGTGATGCGCACTCGCTACTCGCAGTCAAATCGCAGTCATTGGTATTGATAGTATGTAACACTCGTTCTTATAAATCAAGGTTTAACGTATATTTTGGGAAAATAATCATGTAATTAATGATTAGATATACATCAGAAATACGGGTTTCTTAAAACTTTTACAAATTATAATTTATTCTACATAACGTGATCGAAATTCGTTGTTTAAAATTTACAACGTGGCAAAGTGCGGAAGCGTGTATATTTATCGTGTTCGGTTCTTCGTTGAGCTTGATCGTCTTTCGGCATCCAAAATGTACCTACATTTCATAAACATGAAATGCTTTAGTCATACGGAGATTAAAATGTGGCTAAACGAGTCCGGGAAGCGAAACTTGATAAAAAAAATAAAATTTTGATCAGGGCCCACCGTAAATTACGGTGGGTACCGTAATTTACGGTATCCCCTGAAACATTATTCTTCCACCGTAAATCAGAAACAAACCACCGTAACATTTTTAATCCCCACCGTAATTTACGGTACCACCGTAAATTACGGTGGACTCTGCATCAGCTTCTTCCATTTTGCCGTTTTTGACACGAAATCTTTCGTATCTTTCAAACCGCTTATCCGTTTGACCTACCGTTTCTTCCTACATGATTGTAATTCAATTCTCCATCATATGGAGTTAAAACTCGACTTCCGGAATAACAAATCTATAGAGTTTTAAGCTTTCGGCTTAAACTAGAATTTACCCATTTGGACCCATTAATGTATTTATCAAACAAACTTATTTGTTTGGTCCCAAATTCTCGTGAATCTCCTAATTTCTATATCGTCTATCATATTTGGCTCAAACCACGGGTTTCCTACGCATTTCAAACCCGCTTATACTCAAGTACTTATTTTGACCCGTTAAGGTCATTTAAGCAACTTTTACGCATAACTCACACCCATTTCTTTCTAGCATTTTATTTCCACATTAGTTATCAAGTGACCTTCCATCACATCTATATTTGTGATGGTTTTAATGTGACGATCTATCTAATCCGAGTTTTACCCTTCGCATTATCAATATACGGCAAAGACTCATATAGAGTCTTTTGACCAAGGATTTACATCTTACGCTATTAGACTTATTCTAAGTATTAACTTGATTATAAAACTCATTTTCAAGCAACTTCTAAGAGTTGTTTGCTTAATTGTGCTTACAAGGGCGTTTTGGTCATTTTTAACCCTTCTTTTACAACGAAGGGCTTGCTTAAGCCATGTACGCCCAAAATCTCGTTTTTAACCGAATCTTATTTTCAAGACACTCTGTCTATAATTTAAATCCTTCGGTTTGCCTTTTAAGGTAACCGAATGTTTCTTTTTACTTTGCCTAAATCTCATCGATATCCAAGTCCTAAATGAGGAGTTGATCTATTATACATACCTGGCCCAGGGTCAACTTGTTAACCCGGTTTAATACCTTGCTTTATATTCGCTAATTTAGAACGATACGAATATCCATTGGATATCTATTCCTGTAAGCATATAACTCGACAAAAGAATCATTAGTCATTATTGTCAAAAGGTGATGTCTACACCTTTTGACCCGTTTGGCCGAAATGGTCGTTTATCTATGCGAGATGATATTTATTATCATCCCATCTACATGACTCGTTCCGTTTAACATCGTACGGTCATTTTACTTATAAACCGTTTATTGCTTTCGACATAATATGACCAAATTATCGATTTACTTCTTTTTAACCATTATTATGGTTTCTTTCATCTTTGATTTTCTTGTTCCGTTCGACTACACGACGGAACATCATATTTCAATTGTTTAGATATCTCATTCATAACTTATATGATAAGAAAATATTCCACATGTAAGACTAGTGTAAGCTATACTTACCTTGCATCCGAATTACGCTTTTCCTTCATACTTGCTTCGTTTGACCCGCTTCCTTTCCAAGCCTCCACCTAGCTTGTCAAGCGTCAAACTATCATCATAATTCGTAAGACGGTTATATTAGTCATCATTAATTATGACTATTCCATCTTACATATTTTCTATCACAATTACCATTCGATCTTATTAATGGTCGGTTTGACTATTTAAAAGTCAAATCATCAATTAACACATATGATTGCACTATCAAGTTCACAAGACTCAATTAGGCACATTATCAACACTTAGTTCTCATTTAGGCATTTTAACAAACACCTAATGTGCATAATTCTACATATTTACTAACTAGTTCCTAACTAGTTATTTTTACCATGATTAACATCAAAATTCAAACTTTCATGTCTAGTGTTCATGAACTACACTTAGTACTAGTATCATAACATCAATATTCATCAATTTAACACTCTAATTCAAGTGTTCATCTTCTTGTCATAAAACCCACTTAGCACACATATGGGTAATCATCAAATTTCTATTTTTCAACACTAGTTTATCAAATTATTAACTAGGGTTGTTCCTAAACATGGATTTCATCACAATAACGCTCATAGATTCAACATTCATTCCAGAATTTTGATTATGATTGTTCATCGTAATTTCAAAGTATCACTAAATCATAAGATTCAACATACCTTGTGATCCCCACAACTTGGTGATCATTAATATGTGTTCATGCATCCGATTTGGGCCAGATTTGACCTTCAATTTGATGGATTTGTTGAAGTTAGGGTTTGAGCTCCCTAAAGCTCTTCCTGGTCGATCCTCACACACGCACACACACTCTTGTGTGTGTGTTTGTGTTTTATTTTTAAGTTTATAATTCATTTTCAAGTTACCCGGCTTTGGTCCCTCGTGTTTGGTTAGTTATTAATTAGGTTACAACCTAGATTACTTTCAATAATATTCCCACTTATTAACTAGGTTTTACATTTCTAGTTAACTTAGCGGGTTCGGGAATATTTATGACTAAGTTTATTTTAGGTCCCGTTAACTCGGGCCTTTTATCCATTTTGTTTCCTTAAAAGCTTTTATTCACCTTTTAGTTAATATTAGGATTATTTATTTAAAAACCTAATATTTACCGGGTTAATTTTTACCACTAACGGTATTTTACCCGTCGTCACTATTAACGTGGCTTGATTACTAAACCCGTTTTTGGGGTGTTACAAGTCTACCCCCCTTAAAGAGGTTTCGTCCTCGAAACCTTTTCTTACATAATTCATTGAGTTTAACTCAATGTATCTGTTCCAAGAATCTTTAAAACATTACTTATACTTTAACCAATTATTAGTATTACCAGAGAAGTATGGTAATATCTTTTTGGTTAATAATCATCTACGTATTATATACGGCATAATGTAACTTGAAATAACGCAATCTCGTTATTTCCACTAGTTTAATTAACTTAGCGATATTCATCACTTTCGTATACTATCGAATTCTTTATGAATCCGTGACTTTGACCCGTTTAAAGGTCTTTAGTGAAATCTTTCACTTTTCGCAACGATTTCTTTTGTTTTCAATTTTATTTATTCGGTTCATTTATACCGAATCCACCGCTTACAAGCAAACCAAATTTATTTAAATTACCTTGACGGGTCTCACTAATTAGACTTATTAGTCCAGTTACTTTTTACCGCTTGCTTGGTTATAATGTGATTCTACTTCACATTACATTTCTTGACCATGATTGTGTTACATCATGTTTAATTTATATCAAAATTTCATTTTCGAAAATATCACTTTTCGAATATATCGTCTTGCGCCTATCAGTGTCAAGACTTGTATCTTTCATGCTTACTATTTAAATTCCTATCAGAATTTATGTTTGTAAAAACATTATTTCTTACTAAAACCGAAGTTTTAGTTTTAGGATCTTCTCTTTAACTTTTGTCAATTATCCATACCAGGATATTGACGGTCCATAATTTATTCTTATTTGGTTATATCCCATTACCGGGCTCATTATTCTCTTGCATTTAACGCTACCTTTATCTGGCTAGCGCTCTTTTGTGCCATTCGGCGTTATATTGTATTCAACATGTTCGACCTATTAATGTGAAATCCATCACTTATAAACAATCAACTTTATTCTTTATTCAACCCATTCGGCTTCGAATAGTTGAACATATTTACTCACAATTTCTATATACGAGATTTTATAGTCATAACTCGTAATCCAAGTTACTTTGATTTTTCAACCCGCGTTCACGTCTCTTGGTTTACGCATGTGTTTAATTCTTACCCATCCACCGGGTGTTTTACCGAAGTCATTATTATTGCAACCCTCCCGGTATGCATTAAGACCTCGCTTCATTTTTATATTCCGACTTTGTCCTTAAGTTTGACGTTTTACAAAAACGACTCGTTTAGGGACATATTCGCATTTTCCGGGTTCGAGTGTAAGTACACCCCCTCCCAATACTTGTCTAAATCATATTACATGTGTGCGTTTTCCGGGTTCGAGTGTAAGTACACTCCCTCCCAATACTTGTCTAAATCATTTTACATGCTTGCGTTTTCTGGGTTCGAGTGTAAGTACACTCCCTCCCAATACTTGTCTAAATCATTTTACACGCTTGCGTTTTCTGGGTTCGAGTGTAAGTACACTCCCTCCCAATACTTGTCTAAATCATTTTACATGCTTCTTTATCCCTTCTCTCGGGCTCATTATCCTAATGTAATACGCTTCCGTCACACGGCCGTGCGTTTACATTATTATCAAATATTTTGCTCATTTGATCCATTTGGGTACTTTTTAAGTTAGTCCCATTCACCCTGCCCTTACTACATCGGATGTAAATGTGTCCGCTATAAGAAACTCATGGTATCATATGCCACTACTTACTTGGCCAGAGTAAGCGATTAACACATGACATACACGACCCTTTTATAGTTTTCACATCACGCCCTATGTAAGTAATGTCTCTATTTAGTTCTCTTGGAAACAATATCCTGGATAGGTATTCTATTCAGGTTTTTTTTCCAAGTTTCCAATCTACATATGCAACTATCAGTTTCTACGTATTTGTTGCATATTTATATTCATGCAATAATTTAAACGTGCACCTGGTAAATGCTTGCCCTAACGGGCTTTTCTTGCCATTAGCCTTGTTAGCGACCATTACGCGATTTAGGTCCTTAATGAGCATGCTCTTCTTGTCATATCTCGGACCATTCCATCATCATATCCACAATTCGTTTGACTCTCGTCGTCTTCAAACGCGAGTGTCCTTCAATTAAAACATTCACAAAAGTTAGTAACATCTACTTCAATAATCGCCCGTATTCTGATACAAAGCTTTTTCTACTATACGCGTCAATGCACGTATTTTCGCCAACTATTTCAATCATTTCAATTGGGGTAACGTGTAACACACGGTAACCCTATGTGTTGTCTACAACACTTTAATACGCTAGACCATTAGCATACATGCACTTACCGGATTTGCGATCAAGCCTCGAACCGAACACTATTCTTTGTCAAGAGCATAAGGTTTAAGTCCAAGCATGGTTCCTCCCCACCATACTCGAATCTCTTAAACCAAGGCTCTGATACCAACTTGTAACACCCGTTCTTATAAATCAAGGTTTAACGTATATTTTGGGAAAATAATCATGTAATTAATGATTAGATATACATCGGAAATACGGGTTTCTTAAAACTTTTACAAATTATAATTTATTCTACATAACGTGATCGAAATTCGTTGTTTAAAATTTACAACGTGGCAAAGTGCGGAAGCGTGTATATTTATCGTGTTCGGTTCTTCGTTGAGCTTGATCGTCTTTCGGCATCCAAAATGTACCTACATTTCATAAACATGAAATGATTTAGTCATACGGAGATTAAAATGTGGCTAAACGAGTCCGGGAAGCGAAACTTGATAAAAAAAATAAAATTTTGATCAGGGCCCACCGTAAATTACGGTGGGTACCGTAATTTACGGTATCCCCTGAAACATTATTCTTCCACCGTAAATCAGAAACAAACCACCGTAACATTTTTAATCCCCACCGTAATTTACGGTACCACCGTAAATTACGGTGGACTCTGCATCAGCTTCTTCCATTTTGCCGTTTTTGACACGAAATCTTTCGTATCTTTCAAACCGCTTATCCGTTTGACCTACCGTTTCTTCCTACATGATTGTAATTCAATTCTCCATCATATGGAGTTAAAACCCGACTTCCGGAATAACAAATCTATAGAGTTTTAAGCTTTCGGCTTAAACTAGAATTTACCCATTTGGACCCATTAATGTATTTATCAAACAAACTTATTTGTTTGGTCCCAAATTCTCGTGAATCTCCTAATTTCTATATCGTCTATCATATTTGGCTCAAACCACGGGTTTCCTACGCATTTCAAACCCGCTTATACTCAAGTACTTATTTTGACCCGTTAAGGTCATTTAAGCAACTTTTACGCATAACTCACACCCATTTCTTTCTAGCATTTTATTTCCACATTAGTTATCAAGTGACCTTCCATCACATCTATATTTGTGATGGTTTTAATGTGACGATCTATCTAATCCGAGTTTTACCCTTCGCATTATCAATATACGGCAAAGACTCATATAGAGTCTTTTGACCAAGGATTTACATCTTACGCTATTAGACTTATTCTAAGTATTAACTTGATTATAAAACTCATTTTCAAGCAACTTCTAAGAGTTGTTTGCTTAATTGTGCTTACAAGGGCGTTTTGGTCATTTTTAACCCTTCTTTTACAACGAAGGGCTTGCTTAAGCCATGTACGCCCAAAATCTCGTTTTTAACCGAATCTTATTTTCAAGACACTCTGTCTATAATTTAAATCCTTCGGTTTGCCTTTTAAGGTAACCGAATGTTTCTTTTTACTTTGCCTAAATCTCATCGATATCCAAGTCCTAAATGAGGAGTTGATCTATTATACATACCTGGCCCAGGGTCAACTTGTTAACCCGGTTTAATACCTTGCTTTATATTCGCTAATTTAGAACGATACGAATATCCATTGGATATCTATTCCTGTAAGCATATAACTCGACAAAAGAATCATTAGTCATTATTGTCAAAAGGTGATGTCTACACCTTTTGACCCGTTTGGCCGAAATGGTCGTTTATCTATGCGAGATGATATTTATTATCATCCCATCTACATGACTCGTTCCGTTTAACATCGTACGGTCATTTTACTTATAAACCGTTTATTGCTTTCGACATAATATGACCAAATTATCGATTTACTTCTTTTTAACCATTATTATGGTTTCTTTCATCTTTGATTTTCTTGTTCCGTTCGACTACACGACGGAACATCATATTTCAATTGTTTAGATATCTCATTCATAACTTATATGATAAGAAAATATTCCACATGTAAGACTAGTGTAAGCTATACTTACCTTGCATCCGAATTACGCTTTTCCTTCATACTTGCTTCGTTTGACCCGCTTCCTTTCCAAGCCTCCACCTAGCTTGTCAAGCGTCAAACTATCATCATAATTCGTAAGACGGTTATATTAGTCATCATTAATTATGACTATTCCATCTTACATATTTTCTATCACAATTACCATTCGATCTTATTAATGGTCGGTTTGACTATTTAAAAGTCAAATCATCAATTAACACATATGATTGCACTATCAAGTTCACAAGACTCAATTAGGCACATTATCAACACTTAGTTCTCATTTAGGCATTTTAACAAACACCTAATGTGCATAATTCTACATATTTACTAACTAGTTCCTAACTAGTTATTTTTACCATGATTAACATCAAAATTCAAACTTTCATGTCTAGTGTTCATGAACTACACTTAGTACTAGTATCATAACATCAATATTCATCAATTTAACACTCTAATTCAAGTGTTCATCTTCTTGTCATAAAACCCACTTAGCACACATATGGGTAATCATCAAATTTCTATTTTTCAACACTAGTTTATCAAATTATTAACTAGGGTTGTTCCTAAACATGGATTTCATCACAATAACGCTCATAGATTCAACATTCATTCCAGAATTTTGATTATGATTGTTCATCATAATTTCAAAGTATCACTAAATCATAAGATTCAACATACCTTGTGATCCCCACAACTTGGTGATCATTAATATGTGTTCATGCATCCGATTTGGGCCAGATTTGACCTTCAATTTGATGGATTTGTTGAAGTTAGGGTTTGAGCTCCCTAAAGCTCTTCCTGGTCGATCCTCACACACGCACACACACTCTTGTGTGTGTGTTTGTGTTTTATTTTTAAGTTTATAATTCATTTTCAAGTTACCCGGCTTTGGTCCCTCGTGTTTGGTTAGTTATTAATTAGGTTACAACCTAGATTACTTTCAATAATATTCCCACTTATTAACTAGGTTTTACATTTCTAGTTAACTTAGCGGGTTCGGGAATATTTATGACTAAGTTTATTTTAGGTCCCGTTAACTCGGGCCTTTTATCCATTTTGTTTCCTTAAAAGCTTTTATTCACCTTTTAGTTAATATTAGGATTATTTATTTAAAAACCTAATATTTACCGGGTTAATTTTTACCACTAACGGTATTTTACCCGTCGTCACTATTAACGTGGCTTGATTACTAAACCCGTTTTTGGGGTGTTACAAGTCTACCCCCCTTAAAGAGGTTTCGTCCTCGAAACCTTTTCTTACATAATTCATTGAGTTTAACTCAATGTATCTGTTCCAAGAATCTTTAAAACATTACTTATACTTTAACCAATTATTAGTATTACCAGAGAAGTATGGTAATATCTTTTTGGTTAATAATCATCTACGTATTATATACGGCATAATGTAACTTGAAATAACGCAATCTCGTTATTTCCACTAGTTTAATTAACTTAGCGATATTCATCACTTTCGTATACTATCGAATTCTTTATGAATCCGTGACTTTGACCCGTTTAAAGGTCTTTAGTGAAATCTTTCACTTTTCGCAACGATTTCTTTTGTTTTCAATTTTATTTATTCGGTTCATTTATACCGAATCCACCGCTTACAGGCAAACCAAATTTATTTAAATTACCTTGACGGGTCTCACTAATTAGACTTATTAGTCCAGTTACTTTTTACCGCTTGCTTGGTTATAATGTGATTCTACTTCACATTACATTTCTTGACCATGATTGTGTTACATCATGTTTAATTTATATCAAAATTTCATTTTCGAAAATATCACTTTTCGAATATATCGTCTTGCGCCTATCAGTGTCAAGACTTGTATCTTTCATGCTTACTATTTAAATTCCTATCAGAATTTATGTTTGTAAAAACATTATTTCTTACTAAAACCGAAGTTTTAGTTTTAGGATCTTCTCTTTAACTTTTGTCAATTATCCATACCAGGATATTGACGGTCCATAATTTATTCTTATTTGGTTATATCCCATTACCGGGCTCATTATTCTCTTGCATTTAACGCTACCTTTATCTGGCTAGCGCTCTTTTGTGCCATTCGGCGTTATATTGTATTCAACATGTTCGACCTATTAATGTGAAATCCATCACTTATAAACAATCAACTTTATTCTTTATTCAACCCATTCAGCTTCGAATAGTTGAACATATTTACTCACAATTTCTATATACGAGATTTTATAGTCATAACTCGTAATCCAAGTTACTTTGATTTTTCAACCCGCGTTCACGTCTCTTGGTTTACGCATGTGTTTAATTCTTACCCATCCACCGGGTGTTTTACCGAAGTCATTATTATTGCAACCCTCCCGGTATGCATTAAGACCTCGCTTCATTTTTATATTCCGACTTTGTCCTTAAGTTTGACGTTTTACAAAAACGACTCGTTTAGGGACATATTCGCATTTTCCGGGTTCGAGTGTAAGTACACCCCCTCCCAATACTTGTCTAAATCATATTACATGTGTGCGTTTTCCGGGTTCGAGTGTAAGTACACTCCCTCCCAATACTTGTCTAAATCATATTACATGTGTGTGTGTTTGTGTTTTATTTTTAAGTTTATAATTCATTTTCAAGTTACCCGGCTTTGGTCCCTCGTGTTTGGTTAGTTATTAATTAGGTTACAACCTAGATTACTTTCAATAATATTCCCACTTATTAACTAGGTTTTACATTTCTAGTTAACTTAGCGGGTTCGGGAATATTTATGACTAAGTTTATTTTAGGTCCCGTTAACTCGGGCCTTTTATCCATTTTGTTTCCTTAAAAGCTTTTATTCACCTTTTAGTTAATATTAGGATTATTTATTTAAAAACCTAATATTTACCGGGTTAATTTTTACCACTAACGGTATTTTACCCGTCGTCACTATTAACGTGGCTTGATTACTAAACCCGTTTTTGGGGTGTTACATAGTATCTTTGTCGATAACTTACATGCTTCACATCATACGTTGTACATGCTGGTTACGCGTAAACGCTTTCAAACTCTACTATACTATCAAACTTATATGCTCACCTTTACACTATGTGTATTGCCTCTATTTTAACGTATGTGGCAGGTGCTTAGGATGTTTGCTTGCTGTTTGATGAAACCGAGCTAGGATGGAGTCTAGAAACAAACTAAATAAAATCTGAGTTGTCGGAACAGTTTGCTTGTTTTTGAGACAATTATCTGTAATAACTATGGTTGCTTTATTTGTTAGTAGTATGGGATATTAACAATAAAGATTTGGTAATTTAATAGTTGTTGTGGATTCTCTTGAACAATCTGTTTCACTTAGTGTCGCGCCCCGATGATTCCGCCATCGGTTGGGGTGTGACAGATTGGTATCAGAGCCATAACTATAGGGAATTAGGCAAAGCTCGACCTAGTCCTAGTCGATGTCTTAGAAACGACTTAGTCTATAGTCTAAGTACCAACAGGCCGACTTGTGCATACCCGGCATGGCTTTTGTATGAGCTTACTCGCTATTTCTCGCTCGAACTCGCTGTACTCTACACTCTTGCGCGAACATCGCATACTATAGTTCCGCGCAAGACCAGCCTCTCCTATGGCTGGCTATACACATAAACGAATGATCTGGTTAAGATTAGGTGTGAAAACCGCAACTCTCGACCGGATCACTCGTTCGATTCACTATTTTTGCTATCAACACGAGAATTTGCGTGGAATCAGGAGTGAAATCCATACTTCGACGCAAATTTTCTCCTCTACTTCATCAATACAGGGAACACAGTCGTTAAATTAGGGATGAAACCCGAACCTTGATGACTTATTCCGCTCTTTATTATGGTTTTACGAAACTCTCACCAAAGTCTCGACGGACTCCAACGACTTGAAGTCACAATGTAACTAGAGGGATGCGCGCCAATCGTCCGGGTTGAGGTAAGAGCGCAGTCCTAAAGGCCCTAGTGTGCACTACGAGTCCTTGTGAATAGTCGAACCACTTTGGGTAGTCAACGTCTATCAAACCAAGACAGTCTATTCTCGATTTTATGTGTTTCGATTCTGGATTTTGCCACCGCTAACTCTGTGATTTATCGATTTTATGTGTTTTAAATGCTTATTTGTTAGCGTTTTGAGATAAACAGTACGGTGGTACTGATGGTTTTGATTTCACGCTTCTCGCTTCGCCAAACCACATGCAATTCACACCACGCAAACAAATCGCTAGTGTTATTCGCAATCGCCACTCGCTAATCGCAATTGCTATACTTAAATCGCTATACACTGTTGTGAAAAACAGGTGAATACGTGCAAAATATGTGTTAGGATTAGCCTAAGTGCTCATGTGCTTATGTGCTTATTTGATTATGTGCTTACGTGATTCTGTGATTTTGTGCCTGCGTGATTTCGTGAATTGATGTGTTCCTGAGGTTTATGGGAATCGCTAGACTATACTAGGAATAATCGAAATTGAGTTTGAGTCCTGTGATGATGTCTGTTGCAGACAATGTCGTCATTTGGATCGTAACACTCCCGAGCTGCTAGACGCAAACACGCTGACAAGCGAATCGCTTCCCTCGTCGCAAGTCAAATCGCCAAAGTAATTCCGCAAATTGTCAGCGAGTTAAATGAAAACGCTAGCAAGTCCTCGGAAGAATCCAGGACAGAATCTCCTAAAACTACTTTTAGCTTCAAGCAGTTCAAAGCCTGCGTCCCGAAAGAATTTACCGGCGAAGATGGGCCTACAGCTATGTTTCAATGGTTTGATTCGATCGAAGTCACCCTGCGCCAGAGTGGTTGTCCAGAAGACCTCTGCACTATCAATGCTACCGCTGTCTTCCAATCCCGCACTCTTGATTGGTGGACGGCCGAGAGGAACAAACGAGGAAACGACGCAGCTTTCGGATTGTCGTGGGACGAGTTGAAGAACATCATGATACAAGAGTTCTGTCCTCCCCATGAACTCCAAAATCTCGAGGATGAATTCTGGCACATCAAGCGGGATGGTGGAGATAACGCTGGTTTAACTGCTCGCTTCAAGCAGTTGAGTATCATCTGCCCTGGTCAGGTTACTACCCCTGAGATTACGATCAAGAAGTATATCCGTGCACTTCCGGATTGCGTTGCTGATTTCGTTCACGCTGCAAAGACGACGACTATTGAGGAAACCTTCTTACTCGCTGCTGAGATAAACGACAAGCGAGTCAATGCTGGTTACTTTGATAAAGCTACAAAGAGTCTACATCAAGTCACTGCTACCGCTGATACTACCGCCGCACCGCAATCTTCAAAACTCTCACGTCGCAAGAGGAAGAATAACATCAATTCCAGCAACAAGAACTGTGCAGTTACTACCGCACCACTTCAAGCTGTACCAACCCAACCGCACCACTTCAAGCTGTACCAACCCAACCGCACCACTTCAAGCTGTACCAACCCAACCGCAACCTCAACACTGCCATGTAGCGGTGCCTGTGGCAAATGCACAGCCAGCAAAGCGTGCATACAATGGGCCACACCCGCTCTGCCCTACTTGTACCTATCACCACCCGGTTGGTATCGCATGCCGTTTCTGTGTTCACTGCAACATGTACGACCACTTCACCGTAAATTGCCGTACTGGTTCTCGATAAGCTCCAGCTCCAATTCAAGGTCAAGCTCCTGCACCACAGGCTCTACTCCTTGCTCCTCAAGGCCATCAAGCAGCTCCTGCACCCACAACTAACGCTCGAGCTTGCTTTGCCTGTGGTGATCCCAACCACTTTGCAAACATGTGCCCCAACAGGGTAGTAAAAAAAGAGCCCCAGCAGCAGCCACAACAACAACATCAACAGCAGCAGTAACAGCCAGCACAACAAACAGCCCGCGGATGCGTCTTCAACATCAACGCCCGCCAGGCTCAGGCAGACAACAATGTGGTTAATGGTACATTTCTCGTAAATGGTATATATGCCTCATGTTTATTTGATACTGGAGCCGATAACTGTTTTGTATCGTTCGAGTTCGAGAGACACCTAAATCGTAAGCGCGTTAACCTCCCATTAACCTTCGACGAAGAAGTTGCCACCGGAAGGACCGTCACCGTCAGTTCCGTTTTGCGTGACTGTATTCTCGATCTCAACGGTCACGCTTTCCCAATTAATCTCATTCCAATGCAACTCGGTAGCTTTGATGTCATCGTAGGCATGGATTTCCTTCGGGAAAATCATGCTGAAATAGTTTGTTTCGATAAGATGATTCGTTTTTCTCTCGCAAATGGTGATCAATTGTGTGTTTATGGTGAAGTCGCATCAAAGAAGTTACAACTCATGTCGTGTATCCAGGCTAGCAAGTATCTCCGCAAGGAATACCAAGCTTTCTTGGCACACATCGTAGTAGCGGAGAAGGAAAAGAAAGGAAAGATGATGGAAGAAGTACCTGTTGTTTGTGATTTTCCTAACGTTTTTCCTGATGATTTACCTGGTTTACCTCCCACTCATGATATCGATTTCCGAATCGATCTCATTCCTGAAGCAAATCATGTTGCTAGAGCGCCCTATCGTCTCGCTCCTTCCGAGATGCGCGAACTCTCGAGTCAGCTCCAGGAACTGCTTAATAAAGGCTTTATTCGCCCTAGCAGCTCTCCTTGGGGCGCGCCTGTCCTTTTTGTCAAAAAGAAGGACAGATCGTTCGGGATGTGCATCGACTACAAGGAATTGAATAAGCTTACCATCAAGAATCGATATCCCTTGCCTCGAATCAATGATTTGTTTGATCAGTTACAAGGTGCTACATGTTTCTCAAAGATTGATTTACGCTCAGGCTATCATCAACTGCGCATTCAAGAGGAAGATATACCCAAAATCACTTTTCGAACCCGCTATGGTCATTATGAGTTTGTCGTTATGCCTTTTGGTTTGACTAACACTCCCGCAGTCTTTATGGATCTAATGAATCGCGTGTGCAAACCTTTTCTTGACCGCTTCGTCATCGTGTTCATCGATGATATCCTGATCTATTCCAAGTCAAAAGCCGAACACTCGCAACATCTACGTTTGGTTCTTGAGTTGCTCCAGGGGAACCGTCTCTATGCCAAGTTCTCCAAGTGTGAATTCTGGCTGGAGGAGGTCCAATTCTTGGGTCACATTGTCAATAGTCAAGGTATTTACGTCGATCCTACGAAGATTGAAGCAGTTAAGAGTTGGGTTACACCCAAGAACTCGTCTGAAGTCCGCTCTTTTCTCAGACTAGCAGGCTATTATCGCCGATTTATCGAAGGGTTCTCTAGAATTGCTGTACCGCTTACCTCGCTTACACATAAGGATAAACCTTTTGTTTGGGGAACTAAGCAAGATGAGGCCTTTCAAACTCTCAAGGCAATACTTTGCAATGCTTTCGTGCTCTCACTTCCCGACGGGGATGACGATTTCGTAGTATACTGCGATGCCTCTAACCTAGGTCTTGGTTGTGTTCTCATGCAACGAGGCAAGGTTATCGCGTACGCCTCTTGACAGCTCAAGGTCCAAGAGAAGAACTATACCACACACGACCTCAAGCTTGGTGCAGTCGTTTTTGCATTAAAGATTTGGCGACACTAACTTTACGGTACTAAGTGTACGATCTTCACCGATCATAGGAGCCTACAACACATCTTTGATCAGAAAGAACTAAACATGCGCCAACGCCGGTGGGTAGAACTTCTCAACGATTACGACTGTGAGATCCGCTACCATCCAGGCAAAGCAAACGTTGTCGCCGATGCTCTCCGTCAACGAAGCTATTTGCACAGCATTCATGATGTTCAAGCCCAGCATAATCTCGAAACCCTCATCCGCGACGCGCAACATGCTTGTTTTACCGAACGAACCTTGAAGAAGGAAAGAATTCTAAACGATGGCGCCCAACTCGAGAATAAATCGAATGGTATCTTTTATTATCTAGACCGAATTTGGATTCCCAAACGCACCAATTTACGAAAACTTCTGATGGATGAAGCCCAAAAATCCCGATATTCTATTCATCCCGGTGCTGACAAAATGTACCAGGACATGCGCTACAAGTACTGGTGGCCGGGTATGAAAAAGGATATCACTATCTATGTTTCGAAGTGCCTAACTTGTTCAAAAGTCAAGGCCGAACATCAGAGACCCTCTGGCTTACTCGTACAACCCGAAATCCCTATGTGGAAATGGGAGGGTATAGCTATGGACTTCGTAACGAAACTCCAACGCACGCCATCAGGTCACGACAGCATCTGGATTATCGTTGACCGTTTCACTAAATCCGCTCACTTTCTACCGATACGGGAATACTATAAGGTAGAACGATTAGCACGAATCTACACCGACGAGGTTATTTGTCAACACGGGACACCTCGTGATATCATCTCTGACCGTGATGGCCGATTCACTTCGCGTCTTTGGGAAACGTTTCAATCTGCTCTCGGTACTACCCTCAATCTTAGTACCGCTTTCCATCCTCAGACCGACGGTCAGACTGAACGCACGATTCGTACCCTCGAAGACATGCTTCGCTCGTGTGTCATAGATTTCGGTGGTAATTGGGACACACATTTACCTTTAGTCGAATTCTCATACAATAACAGATATCACTCTAGCATTCAAATGGCACCATTTGAGGCATTATATGGAAGGAAATGTCGATCGCCTATTATGTGGCACGAGATCGGAGATGCACAAATTACTGGTCCTGAGCTGTTACAAGAAACGACTGACAAAATCCTCCAAATTCGAGACAATCTACTGAAAGCTCGGAGTCGTCAGAAAAGTTACGCCGATAGACACCGCAAGCCCATTTAATTTGACGTTGGCAATCACGTACTCCTAAAGGTTTCACCTTGGAAGGGGGTGATCAGATTCGGCAAGAAAGGAAAGCTCGCGCCTCGATATGTTGGACCCTTTAAAATTATGGAAAGAATTGGCAAAGTGGCCTACGACTCGAACTACCGGAGGAACTAAGTAACGTCCACCCAACTTTCCACGTTTCGAACCTCAGAAAGTGCCTTGCCGAACAGGAATTACATGTCCCTCTCGAGGATTTATAAGTGGACGAAACATTACACTTCGTGGAAAAGCCTGTCGAGATCATGGGCCGAGAAACCAAGGTACTCAGTCGCTCACGCATTCCCATTGTGAAGGTTCGCTGGGAAGGCAAACGCGGCGCTGAGTTTACCTGGGAACTCGAAAGTGACATGAAGGCGAAGTACCCACAACTGTTTGTTATGACTACTTCTTAAATTTCGGGATGAAATTTCCTTAAGTAGGGGAGACTGCCACAACCCGTGTTACTGAACTCAAAGTCAAAGTCAAGGTCAAAGTCAAAGGAAGAAAACATTGCTAATTGCGATCTGTCACTCCTTGCTTAACTACGGATTTGACTATCTTGACTTGTAACCAGTTTTGTATTTAAATTGCTTTAGTTGTATTTTGGAAACCTTATAAATACCCCTCCTGTCACATCATATGATGTGACCGCTCCCTTACTCGACCAGCAGCGTTCCAGACCTTCTTTCTCTCGATTTCTCGCGATTCTTGTTAGTTTTCAACTCAAATCTTGTACTTCCATGATCTACACGCACTTCTTCATCATTTTCACCTTTGAATCTTCACTTTTAACCATGAAATCAGCGGATTTGAGGTGTTCTAGGATGATGTCATCATGGGGTTCTTATGAACTTCAAGTTTTGGAATTATTCCACCAAGAACAACTCAGATCTACATGATTTCCACATGAATCAACACTATTTGCATCTAGATCTAAGCATTTTCGAGATGTGAAGGATTAAAAGTTGGTTTCTAACTTTCTTTCAACTATTTTACACTCAATGCACTCAAAACAGATAGAATCGGAGCTAGTTCAGGCCTTCTACTCGTTTCTAGTGAAGTGTCGGTCCAAGATCTGATTCCTATCAACGAGACCACCGATCTCGGTTGAACAAGAACATCCGTCACGAACAGTTAACTGACTCGGATTAGTGTGATTCCCATTCGGTCGGCTAACCTGGTTCTGATGGGGTTCCTATTGCTCAATACGTGGTCATACCGTCTCGATCAAACTACAAAGCTAAGCCAAACTTCAAGTTTGCAAAACGGCCAGATTGTGGGACGGATTGCCGTCCGATCGGATTGCCGTCCGATCGGATTGCATTTGGTATCCAATACTTAAACTTTTTGACAATTTTTCAAAGATCATCAGTTCCTAAGGGATTGACACCCGATCGATAGACCATCCGATTGGATGACAATCCTGCTGTGAACTTGTTCTCTAGGAAATACCTCACCGGACGGATAGCCATCCGATCGAACCGTCGTTCGATCAAACGACCTGAAGGGTAGAGATACTTCTCTGTTTTCAAAATTCTACAACGAAAACTTCAAAGCCATCATACACAAACACATCCATCCCAAACGAGGTGTCATTCCGACCGAATGGCCATCCGAACGGATTGACATCCGATCGAATGGCCATCCGTTCGGATTGCCATCCATCCGGACGACCACTCGTCACTTAGTCACTTTGCATCGTTTTACGCACCACTCATCGCTTATGCTATCATTCTGATCAGGCTAATCTCACCCTAGCGCTCCCTTCAATCCATTAACTTCCATCGCTGTGAGTATACTCGCTCCCTTTTTGCTTTAAGCACTTTTGGGTGTTACATACGTTACTTATTCTAAATCACATCGAACACACAACGCAAACACTATTTATATGCTGACCGCTACTGCTTGTTATACGTGACTTGATGAATGCCTGTTTGTTATGTTTACACATTGATCGCTGTCTATCTGCCTTAGCAACGATAGTACTATAGTTTGGACTTAGCACCTGTTCACTCACGGGTTGTTAAGGACAATACTTCACGTGTTCGCAGTGGTGAACATGTGATGCGCACTCGCTACTCGCAATCAAATCGCAGTCATTAGTATTGATAGTATCTTTGTCGATAACTTACATGCTTCACATCATACGTTGTACATGTTGGTTACGCGTAAACGCTTTCGAACTCTACTATACTATCAAACTTGTATGCTCACCTTTACACTATGTGTATTGACCTCTATTTTAACGTATGTGGCAGGTGCTTAGGATGTTTGCTTGCTGTTTGATGAAACCGAGCTAGGATGGTGTCTAGAAACAAACTAAATAAAATCTGATTTGTCGGAATAGTTTGCTTGTTTTTGAGACAATTATCTGTAATAACTATGGTTGCTTTATCTGTTAGTAGTATGGGATATTAACATTAAAGATTTGGTAATTTAATAGTTGTTGTGGATTCTCTTGAACAATCTGTTTCGCTCAGTGCCGCGCCCCGATGATTCCGCCATCGGTTGGGGTGTGACAGATGATGCCAAAAAGGGGGAGAAAGATTCACTGAGAAAGTTGCCACCAGATTCAAAAGATAATCCTACAGAAATTGTATCCTCTGCTGAACCTAAATCCAAACCTTCTCCAAAAAACTACCACAAAAGAAGGAGAAAATAGCTTCAACACCATCATCACCCATTCTGTCAATAGATGCTGATATAACAAAAGTATCAGCAGATGTTAGCCAAACAGCTGCTGAGACACCAGTTGTTTCAGCAGAAGTTTGTCAAACATCTGCCATGATCATTTTCACTACACCAACCACCTCCAACATCACAAAGATTTCCCATACATTCATCTTCACTATCAAAACGTTCTCTTTCACCAGAAATCATGTCCACACGTAAGAGAAAAACTCATATTGTGTTAGAAGATGATGAGGAGATTAAATCAGCAATCCCTGTATCATCTGCCTCCATTCAAAACAGTCCATGCTCATCATTTCCACCTAGAGAACCTACTTCATCTCTTCCAATTGCTACACTACCATCAGTCATTCCTCTGGAAGCTTAATATCCTCTGGAGTTAGTCATTGTTAAAGGTGAAATTGAATCATTCTTCACAATAGAGGATCAATCTAAAAGATCCTTCCCATCTCTTTATGGCTATAAGAAGCCTCAAAACTTATATGAGTATTTGAAATTAAAAGTATCACAGGCTAAGGTTATAGCAAGAAAGAATAGCATAGGGATGGATGACAGGGAATACCAGAGGTTCTTATCATTTCAGCTTAGCAAATTCGTAAAACTTGAAGGCTATGCTAGGGACCTGAGTAAATCCATGTCTGAGAGGCCAGTAATTCATGAACTTTAGATGCAACTGAGGGATGATTATGTTTGGCACATTATGAAGTACAAACCATATAATGCAACCGAAGATCAATTCAAAAACTGGTCAACAGATGCTCTTAGAGATGAGATCTACAGAATCATAAAAATGCACAATGATCCTCTGGTAAAGTCAACTCCACCTAATTAGAATAAAGACAAAATAGTGGATTCAGATGAGGCATTGAAGTTTAAAAGAATGAGAGCAGAGCTTGTGGCTGCTGGTTATGGTCCAGCTCCATTGCCAGATGGTCTAAACTGAAGATAGTTGAGACCTACAAAAAGCTGGAAGAACTTAGAGCTGAAGATCTAAATGTTCTTCAAAACCCAGTCTATCCTACAACTGCTGCTCTGTCTCTAAAGATCCATACTCCGGAAAACCTTCTCTCATCATCTGCTTTATCTGAATCCATTTCAAATTTAGTTAGCAGACCACAATCACCAAACTCATCTTCAATAATTTTTTTCCTAAGAAAACCAACTGATCCAAAAATAGTAAAGTGGAAGTCATGCTCAAAATCCCAAGTATTGACTTTGATCAGATCAGATGGTAGTGTTGAAAAGATTAAAATGGATAGTGCATATAATTTGAATGCATACGATCTCCAAGATTTGTTGGACCTTCAACTTGAAAGGGATGATGAAGAAGACATGTTCTCCCTGGACTTTGAACTACAATTCAAAGGACAAATCAGGGAGATGTTGATGATAAATAAAAATCAGTAATAAAGAAGGGTTTTGGTATCATCTGTTGTATAGGGAGATTGTTGGATCAGCAGCTGTGACATTGTCTCCAGTAGCATATTTAACCAGATCACAACATGTAGCAAAGGACATGTTGTTGCGTAACAAATTCTTGATTGAGGTTTGATGAAAGTTGTTTAGGCAGGTGATCGTATGTTCTTAGTTAATGTTTGTTAAAACTTAAGTTGTATTGAACTTATGTTTATAACAGTTTACATTGTCAATGGGTGGATACTCTCTTTTTTGAATAAGAGAATGGAAATAATCATATGTAAACTGATATATTAACCGATGATCTTTGTTTATAGTTGTGTTTTAGCTATAATAGATAACACATTTTGGTACAATATCTATATACCTATCTATACTTTCTATTAACATGTGTTATGCATGGTTTTCTAAGCCACCCGTGTTTGCACACCGGTCTTACCGTTAGTGTGTGTGTGTGTGTATATATATATATATATGTATATGTCAATTGTATGGAAGTTGCACCTCCAAAAACAAACCCACATCCACACCTTTGGAGGTGTACAAATTAGGTTGGTTTAAAAAAAAAGGTCCGGTTTTTAACCGTACAGATATTTTTGGAAAAAACCGGTTTTTAAAATACAGTTTGCTTTTTTAACGGTTTTGTACTATGGAAATCCGAACTCATACTAATTGGTTTGGTTAAAAACTGGATTGGGCAAAAAAAAAAAACCAATTTAAACCAGTTTCAAACACCAAAAACACTAACCAGTCTACAAACCGAGAGTTCGGTTCGTGTTGAAACGAATCTCCGCTTTCGATTCTATAACCGGTTTTTTACTTGTTTTACACCTCTACCCACTCCTTTCTTTTTTTTAAACGACAAATTTGAATCACTAACGGACCACTGGAGTATCATCGTGCCACCAGCGGAACCACCCGATCATATCCATCTCCACTAGGCATATGCCTATACACCAATTCAGGAGGAAACCCAATAAATATGAGAAAACCCCCTTGTGAGAATCGAACTTGGGACCTATCAGTCCTAAAGTCTCATCTCACCCCCAAGATAACACTAATAATAAAAGAAAACAAGAAACAAAAATAGTTAGCCTGTCAACGCCGGAGATTCTGTCATCTTTACACTACTCCCATAACCGACGTCGAATCAGTCAATCCCATTACACTTACACATCTACAAATATCTTCCATTTCATCTTCACCAAACAATGGCGACCAACACACTCCTTCACTTCTTCTCCTTCACACTCCTCCTTACTCTCACTCTTTCTGTCACACCCTCACCGTCACCGCAATCAGCTTCCGACCACTCAGTCTCACTCACGTCATCTCATCCGCCTCCCATTGGATCTCTTCCTGCTCCTCGCCGTCAGATCTGGAGCATTCTTCACCTCCGTCTTCTTCTCCGTCACCGTCATCTCATTCGTCTCCTATCGGATCTCCGCCTGCTCCTCCGCCTTCAGATCTGGTACATTCTTCATCACCGGATGAATCTCCGTCGTCTTCTCCTGCAACATCACCGGAATCGGCACCGAAATCTGCACTGGAACCGGCAGCGGCGGAGGCTAGTGACGTCACTACTGAAGTGAAGAGTGAAGAATGGACGGAATCGTCGGACGGAGGAATGAGTGCGGGGAAGAAGGTAGGTGTGGCGTTCGGATTGATCGCTGCTGCGTGTGTTGTTGTTTTCGGAGGACTTTTGTACCGGAAGCGGCAACGGAATATTCGGAGAGCACAGTAAATTGCCATTTTAGTCCCTGAGTTTTTGTCAAAATTGTCATTTTAGTCCAAATAGTTTTTTTTCTCCTCTGGGTCCCTGACTTTTCCTTTTTCTTGCCATTTTGATCACATTGCCTAACTTAGTCTAAAAACCAGGTTATAATCAGAGGTATATTTGGCATTAAATTATTATGAGGTTTATAAAATTATGTTGTAAACTACCCCTGGTTATCACTACATAACAGTTATGCCAAAAATACCTCTGGTTATAACCAAAATTGGCATTTTAGTCCCTGAGTTTTTGTCAAAATTGTCATTTTAGTCCAAATAGTTTTTTTTCTCCTCTGGATCCCTGACTTTTTTCCTTCTTCTTGCCATTTTGATCACATTGCCTAACTTAGTCTAAAAACTAGGTTATAATCAGAGGTATATTTGGCATTAAATTATTATGAGGTTTATAAAATTATGTTGTAAATTACCCCTGGTTATCACTACATAACAGTTATGCCAAAAATACATCTGGTTATAACCAGATTTTTAGACTGAGTTAGGCAATGTTATAAAAAATGACAAGAAAATAGAAAAGTCAGGGATCCATAAGAGAAAAAAAACTATTTGGACTAAAATGACAATTTGGACCAAACCTCAGGGACTTAAATGACAATTTACTCTGTTAAAATATAATTAATTGAAATAAATAATATTATAAATGAAAAGAAGATTAAACTAAATAATAATTATCCATAAGATATTAAAATAATAATATTTAGTAGGAGGGTTATCTATAATTAATTAGAAAAAATTAAACTAAAATAATAATTATCTATAAGAGATTGTCTAATAAGATAACAAGTGTCCACAAAGTAGTTTCTTTTATTATATATATATATATATATATCAATTGTATGAAAGTTGGCACCTCCAAAAACAAACCCACGTCCACACCTCTGGAGGTGTACAAATCGGGTTAAAAAAACGGTCCGGTTTTTAACCGTACAAGTATTTTTGAAAAAAATACGGTTTTTAAAAAACAAGTTCTCTTTTTTAACCGGTTTTATACTATGGAAACCCGAACTGGTACTAATTGGTTTGGCGAAAAACTGGTTTGGGCCAAAAAAAAAAAAAAAAAAAAAACCAGTTAAAACCAAATTTTTTTAAACCGGTTTCAAACACCAAAAACACTAACCAGTCTACAAACCGACAATTCGATTCATGTTGAAACCGATCTCCGGTTTCGGTTCTACAACCGGTTTTTTTACACCTCTACACACCCCTTTCTATATCATAAGGCCATGGGGGTATGGGGCTTGGGTTGGGGCGTGGGTTGGGGGATAACGCCCAAGCCACCACCCCTTGGGGCTTGGCTTTCAAGCCGGGCGTGAGGCGGTATGGCCATGCTAGCTGGCTGAATCTCATTCGCTCACCCCGCCACGTCAACCAGACTTTTCAAATTTCGAATTTAAATTCAAACACCAAACCGCCACCCGAGTCTCCCAACAACCTCTATATATTGTAACCCCCAACCTACTGGTCCCCCCATCCCACGAACCCAACCCCACTGGCTAACCCACTGGTCCCCCCCCATCCCACGAACCCAACCCCGCTATGGCATCTTAGACCCATGAAGAAGAAACTGCTCTCGTCACAAGCGTCGTTGACGCTATGAAGGGGCGGCCACCGGGCCAAACAAAATATTGGGTGGAAGCATTCGGAGCCTACCGACATAACGTCGGTAACGACCGCCACAACCTCAACGCGTGCCAACATAAATGGCGCGAGCTAAGCCAGGAGGACCGGGTGGCGAGTTAAGCCAGGAGGACCGGGTGGCGGTGGCGAACATAGAGTTTCGAGGCAAGGAAAAAAAGGCGTTCGACAAGATCGACCTTTTTGAAATTTATTTAACGCTCTAGGTTTGTTATTTTGTAATTTTTAGAAATTATGTAATTTTTAGGATTATGTAATTTTTAAAATTTTAATGAAGTTGTAGGTTTTTTTTTTATAAATGTTGTGTGATTTTTTATAAATTTTTTGTATATATTTTTTTTAAACATTCTACCACGCGGTACACCCAACCCAAGCCCAACCCACGCCCCGCCATACTCCGCGGACACGTAACCTGGCGGTGGGGGGTTCCCATTCCACGTGTCGGCAAATACCCCAACCCAAGCCCAACCCCCGCCACACCACACCCTACGGCCTTAAAAAAAAAAAAAAAAAAAAAAAAAAAAGCAACAAACAAAAATAGTTAGCCTGTCAAGGCCGGAGATTCTGTCATCTTTACGCTACTCCCATAACTGACGTCGAATCAGTCAATCCCTTTACACTCACACATCTACAAATATCTTCTATTTCATCTTCCCCAAGTCTCCACAACAATGGCGACCAACACACTCCTTCACTTCTTCTCCTTCACACTCCTCCTCACTCTCACTCTTTCTGTCACACTTCCGCCCTCACCGTCACCGCAATCAGGTTCCGACGATTCAGTCTCACTCACATCCTCTCATCCGTCTCCGATCGGATCTACGCCTGCTCCTCCGCCGTCAGATTTGGAGCATTCTTCACCTCCGTCTTCTTCTCCGTCACCGTCATCTCATTTGTCTCCTATCGGATCTCCGCCTGCTCCTCCGCCTTCAGATCTGGATCATTCTTCGTCACCGGATGAATCTCCGTCGTCTTCTCCGGCAACATCACCGGAACCGGCAGCGGCGGAGGCTAGTGACGTCACTGCTGAAGTGAAGAGTGAAGAACGGACGGAATCGTCGGATGGAGGAATGAGTGCGGGGAAGAAGGTAGGTGTGGCGTTTGGATTGATCGCTGCTGCGTGTGTTGTTGTTTTCGGAGGAGTTTTGTACCGGAAGCGGCAACGGAATATTCGGAGAGCACAGTACAGTCAGGCGGCTCGATTGGAGTTTTTCTAGATAAGTTTTCGAGTTTTCGGATTTTGAATTTGATTGAGTTTTATGTGGAATGTGTTTCTATGTTTAGATCTAGATCTATAGATTCAAAGTATCATATCAATTACTATACAGTTATATATTCAATTCTTTATATATATATATATAATCAATTTCACCTGCTGATCGGAGTTCTTACTTAAAGAGAGTTTATGAATTTCGAGTTTCGAATTTGATTGAACTTTACCTGCAAAACATTTCTACATTGAGATCTAGATCTACAGATTAAAAGTATCTTATCAATTATCATACAATTAGATGATTAATGATTCAATTAATTACCAGCAAATTACAGTTTCCTGCTGATTGAAGTTGTTAGTTAAGAGATAGTTTTCGAGTTTTGAATTTCACCTGGAACACATGCAAATTATCTTATCTATTGGTATGTCATGTTACGAGAAGTACTTTCATCGATCACATTTACGGGACAACCTAATACACCTTGCTTTTAATGATGTATTTTGAGAACTTGTGTGTTTGTATAGTAATATAAGAATGTTGAACTATTAAGGGTACTACTAATTGCTATTATAGTTGTGGGAGGTATTTTCCTCCTGCTCAAGATTTAGTTACTAATTCCATATCCAAAACACCATATTTTACAACATAACAAATTATGAACAAAAATAAGAGTATACATATTAAACATTAACACATAATAGAATAAAGAGTTAACTGTCATTTTCGTCCCTGTGGTTTGTTCACTTTTGTCATTTCAGGCCAATTTTAAAAAATACACCAGTTTCCTCCCTACATACTGGAAACATGCCACTTCAGTCAAAATTAAAACCCAGTTAAGTCAGACATGTTAAATGGATGGTATTATTGTCAATTCATATATATTTTATTTTGACCTTATTTTATGAATTGACAATAATACCCTTCATTTAATCTGTCTGACTTAACTGGGTTTTAATTTTTGGACTGAAGTGGCACATTTCCAGTATGTTAGGAGGAAACTGGTGTCTTTTTTTAAAATTGATCTGAAATGACAAAAATGAACAAACCACATGGACGAAAATGACAGTTAACTCTAGAATAAATATATTTTAACACAACATTATAACACTGAAAGTATTATTTTTTAAACAAGTAACATGAATGTCAGTCACCCTTATTAATAACATTGTAAAACTTTATAATCTAAAATAAAATACATCTTATTGGTAACATTTTAATAGATATGAAAAAGGTATATAGGACGGTTAGAATGGTGGTGGAGTGTTGAATGCTAGTGATACTGATAGTGACAATGATGCTGGTGCGATTTCAACAACCGGAGAATCACGTTGTTGATTTGATCTGTTACACCACCGTCTTTTTAACCTCAATACTTCCATAACAATTAACTTACCACATACAGCAACCCCGCAACCCACAAGCATTGCCAGAAAAATTGATAAAATTGGGTGAACATCAACCTACACGTCATTTGTCACACATAATGAGTATGTCCACATATGTGATACAAATATAATGTTAAGGCTTATCGTTAAATAGTTTTACGAGTCATTTCACAAAATGCCAACATAAATATAACGATTCGCCTTACCACCATGTGAAAAAGATGTGCGAAAACGACTACTAAGGAGAACTGGATCGATGCATATAACCAGACAAATCTTCTTTTAACTGTACATAAGATAAGTCAGTTAAAACAATTTTTATTACTAATAAACATCATTTATTTTCTTAAAAGAATATCCGTAGGAGTTGCTAACTTTGGATTTGGTGGAATTTCGTATATCCCCACTAAACTAACCTTATAAAATTACATATTTCTCCGAAACACAAGTTTTTAATGCAAAATGTATAATGCTTTTCAAGCAAGATATGGAGAAATATGCAATTCTGAAAGTTTTAACTGGGTATCTAAAATTGCCCTTTGGATTTAATATTGCATAGTGCTATAAAATCTGGTAGCTTATCCAGATTGAAAAAAATTAACAAATTTTTATAATTTTTATTTAAGATATATTTTAGTTTTTTCTTAATATATAAACTTATTATACCTAAATGTTCAGGGTTTTTTTTTTTTTTTACGTTTCAATATAAATTTTATTGAAAACTAAGTTGTATAAAAATTAAGTTTATTCAACGTAAAGTTTTTTTTTTTTTGGATGTTACGAGACCACAAGAACTTCACCTTGGACACAATTCAATTTAACTTTATATTGAAATGCAGACTATAAAGAAAAAAAAAACTAAACAAAACTGAGTATATATCTTTATATTAAGTATTATAAGTTATTTATCTTAAATGAAAACCCAAAAAACAAAAGGAATCAAGAAAAATGTCATTTAGGTAAGTGAACTTGATATAAACCCTTATATTTATTTTGTAAGTTAGTTTTTCGTTATAAAATATAAGAAAACTCAGGTTATAAACCCTTATTTTGTACTACTTAAAAGGCAAAAATCTGCATTAGTTTTGAAAAAGTTTTGGGGCAATCCGATTCCGCAAATCAACAACGGGCTCACAAATGGAGCCCGTGCCATGTGAGATTTTTTTTGGCGAAGTAGAAAGCTTACCCATTACAGAAGAAGTCATGGATGAGAGAACGCCTAACACACATGAAAATGGAAGAGATAGAGCAATTGAACCTAAACCCATCTTCCCAAACTACACAAGACCACAACTTATCAAAACAAAATCAAGATATATCTAACGAAAAAGGGTGTGTTTAGGAACCAAATTCGTTCAAACGAATGAATTTCATTATTTTCATTCTCCTAAACACATCCAATAAAGATCCACACACAAGTCATTACCAAAAGCTGCTCAAGAAAGCAAAAGTATGCAATCGCGCTAACAGTAACTAGAATCGGCATTTCTTGCCACACCCTATAGATCACTGCAAAAAAAAAAAAAAAAAAAAAAAAAAAAAAAAAAACTGCTATTAGATTCTAAATACAAACTCAAACTTGAAAAGAGTTTGAAACTTGCCTGTATGCATTGACTTCAATATGGTGGTCATGGGCTGCAGTTGCACCATTCTCGCGGTTGCTAACACGTTTTTGAACTCTTAAAAGTGTAACAGGCAGATTTTGAACATCTTGATGGCACACATCACATGTTTTGTTACCTTTTATGCTAAACCATTTTATAGCACATTCTTTATGGGCTAATGCAAGTTCACCTTTGCAACTACATTCCATCTTTAAGGTTTCTCCACCTTCACATAATTCAACATAACATATCCTACAAACAGCATCTTCTTCTGGTATATCATCACCATTAGCTTCATAGAAATCAAATGGTTCATCATGTATCGTCAGAGGAGAGGCGGGGTGGTTATTTTGGTAGGGTGAAGTTCATTACAGAACACTAAGTTATTGCGAGAACAAAAAGAACAAACCTGAATCACTTTTTTGTTTATTACATACAAATTTGTATGTTATTTCATACTAATTTGTCCATATGTTTTTATTTTTATTTTTAAACGTTTACCTACACATGTGTGGATAATAATATAATATAACCTACACATGTGTAAGTTCTATAACAAAAGAAGTTTGTTAATATTTTATTTCGAATCTCACGAAAGATGAACAAACAATGTATTCTAACCATTTTCTTATATTTCAATTTTTTTAAGATTAAAAAAATGAATGATTTATTTTGTTCTTCTTGTTCTCTTAAAAAGGTAAAGTAGGAATAATAGAAACATCCCTTTCGTCTAGATCATTAGAAATAAGCACATTACCATCATCGTCAGTAGGAATACGGGTTGGTATCACGACATCAATATCTTTCACCCTTGACGGGATCAGACGAAAAAAAGAATCCGTTCTCTTCATACGTGTGTTTTCAGTGAGGATGGGGACAGATTGAGATCGACGCATATCCTCGTGGACTTCAGTCTACAAATAGTCAAACATATAAAATTTTCATTTCATGAGAAACTAAAGCATATTAAACGGGCTAAAAGTCGTCCAAAGTCCAATTTTAATGCTTTTAGCATCCTAAATCTTTTTTTATTTAATTATTTTAAGAACAATACCGTTACTTTAAAACAAACTAATGCATTTGCTAGTTATTAATTGAAAAGTGGAACAAGTGTTTTGTGGGTCAACCCACTAGACAGGTCTGTTTCGGCCCATACTAAAAATGACTTGTTTTAACCCGAACTCATTTTCATCTCTTTCCCAACCCACTGGACCTGTATAGCAAAATCCAACCAACTCACATGCAAATCAAGCGAACCGTCTGATCTTCTCAATCCGGGCTCCAGGTCCGAATGTCCAGGCGGGCTAAAAAGTCTAGACGGTGTTGTAATCTTTGTAAATATTTTTGTAAGTGACCATGATCTTGTAATAGACGGTTTCTCTCGTGGTAAGAAACGAGAGGCTGCTGGTATTATTACATCAGAAATAGTATTTCGGCTCTTAAAACTCAGTTTTGGCAAAAGTTTTTTCTTTAAAGATACGTTTCTTGACGAACAACTTTCAGGCGATGCTGCCACATTCACTTTCTTGTGAAACCGAGGCGGTGGTGGAGGCGCTGGAGGCGTTTTTATTTGAACAAATTCATCCTGAAGAAGACAAACAAGAAAACAAAGATCTTTAAAGATTTTGATTGAACACTTGATGCAATTTAAAATGAACAAAGTATCTTCAAATAATATAAGCTATGAGAGAATAAAGTTGTCGCCTTTTTTTAAAACATGTTTTGACCATCCGTTTTCATTTTATGGGTCCCATTTATATCCCAGAGATATCATTGTGGGACCCACGAAAACAGATAAAAATGGTGTAAACAAACGAACCTTACGCTTTTTCACATCAAGGACAAGTAGTTAAAAAATCATTAGCACAATTAAGAAATTTTGACCAAAATAAAATGCAACAAAATCATTCTTCATTAACAAAAGCATCTTGAAGGTTATGTGATGCTTCTTATATAAGCCACAAAGTGTCGAATCACAAGCGCCTTTTTGTTCAGAATTTATAGTCTCACAACCTATGCCACTAATTTAGAGAACATTAATGAATTGAGATTCTAACAAGCCTTTAAAAGTTGTAATCATATGGCTTTGATTAAACAAGGTTATATAATATGAAAGCAATGTTACTTTGTTCCTGTGAACATATGCCTCCCAAGGAAGGACAAATCTTGAAACAGAAGCTATATGCTTAAAAAATTAAATTTATTAAGAGAGTTTATAAACATAAAATAAGAAACCACTTTTGCAGACTGCGGCAAAAAGGTGTAACGGGTTGGCCCTCAGTGGCGGAGCTAGACTTTAACACCAGGGGTATCCCAAAAAAAATTTTTACGGTGTATTCATATAGAATCCTTTATAGGGGTATCCTCGTATTTTTTTAGGGGTATCCTTTATATAAAATCGAAAAAAAAACAAAAAATTAACACTGCGAAACACTGCGAACACGACTTTGAGCCGTAGCCCGTGCTACGGCTGCCACAATGCTGTCTCCGCCCCTGTTGGCCCTCATCTTCTCTTGTGTGGTTTCCGAGGGTCATCTGGTGTGTAAAACTTACACACCAGATGGTTC
The DNA here is from genome assembly GCA_030545235.1 of Helianthus tuberosus. Classification (NCBI taxonomy): domain Eukaryota; kingdom Viridiplantae; phylum Streptophyta; class Magnoliopsida; order Asterales; family Asteraceae; genus Helianthus; species Helianthus tuberosus. The sequence goes on along the minus strand of CM060414.1, from coordinate 154,522,218 downwards.
AATATCAGTATAGCATGCGTGTACGAAGTAGTTTTGGACTTTGGTGGTGTGAAAGGATCAAAGTTTGTTCTTCTGAATTTACATAAAATTATTCCAAAATCAAAGTTGAAAACAATACAAACAATTACAGTTCATATTCATCTGATAACAGAAAAAAAATATATATAGCTCAAATTTATTCCTACAACATTTTACTATGTTTTACTAAAATACCCTTATCTTTATTTGTAATAAAAATATTATGAATAAAACAAGATCAAATGCAAAATTAGGTTCAAATTATATTTCTGGAGTACAAACATAGTTAGAACTTTAGTTTTTAAGATCAAAAAGATTCATAAAATGATTTTCTTCTGATCATTAACTTATCCTAACACCTAAACATAAAAAAACATCATTACTTTAGTAATAAAATTTGAAAGTAACTAAGTAAGAATGACCCATTGACAATTTTCAACCAAATCAAAAGCAGATTAAAATGGAAGACAAAAAATGAAAACAAAATAATAATAAGACAAAAGGTGAATTAAATGAACACCAACCATTTGAATGGAGAATGTAACTTCTTCAGTTTGGGAAGAACTTGAATCATGCCCTTGATCACTTGCAGATTTAATGCCATGAGTTTCTTGAAAATTCATGATTTCATGCAGAAATTTGAGATGTGTTTTGATCTTTTTTTGGGGCACCCAGAAAATTAGATGAGGGAGTGTGTTGAAAGGAGGAGCAAGGATGTATTAATATGGATACAAGACCATCTACACTTTATGGTTTCAAAAACTTAAAAAAAAAACTTATATCACCTTAAATATTACAACTAGCATGTAATTCATTCATTCTAACAAATATTCTTGCTTTTTCTTTTATCACCACTATTTTCCACATTTATTTTATTAAATTATTAATTTAATAAGTTTAATGGTTTAGAAAGGAGTGAATTGCTATTTTAGTCATTGAGGTTTGACCCAAAATGTCATTTAGTCCAAATAGTTTTTTTTTTCTAATATTTTAGTACAAATAGTTTTTTTTTTTTCCGGGAAAATTACCAAAATGTTGGTTGACCAAGAGTGTTTTCAAATTTGTCACCCTCCTGCGTCCTTGGAAGGACTACTCAGCCTCGGAAGCGTCCGCCTTTCATGTTGAAGCGTCCGTTTCCTTTCAAGCGACACGTGTCCGACACGTTGAAGCGTCCGTTCCGTTACGAAATTGCGGCAGTCACCGACGCATCATAACCATAAGTTTTTTAATGCGTCCCTGTGTACGTTTCCGAGGCCTGGCCGACGCTTCCGAGGCTGAGTAAACGCTTCCGAGGCTTGCCGACGCTTCCGAGGCTTGACCCGACGCTTCCCTAGGCTTGACCGACGCTTCCCGAGGATTGGCCAACGTTTCTCAAGGCTTGACCGACGCTCCCCCGAGGCTTGACCGACGCTTCCCGACGCTTACGAAAAAAAAAATGGAAACTCAAAAGTCGTTTAACTTTTACCGTTGCACACATTTACCCCACTATATACCCCGTTCACTTATCACTTATCAAACACCCACCGTTTTCAAAAAAATTGCAAACAAAATCAGTCATTTCACAATAACTCCGACGCCGTCAACGACCCGACAATGGCCAACTCCTGGACTGACGTTGAAGATATTGCTCTGTGCGAAGCATGGGAGCAGGCCATGATCGATCCTCCACGTCGAGGACACGGTGGGCTCTGGGTCCGTATTCAACAGAATTTCGCCCAACTACGTGGTCTGACCACAACCGGACCGTTGACACACTATCCTCCAGGTTCCGTGTCATGCGGTTGGAATGTGAGAGATTTGATCGATATTTCAAGAAAGTGGAGACAGAAATGCCGGACCTTGGTGAGGACGATCAGAAGGAGGTGACCCTCATCAACTACCGTCATGAAGAGAGACATGATTTCAAACATGTCTCGGAGTGGGAGGCTATTAGGATATGGTTTTAGATATAATATTATGTGTTGTTTGGTTTTTTTTTTTATTTTTATTATGTTATGTTTTGATGTTTAATTAGTGTTTAATATAAAAAATTTTGACTAAAAAATAACATGTTTTATATCGTTTAAAATTTGACTCCGTTAACATACATCTTAACCGGATCCCATGTTAGAAATCTTTATAAGTTATATAAAAAAAAATTTGGACAAAGATACAAAACTGCGTCTTTGGCCGACGCTTCCGAAGCTTCACGGACGCGTTAGCAACTGAGGCGGACACTTCAACATCGGACACGTGTCGCTTGAAAGGAAACGGACGCTTCAACGTGACAGGCGGACGCTTCAACATGAAAGGCGGACGCTTCCGAGGCTGAGTAGTCCTTCCAAGGACGCAGGAGGGTGACAAATTTGAAAACACTCTTGGTCAACCAACATTTTGGTAATTTTCCTTTTTTTTCTGTCATTTTAGTCCTTGACTTTTGTCATTTTTTGCCATTTTCATCAAACCCACTAACTCCATTCAAAAAGTCAGTTAACTCAGGGGCATTTTGGTCAAACCACATTTTTTCTATCTTATATTTTTTGGAGGTGTGATGGTATAGCAATGGTGGTGTGCTGATTTACAATGAAGATAATGGCGGTGGTTGATGGTTTACGATGATGGCGGTGGTGGTGAAAATGGTCGGTGCTGATGGTGGTGGGGTGGGGTAGGGGGTGGTGATGATAGTGTAGGCGGGCAGTGGCGATGGTAGAAGGTTGTGATGGCGTGGGTGGTGGATGAAAATGACAAAAAATTACAAAAGTCAGGGACTAAATGGCAGAAAAAAACTATTTGAACTAAAAATAGGAGAAAAAAAACTATTTGGAATAAATTCCCAAATGCTATTAAAATCCTAATCTAATGAGTTTACTTTATAAAATTTAATTAATAGATTATAAAACTAAATATATTTTTAAATTAACAAGTTTATAGATTTATAAAAAAAAATTTATGATAATTTTAAAATGTATAATGTGTTTGAAGTTTATAAATTAAATGAAAATAATTTTTTTAGAGAGGTTCAATACCTTGACTAGTTTGTGAATGTTCGTCTCACGGATGTCAAAACCAAAAATGACCCACAGACGTAGATGATATCAATGGATTCTGCATCTGCGAGTCCTAGTTAATCGGTTGTGTACTCCTCACAAACGATCATGTTCATGCTCTAATATCATCGGCTTTTCATGTTTCTATTTGTTATAACTTTTTATTATTAATAAAATAATATTCTTTATATATATATAGAGAAAGAGAGAGAGAGAGAGAAAATCACAAAAACAATAAATTGTACTGTAGTTGTCAAGTAAAATGTTGTTTTAATTTTATAGTAATAAATTGCGTGAAATTATCTAACGTCTCTACATCATATTTGTCTATTAACATAACCACCTTAAAATATATAAATCTAAGCAACTATTTTACGAAATGTTTCGTCGCGTATCTTTTAATTGTGATGCTTTGTATTTAATTTATTTTCTTAAAAAGTCGGCCGCGTTTTAATACTTCAAAACAATATGATGATACGTGAAGATAAAAAGATACACTAGTTTATTTTACGGATCTCATAGCTCTATATGTATAAATTCACATACCATGTTATATCATACTATCATTAATTTATATGTGCCAGAAACTCAATGTATAATTTCACATACCATGTTTTATCATACCATTATTTATATGTGCCAGAAACTCATGCATATGCATCGTCAAAATGATTATTTTCATATATCATAAAAGTGATTATTTTCATGATTTTATATATATATACACGTGTTTAACTAAGTTCATGAAATCCAGGGTGTCCCTTCATGCACAAATGTACCAAACTTTCATTCATTTATTTTGGTAAGTAACATAATTTGTTATTTATTGAAATATATTTGCATGTTATATCTCATGTGTATATATATTAGGTTCATAAATCACGAAAACATATAAGTTGTTATAATATTCGGCAATTTATTAGGTCATATAATTATGTATATGTACCAGACAACACTATATCCTTCACTTTCTCTTCAGCTTCTCCCAAGATTTAGAACTTTATATTGTTTTATATATTTTCAAATTAAATTATGAACAAGTATATGCAAAAGAATTATTAATCATATTTCAAAATTACTAATAAATATTTACACATTAAATATTTTAAGAAGCAAATGTATCATATTGTTTCAAGAATATGATGATATTTATAGTTCATACATCAAGGAGAACCTTTAGTGTTTTTCTTGACTTTTATCTTATGTGTATAATCCGCGAAAATTTGTTTAGTCGGGTGTGTTTGATGATCACTTACAACGCGTATATTTGTAAAACATATGTGTGAATTTATATAGTCCCACTAAAATCAAAACTGTGCCATAGTGATCTGATCCAGATTGGTTTTGAGGCCGAATTGACCCAACTGAAATCGGATCACTCTGATCGACCACCTGAACCCAGCTCTCGACCCATCTTTTCCTCACTTTGGGTTTCCACTTTCCAATCCAATCCAGCCCTCACCTGGTGCTTGCGGTAACACAAAAAAAAAAAAAAAAAAAAAAAACCCTTGTGTAATAAAAGTTACATACTTAAAAATATATATCGTATTAGAGTACCGCGCTTTAACCCTTTTATTTTATTTTTCTATAGAACTCGACTAGAAATCTAGAAAATACGGTATTGATAGTCTTTTTGTCTAAATGCATATGTGCATATCAACGGTGTATATATGTTTTCTTGTACTTTTTAACAAAAGAGTGGGAAGAGATGAATAAACCATTTTTCAATGTTACACTTTTCATTGAAGCTTATATATCTATGTTTATACGTCTCTCGGGATTCTTAGCATAATATTGATTCTAGAGTTAATTACCAAAATAGTCCCTGAGGTTTGGGCATGTTTGCCATTTTCGTCCAAAATGACACTTTTGTACCAAATTGCCCCCAACGTTTGTAACTTTTTGCCATTTTCATCCAAACCACTAACTTAGTTTGTTTTTTCTGTTAAGTTGAGGATATTTGGATGAAACTGGCAAATATAAAACCACAGGGACGATTTTGGCAATTTACTCAAACTGTTTTAAATTTCTTTTATTTAATTAGTTTTGTTACATATATAATAAAAAAGAATATACATGCAATTTTTATATAAAAAAATAATAGCTTTGTCACATAATTTTTATAAATTTTCATCCAACCACTATCTAAGTTAATTTTTCTATTAAAGCGAAGGATGTTTATAAACTATAATAGAAATTCAGGGGAAGGTTTATTTGAGAAGAAAATTAAGTTAATAAGAAAAAGAACAAAGGGTACAAATGTAAAACATTAAATAGTTTTTCTATCAACTCATTTATTATTATCTTTGACTAATTAATTAGTCATAAACACTATCATCCTCCACACTTAAATTTTTGCTTACACACATCAAAATTTATCCTACACGTTTTGAAATTTATCCTCCACATATTGAAATTTATCCTACACAGCTCGTAATTCATCCTACACACCTCGTAACTTATTTTGAAAATAAGTTACAAATTTAATAGTTAGCTATTAAAAAAGAAGACTACCAATTAATGATCCATCTAAGTTTACCAATATACCCTTACACTAATGTTAAATACAAAAATTAAATGAAGTAAAATGAAGCGTTCTTATTGGTTGAAATTTCTTCTTTTTTATTCTTACAAAAAAAATTCTTCTCATTTGAACTCTCCACTAGAAATTCATTTCTAATTTTTTATATAGATCAGTTTTATAAAAATAAAATCTACTTAAACCTTTAAATTTTAAAAATCTAAAATGCTGGTGACCTTATTGAAAAAAGTCAAATAAAAAAAATCTTATCATATGTACCAAGTTTTTAATTCATCTTCTACTCTTTTAAATTCGCCAATAAGGAAAAAACAGAAGCCAGTGCCCCCTATCAAACAACGTATCGTTACTAAACCTTAAAATTACCCACCAAATTGTAATTATAATGCTATGAACCAAAAGTTTCTTTACTCAAGCCACTCAGAACAAGTATTAGTTAGTTACCCTCATAATCTTAATTAAATAAATATTTTATTTCTACCAACATATTTCCTAGGTGCTCAACACATTTAAAAAATATGTAACGTTTTTAAAATTTTTTTCTATCTCTACAACTGATAAATAATAAAAGTTGTAATCGATTGTTATGTGTTGCACACCAACGACGTTTTCTCTTTATAAAACTGATTTATATAAAGAAGCTGTAAATTAATTTCTGTCTTAATTTATAAAATTTAAAACATCCTTCACCTCAACAGAAAAAATAAATTAAGTTAGTGATTTGGATGAAAATTTATAAAAATTATGTGACAAAACTATTAAATTTTTTTTTTCTAAAAACTCCATGTATATTCTTTTTTATTATATATGTAACAAAAATAATTAAATAAAAGAAATTAGAAAGGGTTTGAGTAAATTGCCAAAATCGTCCCTGTGGTTTTATATTTGCCAGTTTCATCCAAATATTCTCAACTTAACAGAAAAAATAAACTAAGTTAGTGGTTTGGATGAAAATGGCAAAAAGTTACAAACGTTGGGGGCAATTTGGTACAAAAGTGTCATTTTGGACGAAAATGGCAAACCTGCCCAAACCTCAGGGACGATTTTGGCAATTAACTCTTGATTCTAATATTAATTTGCCCTATCATATTATACAAGTAGGGATGACTATTGTTGGGATTGAACCCTATCAAAGGAACAGATAATTAAAGCCAAAACTGGATCAGCGCAGTGGATCCAGAATAAGCAGATGTTGCATACATGTCTCTCCCCTTGAAAGTGGTTTCAACATCTGCTGACCTCCTATCTACTGTTCGTACAAACTGCTGACCTACAAACTGATGATCAAGTAAAAGCCTGATAAAGACTAAAGCACTGATGCTCAATCTACTGCCTTGAGTCAAGCTCTGCTGATCCGGACAAGTACTGCTGGGTTCACATCAGTGGAAGGATGCAGCAGTAGTTTATTATGTCTTTATGTTATGAAATGTAATATCAGTAGTTTAGCATAGCAGAGGTTTGTATAGATCAGAGGTTAGAGTTTGTTAGGAGGTTAGATGTCACTTTCATGGTGACGTCAGCTTAGATGCTCAGTGGTTTGCTAGTGCCTATAAATAGAACAGTGCTCTGTACTGTTCTATTAGCTCTTTGCAAAATTGTTTTCCTGCACGAACAAACACTGAGCTCAGGCTGAGGGGGAGTTTGCATTCAATCATCGCATTGTAATCGTTATTGAAATAAATTCAATCTTTCGGTTCTTTGTGGAAAATGTTTTGATTAAAGCAATTCTCTCGTTTGATTGTGTGTAAAGTTTGTTTCCATCTTAATTCCGCTGCACAACTCATCCATCTTCATCTTAATTCAAACGTGAAAACACAATCAAAACCAAACTCAGATCCTAACAATTGGTATCAGAGCTTGGACAGTCAAATTTGATTTAACAATCATTTTGACATAAATAGTTCAGCTCATAATCGTTGATACTGATAGTTTGTTCGTTTGTGTTGAAAAACAGAGCAAGGTTTAATCACCATTAAAGTTGATTAATCAGTGCCTGTAAAACAACCAGGATGACGTCACAATCACAAGATGATAAGAATAACATTGACTCGCTTTTTAAACCACCCATGCTTAAACGTAATGAATACAACATCTGGGAGAGAAGGATGGGTCACATCCTTGCTCAACAGAACACTGGATGTTGGAGGTCTGTTGTTTTTGGTCCCCATGTTCCTATGGTGCCAAGTGCTGAGGATGCAAAGAAGTTCGTTCCTAAACCAACTGAAAACTATACTTAAACAGATTTTCAAAAGTTCGAACTCGATGCTAAAGCATTTAGCATCATAGCATCCGCATTACCCAATGAGATCTATGCTGGACTGTTACATTGTAACAGTGCCAAAGAGCTATGGGATGCACTGAAGGAACAGTTTGGGGGAACAGAAGAAGTCATTGAAAACAATAGGGAAATTCTGAATCAGCAGTATGAAACATTTTGTCACATCAAGGGTGAATCACTGACTCAGCAATTTGAGCGATTCAGTTGTCTCATTAGTGAACTAAGGCTTGTTAAAGTAATATTTCCAAATTCAACTCAAAATAGCAGGTTCCTTAGGTCACTACCCGAAAAATGGGATACCATAGCTTTTGTCACTTGAAACTCTGTTGAGTTCAAAGATCTGACCCTGACCCAACTTCATGGTAGACTCCTGACTTATGAAAGGGAGTTAAACTAGAAAAAGAAGTTGCAAGAGTCTGGCAAAGTTGCTGATGATTATTCATTCGGTAGCACAGCTCTTTTTGGTCAGGAAGAATCTGGTAGCAGTGGTAAGGATCAGGGTTATGATCACTTCATTGATATAACTGCTGGTGGAAATTTTAACAACCCTGATCCTCACTCTGCAAATTATGCTTTTACTGCAAATTGTGAAAACCAGATGTCAGATAATTTGTGCTTTGAACTCAATGATTTGCAACACTTTGATCCCACTGACTTAGAAGAGATGGACATTTTGCATCAATTGGCTTTGCTTAGTGTAAGAACAAGCAAATTCTACAAAAGAACAGGAAGAAAATTCCCAGGGTTACATGGGAATTTAAGGGTGGGGTTGGATAAATCTAAAATCAAGTGTTACAAGTGCAATAGGCTAGGTCATTTTGCTAGGGAATGCAGGAGTCAAACTACTGGTCCTCTAATTACTCATCCCAGCTCAAACCCTAGACCACAAAATCAAAGCACTGTTCACTATACCCAATATACCCCTGCAGCCCATGTTAACACTGCTCACTATGCTGCAACCCCTGTGCCTGTGCATTATGTCCAAACCACTGTTCCACAAATTCAGTATGTTCAAACCCCTGTCCCTCAGGCACAAGTGCAACCTGTTGCACCTCAAACAGCTGCTCCAGCAGTGGTACAACCAGATCAGCAAAGCTTCTTCACTCAAGGCTTTGTTAACTGGAGTAGCATGCCTGATGAGCTTGGTGATGAAAATTTTGCACTCTATGCTTTTAATGAACCTTCTAATGATGAATTTTGTTTGATGGCATTAGAGTCAATAGTAGAGGGGGTAGAAACTGAAGGTGAACAGCTAAGTGCTGAAACAGTGGATGAGGTGACTGAAGCAGTTGTTAATGCAGTTGCTGGTGAACTGTTGCTGGGAGAAAATTCAGAAATCCTGATTGAACCACTGACAGACCCCTGGTCCAAAGAGGACAAAGAAGAAGAGGAAGAGAAGAGAGCAGGTGAGAAAGAAGTAAGAGCTGATGATGAAGAAAATCATCAATGTGATTGTGCCATGATGGCTGCTGCCAAGGTATCACCTCAAGTTCTTGAAAAACTGTGTTCAGACAATTGCATTATTGCTTTTGCTAACATCAAAGAGGTAAATGAAAACCTTAGGGATAAAATCTTAACTGATGAAGTCAAATTTGAAAGGTCTTTAAAAGAACTTAAAAACAAATTGACTGAAAAAGTGAAAGAGATCAGCAGTCTTAAAGAAGAGCAGAGCATAACCAAAAATCAACTCCAAACTATGGTAGAAAAATACCAAGTTTGCAAAAAGGAGTTGGAGTCCACCCAGATCACCTGTGAAAAATGGGTGGAATCATGCAAAGGGTATGAGGTTATGCTTGAAAAACAGATTAAAAGCAATGTGAAATTTGGTGTTGGTTATAGAAAACATGATGACGAAAACACTGCTTTTGAAAAATCTGTTCAAACCACTGATGTAACCACTGAGTTCATTCCCACAAACAAGAATGGCCAAGAAGTGAAAATCACTGATAAACTTGGTAACAAAATCACACTTGACAGACCAATGGGATCCTCTACTTTTGAGGAGATTGAGAAATACCAGTTTAAACCCACATGGTATGATGAGTGTGATATTCTTGAAAATTTCAAGCCCATGGACTTTACAACCACTGACGGTGTTAAAGCTCCAAAAGCAAAAGTCATCCCTCTTAAGGACATCCCAACAGAGGTTAAAAACTCTGTTGCAAAGGAGTCTGAGAAGAGAAAGAAGAGAGAAAAGATCAATAACTTGTTTTGTGAATTTTGTGAAAAAAGAAACCATCTAACAAAAGACTGTTTTCATTTAAAAGCATATGATCTAAACAAAACAAGTGTCATTGTTCCTACTGAAAGCTGCATTGTCTGTGGTAAAACAAACCACAAAACTCAAGCATGTGTGTATCTCAAAAACTTTGATGTGAAAAAGAATGAATACACTGCTAAAACATCCTTGAGTCCATCAACATCATCTGTCAAATTCACCAAGAATCAACCACTGTTTGTGCCAGTTCAAACAGCTGTCACAAAACAGCTGAACCAAACATCTGTCAAAAGAGATGTTCAGGTTACTGATGCACCCCCTGCCAACCAGTTCAGAAGAGGTAAGGGACAACCATCTTACCAAAGGATTCCACACGTTTATGAGACCTACAAAAGGCCCTCTAAACCTAAAGTGAATAGGCATCCTTTTGGTTATCAACAGGTGATTGGTCAAGACCCCCAACAGTGGTTAGAAAGAAACAGTCCTAAAACTGTCCTAACCCCTGAACTAACCACTGTCCATCAATCTGCATCCATCCCAGACACTGTTGAGACCCCATCCAAAGCCTTATTGGTTTTGGAAACCCTAATGAACTAATCCTTTTACTTCATGTGCAGGGAGCTTCTGCATGCTTAGATAGCCTTTGGTATGTTGATAGTGGAGGCTCCAGGCACATGACTGGATGTAAAGCCCTACTCAAAGATTTCAAAATACATGGAGGGGGTGATATATCCTTTGGGAATAATAGTAAAGGGAAAGTTCTGGGGTCTGGTACAGTGCAGTCTGGAAATGTTAAATTTGAAAATGTCAATCTGATAGAAAATCTGAAATTCAACCTCCTGAGTGTTTCATAAATGAGTGACAAAGGGGTATGGGTCATTCTTCACAAAGGAGTGTTGTAGGATTGTTGGACCAGAAATGGTTAAAAAGATTGAAGCAATAATAAAAACTGGAAAAACAAAACTTGTTGCTCAAAGAAGTGGCAATGTTTATGTTGTTGATATGTCAAAAGAGTGTCCCAGAGCTGATGCCTGTCTGTTCTCAGCTGCCTCTAACAAAGAGACAGAACTTTGGCACAGGAGACTGGGGCACACAAATCTCAAGACAATCACTGAAATTTCAAAAATTGGCCTTGTAAGAGGCTTGCCATAAAAATTGTTTTCATGTCCTGAGCATTGTGTTTCCTGTTTAAAAGGAAAGCAACATAAAAGCTCCTTCAAGTCCATTGAAGAGTCCAAAACAACCCAGTGTTTGCAAATGCTGCACATGGATTTGTTTGGCCCAGTTCAAGTCATGAGTCTCAAAAAGAAGAAATATTGTTTGGTTATTATTGATGACTTTTCTAGGTTTACATGGACTTTCTTTTTACACTCAAAAGATGAGACTGCAGACATTTTGCAAGACTTTGTGACACAGGTTGAAAAGCAATTTGACCTTCCAGTAAAAATCTTCAGGAGTGACAATGGCACAGAATTCAAAAATAAGGAGTTGGATGCCTTCTGTGTGAAATGCCCCACTTGAGGGGTGCACATATAATGTATATATGTGTGGGCGCTCGGGGGGCAAAAGTGAAATGGTACTAACTTTAACGTTATTTTACTATTTCGTGAAAATAACGTTAAAAGCGGTGGATGGTTAATCAGGCATCATGTGGTGACGTTGATAGCTGAAAGACACGGGGGTACATGCACCAATCAGTCTCTGTCCCGATTGTTTGAGTGTTATGTGTCTTAGGTCCAAGGCTTGATACAAAACTACAATCGAGCCGGGGGTCTCACTGGAAGCAGCCTCTCTATTCCTACGGGGTAGAGGTAAGGCTGTCTACATCTTACCCTCCTCAGACCCTACCTTAGCTTTGCTATTGGTGGGATTTACTGAGTATGATGATGATGATGATGATGCCTTCTGTGTGAAGAAAGGGATTGTAAGGTAGTACAGCATCCCCAGAACACCAGAGCAAAATGGGGTAGTTGAAAGAAAGAACAGAACTTTGATTGAGGCTGCCAGAACCATGCTTGCTGATTCAGGTTTGCCATTAACTTTTTGGGCAGAGGCAGTAAACACTGCTTGCTATGTCCAAAACAGAGTTTTAATAAACCCCAGGCACAAAAAGACTGCCTATGAAATTCTGTATAAAATCAAACCACTGATCTCATACTTCAAGGTATTTGGATGCCCATGCTTTATTTTGAACCTAAAAGATTCCATCTCAAAATTTGCAGCCAAAATAGATTGTGGTTATCATCTGGGATACTCAACCACTGCCAAGGCCTACAAAGTGTTTAATACACGGACCAAAGCAGTGGAGGAGACCTTAAATGTAAAGTTCAATGAACTTTCATCAATGAAAATCCCAGCAAATCCTGCAGATTTGTTTGATCTTGATAAATTCACTTTTAAAAATATTGCTGTCAAGACTAACAGTGCAGGTCCATCAGAGGATTCATCATCAGACTATGGGTATGAAATCATCATTCCTCAACAAAAGTCTGCCAAAATGGGAAGAGCAGTAGATGTTCAAAACAGCTGTCAAAGCTCAACCACTGCTTCCACATCATCAAACACTGCTGACACAAGTCCCCAAACAGTGGATAAAAATCAGCATGTGTCCTCACCATTACCTCCTATTCCACCACCTTTTGAAGCCACTGCTGGATCATCAAAGTCACCAGCAGTGGTTAGCTCAGATGATACACATTTGCAGCCTTCACCAACAAATGCCATCATACCATACCAAGGAGATTTAATCTTCTTGAGATCTCATTCACCTGATCAAATCATTAGCAACATCAATGAAGGGGTGCTCACAAGAAGCCAAACCCAAAACATTTGTCTTTTTGCTGGTTTTCTATCACTCCATCAGCCAGTCAAGTACCAAGAGGCACTGAAAGACAACAACTGGGTAGAAGCCATGCAAGAAGAGCTCCAACAGTTTAAAAGACAACAAGTATGGGAACTTGTACCACTGCCAAAAGATGTAAGTCCCATCGGCACAAAGTGGGTCTTCAAAAACAAAACTGATGAAAGGGGCATTGTTGTCAAGAATAAAGCCAGGCTTGTGGTTCAAGGTTACAGACATGAAGAGGGGATTGATTATGATGAAACATTTGCCCCTGTAGCAAGATTGGAAGCTATAAGACTGTTCCTAGCCTTTGCTGTCAACCACAACATGAAGGTGTTCCAAATGGATATCAAAAGTGCTTTCCTCTATGGTACAATTCAAGAAGAGGTGTATGTTTGTCAACCTCCAGGTTTTGAGGATCCATTTTATCCAGATCATGTCTACAGGCTAAATAAAGCCTTGTATGGCCTGAAACAAGCACCTAGGGCCTGGTATGAAACTCTTTCCACCTTTCTACTCTCAAATGGTTTCAAAAGAGGTACCATTGATAAAACACTGTTTCTAAAATGGAGAGGAAAGGATTTAATGATTGTCCAAATTTATGTGGATGACATTATTTTTTGAAGCACATGTAATAAAATGTGTGAAGAGTTTAGGGAACTCATGACAGCTGAGTTTGAAATGAGTGCAATGGGTGAGCTGCAATGCTTTCTTGGTCTCCAAGTTCAGCAAATGCAAAATGGAACTTTCATTCATCAAAGCAAATATGCTAAAGAACTTTTGAATAAATTTGATATGAATGATTGTAAACCATGCAACACACCCATGGCAACAAATAAGCTTGTCATGTCTGATGAAAAGGATGAGCTGATTGACCAAACACTTTATAGAAGCATGATTGGGTCTTTACTGTACCTAACTGCATCTAGACCAGACATCATGTTTGCAACATGTGTCTGTGCAAGAAGTCAATCAGCTCCCAGAAAATCAAATCTCATTGCTGTAAAAAGGATCTTCAGATACATAAAAGGTGCTCCCACACTTGGTATCTGGTATCCAGCTAATGGGAATATCAAGCTTTCAGGTTTCTCAGACAGTGACTTTGCTGGATGTAACACCACAAGGAAGTCCACTTCAGGAGGGTGCCAGTTTCTAGGTGATTGCTTAGTCTCTTGGCAAAGCAAAAAGCAAGCAGCTGTTTCAACATCCACTGCTGAAGCTGAATACATTGCTGCTGCAAGCTGTACAGCCCAACTCCTGTGGCTTCAAAATCAGTTGCTGAATTTTGGTATCACTGCCTTAAAGACACCACTCATGTTGGATAGCCAGGCAGCAGAAAATATCATAAAAAATCTAGTCTCCCATTCAACCACCAAACACATTGACATCAGACATCACTTTGTGAGGGATTGCTATGAAAAAGGTTTGATTTCTCTGCATCATGTTCCAACTAAAGACCAGCTGGCAGATGTGCTCACAAAAGCATTAGATACAGCCACTTTTGAAAGTTTGGTCTCTAGGATTGGCATGCTAAACATGGAATAACAAGCAACATCTTGTTTTTCTATGAATAAAAGCATTAAAATGTTTTCAGAAAATCAAAAATCCTTCCTTAAAAATAGTTAAAAATGAAGTTTTCATTAAAATCCTTAAAAGTCTGCCATAACCACTGCTTGTTCAAAAGTCTGCTCTACTTCAAATGTCTGTTCACTGCTGAAAGCCATCCCCTGTTCTCTCTCCTTGATAAACTCTGTTGTTCAAAAAGCAGTGTCTTATCCACTGATAGTGAAAATCATCCACTGCTTCCATTTGTTACCGTTGAAACCACTGCCTTCATCAGTATCTTTCATAAAAGTACTGTCCTTCATTTCACCAGGGGTTGGCATGTGGGCAGTACATAGTGGTCAGACCTTTTGTAACCGCTGCCACGTCAGCATTCACTTTTTCTCTATAAAACCCCCACTTCACATCAAAACAGGGTTTTACTGTCGAATTGAATTCTCAAAAATTCTCTTCTCAAAGCAGTTTTTCTTCAAATTCCTTCACAACTTTCTTCGATCATCATCTCCAAAATGACAAAATCAAAGTCATCTGCAAAACCCACTTCCAAATCAACATCAAAACAAGCCTCTCAAAAGGCAAAACCCACTGAAATTCCACACAAACCATCTCACAATCTTCTGGGTCTCCTCACAAAACCCGGCACTACAGACGCTTTCGATTCCATCCTTGCTACCATATCTGCATCAAAGTACAAAACTTTGTTAATAGCAGATGCACCAATTTACTTGACAACCTAAAGAGAGTTTTGGAAAAATGCAACCCTTGAAAAACAAGGAGACGCTGTAATAGCCATCAACTCTTCTCTAAAGGGTAAAGTCGTCAAGATTACACCACAATCAATTTCAGAGGTCTTTCAACTCGATGATCAGGAAGGTACAATTTCTTTTCCCAAAAACGAGTTAAAAAATGATTTTCTGGAAAGAGGGTATAATGCAGAAGTAAAAAAGGACACCTTACAAAAAGGTTACTTCCCTTCTGCAACAAGATTTTTATTTCATACCCTCCTAATGTGTGTTTCAAACAAAAACACTGCTTTTAATGAAATACCATTAAAAATTCAAAATCTGGGATATGCTATCCTTCAAGGAGAAAATTTTAATTATTCTCAGGAAATTTTTAATGATTTGGTTAAAAATGTTGAAACAAAGGCATTCTTACTGTTTCCAAGATTTCTGAGTTATTATTTTGAAAAGAAACTTGGTAAGAATGATTCTTCTGCAATAAAACAAGGTGAATCTCTTCAAATGCACAGCTTAACTGCTGAAACTTTTACAAGAATGTCAACACCTTGCAAAACACAAGCAGAGGTGCCTGAGCAGAATTTAGCAGCTACCACTGCTCCTCAGGTATCTGCTGCTGAGCCCACTGCTCAAGGTGATCAAAGTAGCAAAACAACTGCTTTGAAACCCACACCTACAATCACCAAAAAGCCAACAAAAAGAAAAACTCAAAAACCCCCCAAACCCATCAAAAAGGCAACTCTGGAGGATGAGATACCAGAGAAACTGCCTGTGACAAAACAAAAGTCACAAGAAACCACTGCTGCTTCTTCCTCACATCAGTTGGTACAAATATCTCAACCCATAACCGAAACTCCTCCTGTTTCTTCTCAAAAAGAACAGGTTGTACACATAGGGACTCCACAATATGATGCTCTGGAATCAATCGTTTCCATCATCCACAGCCCAATGCCCGGGGCAAATTCTCTTCTAACCCCAAACCTCACATTCACAATTCCTCCACCAACAAGACTTTTGTTGGAAGCAATTGATTTGAACCAGGCACAAACCATTCCTTCTCAATCACCCATCAATGAGAACATGCCTCAACAAATGACTGGGTCTGATGCATCAATCTTTGCTAACCCACCAACACAACCTGAGGAGGTTACACCCCTTGAGTTACAAGTAACTTTTGGTGGTAATCCAAGTGAAGCAGCCACTACAACTGTTAAACCCACTGGTTTACATTTGGACAGTGGTTACATTAATAAGACTTCCTTGGAGGCAATTCCTTCCATAGCACCTCTGACATCTACCAGTGGATTCTTTTTGACCACTGGCAATATCAAAAGATTGTCAAGTGTTGAAGGAAGAAGACCCCAGTACCAAGAAAAAGGGGCATCAGTGGTTAATGTTTGGAGTACACTCCCTACCTCAACCACTGATAAAACCACTGCTAGTGGGAAATCAGATGATCCCATTAAATTGGGTGATGGTTTAAAATATATGGATTTGACGGAACGAGTTGACAAACTGGATACAGCTGTTGCAGATATCAAAGACACGCTACAACAGTTGTTGACAGTACAAAAGATGCAATCCACTGCTGCTCCACCTCAAGCACCTGCTACAAATGAGCTCTGGAATTTATTTCAACCTTTTCTCCAACAACAAAAACAAATGGCTGATCAGCAACATGAAATACATATACAAAAGCTGAGAAACATCATGGAGTCTAGGTTCAAGAACACACAAGCAGACATCAAGGCTCTCAAGGCCCATTTATTGAAAACCACTGGCACTGCTCCTCCAACTGTTCTCTTCATTGATCAATTACCCCCAGATAATGCCAAAAAGGGGGAGAAAATTAAAGAGTGGAAGAAGAAGGGAGTAGATGATGGTCTTTACATAGAACCAGAAATGGAGAATATGACCAAGCAGATACCTTTGCCAGATGGTAGCAAAAAGGTTGATGTTACCCAAAATGCACTTGATGAAGCTATAGCAAGTGTAAAAAGGGACAGAGCGGCAAAGGATATGTCAAGGTGGAACAAGGAGAAAAGAGCTTACATGAAGCTGAATGCGCAGGGTTGTTCTGGGCTGAAGGATGTTCAAAATCCTGAGCTAAAAGGAAGTCCCACTAGAAAAGTGAGGGAACCCAAGTCCACACCATCCAGACTCAAAAAGCATACTCCTAAACCATCATCCAAAAGCCCCCAACATCAAACCTCCACCCAAACAGTTGTTGTAACTCCTGCTGTATCAACTACTGCTGGTACTTCAGAGGTTTCAACATCTGTTATTACTTCAACACACACCACTTCAACACACACCACAACCACTGCCTTAACACCACCACCATCACCACCAAAAACAACATCACCACCATCGCCTCCTACCAAAAAGCAGAAGACAGCCGATGTTACAACATCTGCTGTAATGACAACAGTGGTTGAAGCACCAGTTGTTTCAACAGCTGTTAGTCAATCATAAACCACTGCCACTCAGACTACCACCACTGTTCCACCCAAAGCATCATCAGTCCCTCCTCAAACAAAAAGGAGAAGGCTAATCCTGAAAGATGATGACACTTCACCACCACCAACATCTTCAAAATCTTTGTCACTTGTTACAATACCCAAGCCTGTTCCTCTCTCATCAGCACAAGTTCAACAGCCCTTAGCTCCTGCAGGTGTTCAATTTCCTCTTGAACTTATAGCAGTCAGAGAAGAAATCAAATCTTTCTACTATGAGGATGACCCTGATAAAAGGAAATTGCCATCTGTTGAAGGATATCCCAGGCCTAACAATATTGAAGAATATTTGAAAATCAAGGCTAAGCAAGCAGAGGATATTTCAAAAAGAAATACACATGGGAAATCTGATAGAGAAATTCAGCAGAATTATCAATACTTGCTCACACAAGTCAGATCCTTAGAGCAGTTTGCAAAAAATGTTTGTCAGCAAATCTCAGAGAGAGCAGATGAAACTCTGAGAAAGGACTACATTGAAAGCATTATGGCAACCAAGAAGTACAAGCGAGAGAAGCACATGTACAAGGAGTGGACCATCCCTGAGCTTGAGCAAGAAGCAGCCAGGATTCAAGAAATGATAAAGAATAAGGTCAAACACACTCCTCCAGAATGGTCAAAGTACAAAAAGAATGTGCCTGAAAAATCACTTGAGCTGAAGAGAATGAAAGAGGAGTTAGTTGCTGTTGATTATGGGTCTAAACATCAAGTGGCAAGATGGAAAGAAGATGTAGTCAGGGCCACTTACAAAAGGCTGGAGGAACTAAGAAAGAAAGATCCCACAGTTCCTCAAAAACCTGACTATCCTGAGGCAGAGGTTTCAAAGAGACCATCAAAGCTGCAAGTCAGGAGAGCCACTGCTCCAGCTGGTGCAGCCATCTTTAAAAGAAGGCCACAAAAACGGTTGGATACTGAAACAGTGGCAGAGCTAATGGCAGGAGATGAGATTGTAAAAGAAGGTATTAAAGAAATGATAGCTGATACTCTTAGCCTGAATCAACCTGCAAATACTGCTCAAATAGTTATGAATAGGCCTGCATCTCCTAACACCTCATCCAATAAAAATATCCCAAGAAACCCACCAGGCTCAAAAGTACTAAAGTGGGAAACTGACAAACAGACCCATGTATTGACTATGTTCAGGTCTGGTGGAGAAGTGAAGAAAATAACAAGGGAACAAGCTCTTGGCCTGAGTCTTGAAGATATGCAGGATCTCCTTGATCTTTCACTTGGTAGGGATGAAGATGACACAGATGCCCTAGACTTTGTGCTACAACTTAAAGGCCAGATAAGGGAACTGTTGATGAGGCAATAAAGTTCCATAATAATGAAGGGTTTTGGCATTATCTGTTCCAGGGGGAGATTGTTGGGATTGAACCCTATCAAAGGAACAGATAATTAAAGCCAAAACTGGATCAGCGCAGTGGATCCAGAATAAGCAGATGTTGCATACATGTCTATCCCCTTGAAAGTGGTTTCAACATCTGCTGACCTCCTATCTACTGTTCGTACAAACTGCTGACCTACAAACTGATGATCAAGTAAAAGCCTGATAAAGACTAAAGCACTGATGCTCAATCTACTGCCTTGAGTCAAGCTCTGCTGATCCGGACAAGTACTGCTGGGTTCACATCAGTGGAAGGATGCAGCAGTAGTTTATTATGTCTTTATGTTATGAAATGTAATATCAGTAGTTTAGCATAGCAGAGGTTTGTATAGATCAGAGGTTAGAGTTTGTTAGGAGGTTAGATGTCACTTTCATGGTGACGTCAGCTTAGATGCTCAGTGGTTTGCTAGTGCCTATAAATAGAACAGTGCTCTGTACTGTTCTATTAGCTCTTTGCAAAATTGTTTTCCTGCACGAACAACACACTGAGCTCAGGCTGAGGGGGAGTTTGCATTCAATCATCGCATTGTAATCGTTATTGAATTAAATTCAATCTTTCGGTTCTTTGTGGAAAATGTTTTGATTAAAGCAATTCTCTCGTTTGATTGTGTATAAAGTTTGTTTCCATCTTAATTCCGCTGCACAACTCATCCATCTTCTTCTTAATTCAAACGTGAAAACACAATCAAAACCAAACTCAGATCCTAACAATTGGTATCAGAGCTTGGACAGTCAAATTTGATTTAACAATCATTTTGACATAAATAGTTCAGCTCATAATCGTTGATACTAATAGTTTGTTCGTTTGTGTTGAAAACAGAGCAAGGTTTAATCACCATTAAAGTTGATTAATCAGTGCCTGTAAAACAACCAGGATGACGTCACAATCACAAGATGATAAGAATAACATTGGCTCGCTTTTTAAACCACCCATGCTTAAACGTAATGAATACAACATCTGGGAGAGAAGGATGGGTCACATCCTTGCTCAACAGAACATTTTCACCTTTTCAAAGGTCTGCCCATCAAATCATTGCCATCAAACCACTGCCCATCTCCAAACCTTTTCAAACCTCTGCATTCCAAACCACCTTTTCAAACCTCTGACAATTCAAAATTCAAACCACTGATGATTCAAAATTATGGCTCCAGATTCAAAATTCAAAATTATGGCTCCAGATTCAAAATTCAAAATTATGGCTCCAGATTCAAAATTCAAAATTATGGCTCTAGATATATAAGATACCATCTTCTTCAATCAATTACTCTCTCTAATCCATATCTCTCTCAACTCTCTCTCTCTAAATGCATGTTTCGATCACTCTCTCTCATAATCTCTTTCATTTTTTTTTTGATTTCATATGCTTCTCTGATCTTCAAATTACAGATTTGAGCCTTAATAATCTTCAAATAAAGAAGCTCTCAGTATCAGGGTTTCAAGCCATGGCCTCCGGCCGTCTGGTCTAGGGTTTCAAGCCAGGTAAACGTATCTCTTATCTCCTTCGTATGTTTTCAATTTCAAACCCATTTAGTAGCAATTTGTTAAATATGTTTTTGTTGCTTTGATTTAGTTTTTTTTAATGAATGTTAAGATTGTAATTGTTGTTGAATCGAGATAAGGAACTGCACTTTCTAATCGCTTGAATCAGATCGTGGGATTCTTAGAAGCTCGATTCATATCCTCTTGGAACTCCTGAAGTATGATTCTTCTTCATCGCCGTCGTCTTTGTTTGATCCATATCAAATACCGGTTTGATAATCAGGTATAATTGAAGATCGTATGTAAGATCTATATTTGTTTATTATATCTAGAACTGGTCGACTGATAATACTGGAGATTGATGTTAATTTGTGAAGTTTATACTTATGTTTATGTGATGTTGAAGTGATTTTTTAGGTAGATTATTGTGAAAATCAAATAAATTGTATCAAGTAATTTAACATATATGTTGAAGCGATTTTTGAGGTAGATTAAATAATAATAATGGTATATATGGCTGTGCAGATGAAGAAGGTGCTGGTGCAGTGATTAGGGGAATATGAAACCTTGCGAAGGTGAAACGGGAGAGATTGATTACCGATCTATACGTATATCAATGATTTGTGATAGTTTTTAATTTTTTTTGTTACTGATTTGTAATAAATTGGTTTTTTTGAAGGAAAATGTATAAATCGGTGGTGGCGGTTTACGATGGGGAAAAGTTTATCGGTGAAGAAAACTGGGAGAAGGTGAATTCATGACTTTAAAATAAAAGCTCTCAAAGTTTACCAATTCATTGTTTTCTGATCCTCCAGGTTAAGACCGTCTTTCTCCCAACTGAAAAACCTATCACTCTACAGACTTATGCTCCATTAATTGCTACTCTTCCATTAGAGGTGAGTTACTTCTTTCACAGATCCTTCATTATAAATGACCAAAAGTGCTTGATTTCTTTTATTCTTGGTGCTAAATTAGTTGTTTGATAAGTGTTTTGACTGAAATATGATTGTTTGATTAGTGCCTTTAGGCTTTCAGTGTAAATGACCAAAGGTGCTTCTTTCACAGATCTGAAAATGATGTTGATTGTCATATATGGCTGATGAGGTGACTAAAGGGAGTTATATGTGTGTTTCTAGGAAGAATTTGGCTTAATACCGACTTACTAGCCCATAGGGATTGGGTTGGTAGGACAGAGAAGAATTCCGAGCTTCTTATTATATTAAGTTGAAAACAAATATGAATATGTATAAAGGAATTGTAATTAAACACTAGTAACTATAGAGATGTTTTTCATGTTATTGATGGGTTAGTTATGCATATAACTGAGAACACCAAGGCCGTTGAGGATGAATAGAGCTGAAAATGATTTTGATTGTCATATATGGTTGATGAGGTGACTAAAGGGCTTCTTATTCTATTATATTAAGTTGAAAACAAATATGAATATGTATAAAGGAATTGTAATTAAACACCAGCAACTGTAGAGATGTTTTTCATGTCATTGATGGGTTAGTTATGCATATAACTGAGAACACCGAGGCCGTTGAGGATGAATATAGCTGAAAATGATGTTGATTGTCATATATGGTTGATGCACTTTATATAATAGTTTGTTGTTTTCTCATTTTTTGTCTTTTAAATACCATTTCGGGGATTTAATATATGATTTCATGATGATGGTGAGCTCACGGTTGACTGAGATTGATGTTTCTGATTTGGTCCAATAAACCAAAGGTTTCACAAACCGGAGTTTTATATTAGCAGCCTTCACATCACGTGCAGTTAAGTAGGTTGAAGTTTGATATCAGTTTAGTGGAGGAAAAGAGAGATTTTTATAAACAATTGTTTCTTGCAAAGAAAGATGAGGCGAAGGAAGATGAGGTGAGAAATTTATGCTATGTATCTTTGATCTACTATTTCACGATCTCTGTATTCAGGGCTGTGAGTCATCAGTTTGAACCAACAATTTCTTGAAACCTGCAAACAGTATACACTCAAGTTATTCTTGATTTTCTTTTTATATACTTGCTTTATGTTAGATTCTAATAGTGGTTTAGACTTTATGGATTGTTCCATGATGAGAATCGTTAGTACCTTAATAAGAAATACACCCTAATGTTCTATTGTTTCATGAAATCTACATGTACAGCCTCGGCTCGAAAGCTGCTGACAGCAGATCTGGAAGGACAATATCCTTGCAAGAAGATTATAAAAAGTTAGCTTACGAATGGTTCGATTTAGAATACGTTTCGTCTTTAACAGGCCACACATATATATATAATGAATAAAACTGCTTGTAAAACTGCTTGCAGTTAAACTGAGTTCACATTCTTTGGGCGTAAAATGGCATTCAGTTCAACTGAGTTCACATTCTTCTATCCCAATTTGTTCATATACTAATCATGTTATATCGCGTGTTTAGGTTGACTTACTAAGAGGTCAGCTGCGAAGAGCGAGAGAAAGATATAGTAAACCCCTAAATTCAACATCGGATGAAGAAGATCTTCATCTTGCAGAGACCAATACTAACATCAATGATCAAGAAGCTGAAACAAAGGTGGAAGCTCCGTCGAAAGAGAATCTTTCGGAAGGGTGTAATCAAAATGAAATGGTGTATCAGTTGGAAACTTCAAAGAATTCATCTGAAAAATCAGTTCATCAGCAAAAGCATATCTGCAGAATTTGTTTTTACTGGCTGCGAAATCAGTCCGTTCGCGGAAAGGTGTTTACTTGCAGAATTTGACTCATTTGCAGTTTCGTTCAACGACAGAAATTAGTCGTTGTTGTTATTATTTATTGCTGTTGCAAATCGGTTGTTCGGTCGTTATAATCAGTCGTAAAATATGTTCGAGGTTCGTATTCATTTTAGAATCAGCATAAATCGAGACGTTATTCGCTGATCAAAAGCAGATCTGTTGTTGTTCAGTCCATACGTAGAATCGTTGTCCTTCCTGAAATCAGCCGCTGCAGAAATCGTTGACTGCAGATTTGTTGTTGTTGTTCAGTCCATACGCATAATCGTTGTCCTTCACTGTTATCAGTTGAAGAAACAGTCTGCAGAATCAGTCCGCTTAATCATTTGCAGAATCGAAGGAATTTGAAGAAATTGAAACATTATTGTTCATTCCGCGGAATTTTGTTCCATTCGCAGAAATAAAGAGTTTTGTCCGCAGAATTAGATCATTCCGTAAACTGCAGAATTTGGTTCGGTTCATTCGCTGATTTTTGTGCATTCGAGTAGAGTTTAAATCTCATTCACTGTTTTGAAGTTCATCAGCTAAGCAGAATTCACTGAAAGAAGTACTATTCATTCACAGAATTGTTTGTTTCAAATTTTATTTGCGCAGAATTCGCGGAAATTGATTGAAATCAGATTCATTCGTTGCTGCAAAAGTGTTCGTTCATACACTTAGTCATCCGCAAAATCTGTTTGACTTCGTCCAATCGCTGAAGATAGTGTTCGCAAAATCCATTCGTCGCAGAATCAACTTGTAGTCCATCGGCTCAACAACTTGAATCTGATTCCGCATGAATTTGAATCGTTATTGAGTTGTCGAAACTAGAAATGAAATCTGTAGTGTTAGTATACAGTTCCGAGATAGAAGCTAGAACGGATCCATGTTTGGATATAAATCGGCAAGTTGTTTCGGATCCACATACGAATCTAGACTGAAAGATGTTGAAGAAACATGGGTTATAATAAAATCATAAAACATCATGAATGATGAAAATTACATAACACATGAGTTAAATGCCAAAGAAAGTGCAGTGCTTGAAATGTTATAATCCATTCACAGTACCTAATTACTCTTAAATATGATAACTTTTTAAGCTTTTTTTGTTGTTTTCCTTTTAATCAATCAATTATCAGTTCCCAGTTGCAGATGGTGGTTGAGGGAGGTTCCGACAAACCGAGGTATATCGGGCGACGTTGATGAACGAACAATTCAAAAATATGAGAAAGAAGCCAAGGATAAGAGTAGAGAGAGCTGGTATGCCATTTAACATAAATTTGAACAAACTAATAAAAGTTAGATAACGATCTAACTTTTTACGTTCACTTTTACTTTCGAATTTTTTGCAGTTTTCTTTTCTGATGTTGGGGGATATGCGCTGGACTCACATCACGGATTTGTGATTCCGTATGGATTTAACAGAAGGTACATAATCCTTTCGACTTTGCAGTGTGTTATTGTCGGATTTGATATTAGATTCAAGTTTTACTCTGGATAAATTTAACATGTACTAAAACCATAGGATTTGATGCTAATAATCTTTTTAATATCCAGAGTGACCGTTTGAAGCAAGTTTTAGAGCTCTAAACATGCTCTGTGTACAGGTTTACATTCATGTCATTTGTTGATTGGTTTTAATGTTTATTATTAAAATAATATATTAAAATATGAGTTTTATAAATGCAGGATATAACTTTGAGGGTGGCACTTGGTTCTGCAACTCAAATTGCTGTTTTTGTCACTTCTTCAGGAAATGTCATTTTGAAGAAATGTCATTTTGATCATAGCTTTAATGTGATTTACGTCGCATTGAGTGTAATCGTTGCGTGGATAGTAAATGATTTTTTGTTTGAAATTATTCATCAATTTAGTTCTGTTTTATGTTTTGAAACCTCTGTTGTGAATAAATGTTATATTCATCAATTTAGTTCTGTAAAGGTCTGTTTTATGTTTTGAAACCTCAGTTGTGAACAGATGTTAGAAAATAAAACAGTGGTTGATACATTTGTTGACTTTGGTCAACAGATGGATGAAAACAGATGTTTGAAACCACTGTTGGGTTAAAACAAATGTTTTGTGGAGAAAAAGTGAAACCACTGTTTTGGGTTAAAACAAATGTTAGAAACAGTGTTTTGGGTTAAAACAGATGTTAGAAAATAAAACAGTATTTCAAACCACTGTTTGGTTAAAAGAGTGTTTTGAAACCACTTTTGAACCACTAAAAGAGTGCTTTACTCTTTTAAACATATGTTAGAAAATAAAATAGTGGTTGATACATTTGTTGACTTTGGTCAACAAATGGATGAAAACAGATGTTTGAAACCACTGTTGGGTTAAAATAAATGTTTTGTGGAGAAAAAGTGAAACCACTCTTTTGGGTTAAAACAGATGTTAGAAACAGTGTTTTGGGTTAAAACAGGTGTTAGAAAATAAAACAGTATTTGAAACCACTGTTTGGTTAAAACAGTGTTTTGAAACCACTTTTGAACCACTAAAAGAGTGCTTTACTCTTTTAAACAGAGTTTTATTAGTTTTTGTTAGGTTTGTTATTTAATCGATATCGCTGAACAAAACGGCATCGTTTCGTGCGAATCATTGTTAGAAGAAGCATTTCGTGCAAATCGTTGTTAGAACAAAACGACATCGTTTTGTGGTTTACTCTTTTAAACAGAGGTATATAGCTATCCTCTTAACATCTGTTGACTAACCATTTTAACTTCTGTTGACTAGCCCTTTTAACATGGGTTGACTAACATCTGATACTTAACATCTATCAATGTAGCAACCTCTGTTGGAGATAATGGATGACAGTTGTTAGGAAACCTCTGTTGGAAAGCAACAGAGGTTTTTTACAGTCGATAGATAACAGTGGTTAGGTTATCAACATAATGGAACTCCAGTTGACTAAATCTGTTGACCATTAGTTTATATCAAATTTGTAAATCTGCACTAATTATTTTTTACTTTCTATAAAATGTGTTATGCATGGTTTTCTAAGAAACGACCCGTGTTTGCACACGGGTCTTACCGCTAGTATATATTAATAAATGAGATGATTTGGGCCATGTGGCATGGGATGGTGGAGCAATTTTGCTTATGTGGCATCTTATGGTGGAGTGGAGGGTGATTTTGGGAGGGAATCCATCTCAATCTCAATACACAAACCAAAATTCTCAAAACACAAACCAAAAAAGAAGCTTGACGCGGGATCCAAATAGGATTCGGTTCGACCAAATGATCCAAATGGATCCTTTATATCCTAATTTCATTCCATCTCAGAACTCCTCATCTCTATCGTCATCTTCAAAACCCTAACGTTGCTACGCATCATCTTCAGTAAATCCGAAAATCTTCTTCATCAAATCGACAATGGTGATTCTCATGTACCTTTTCACCACTGATCCCGGTGATTCGAGGTCACAATTGAAACCCTAATGTTCTCTACTTTCAAATAAGTTCTCTTTTTAGATTTCAGTTCACCACATAATCGTTGCCATCTACATGGATACCGATGGCGCTATTGATGGTTTGTCATGTATTCATCCACTATCACTTTGTGCCGTCCTCACTAAACACATGGTATCAAGGTCGATTTTTCTTTCTTTTCAATTGTTTGCAATATGTTTCTAAATGTTGTTCTATTGTTTTTAGTTATTAGTGTTTAGGGTTTCTTAATTTTAAATAATGTTGAGTTGGTGGGATCTTTTCATTCTATTTCAACAGGTATACCTAAAACCCTAATTATATTGATCCAGCCGCTATATGTTCTCTCTTTTCACCATTCATTCATTCATTCATCCATAATCATCGGATCTTTTCATTCGATTTCAACAGGTATGATCGCTTCATTGGTTTCATAGGTTATTTTCAGAAGTTTAACATTATTTTTCGCCGAATCGTCAAATCGTTTGATAAATTAGTGTGTTTTTGTTAACTATTTGTTGATTTCAGATTGCTTTCCTTTCCTCATTAGCCGAATCCTGTTCGGTCGTTCCTCTATTCATCGCCACGCGTCTACGATCACGCTGACGACTGCGTGAGTTGCTGTTTAAGGTTAGGCAACTTTGTAAAAAGTTGATGAAACTTATTTTCTCTGAATTCATTCTTTGTTTTTTTTTTTTATCTTTTTATAGTGTTTGTTCGTCTTGAAATGCCCTATTTTCTTATGGGTTTTAGTTGATTATAATATTTGATGTTATTTGTTTAAATACACACGTAATTGAGCGGACATAATTAAACTGGGATTAATTTATGTTGCTATGTAACAAAATGAGGTGGGGAAAAGTTTGTGTACACCAAGTGTTTGATGTATTGCGTGAGTTAAGTTTTGACTTGATGGATGTTATATTTTGTAGTGTTTCCTTGAAGATGATGTTAGGGTTTTTTCAGGGGAGGCACAAAAGAGATAAGTTTAACCTGTTAAAGGCCCAATATGATTGTTCGGAACCCCTACATAAAGGGTTGAAGATGGATTTTGACAATCATACAGTAATCAAAGAATCATGATTGGGGGTGGGACTGTACCTAGGTATTGATCTTATTAAATTGTTACTTGGCTTTACTGAGTTTGTAATGTGTATCTATTGTTGTGGGTGCAGATGTAACACCCTTACTATTATAAAAGGGTTTTAGTACTAAAAACGACAATTAGTTGTGCATTTACATATACACATCACATATAAAAATACGGGTTTATTAAAAACTTTTACAGTTTAATTTAAAAGTTTTACAACAAAATGTAGTTGGGTTCGTCGTTTGAAAGTTACGTCATAAGGCCGTGCGAAAGCTTTAATCTCGTGTTTTCGGTTCTTCGATTAGCTTGATCTTCATCCGGAAACTCTCGACATTCACCTATGACCAAAACCAACTTAAAAGTTAGCTTTGGTAGTTCAATAACATGCTTAAACAAGTCATATGAATCAAAACAACAAAATTCAAACAATTTTTGGAATTTAGGGGCGTCGCCGTACGCTAAGGGGCGTCGCGCTACGCCATGCCCCATTTTCGACAGAATGTGCTTGTTTTGCTGCTGCATTTGCCCAGCTCCGTTTTCGATCGAAATTCTAACTTCGAAACTTCATACCTTTTGTTCTACTTATCCGATTCGCGTGATTCTTTTTCCTACACGAGCGTAATTTAATTCTCCATCTCATGGAGTAAAACCCAATATCTGAATTCACAAATTTTAAGATTTCAACCTCTCGGCTTGAAATTCAAATTTTGACACTTTTTGACCCGTTTGTGTTTTGATTAAGCAAACTTGTCAGTTACCTTTAAAATGTCATGTAAATCACATTATATCAGTTTACAAGTATCCAAGGTTCAAATTGCGGGTTCTTATGCAAATCTTAACCCGTGTTGCATATCTATTCATTTTGATCCGTTAAGGGTATTTACATTTTCAAGCTCAAATCACGCTTCGTTTTAGTTTACATCCTATCTCCAATTTTTATATATATCACAAGGACTCAATTTAACAAAACGCTTATTTCTAAACAACTCTTAAAGGTTGTTTGCCCCAATTACCCTTCACGGGCTTTATGGTCAATTGTAGTCCTTCATTTTGTGACGAAGGACGTTCACTAATATTTGACCAAAATATCGCTTTTAGCTATAATTCTAACATGCGTACCTAGCTCGGGTCAACAAATAGACCCGATTTATACCTCGCTTTAATTACCACATATTCTATGGCGGTTCAATTATCCGAATTGCAAATCGCTCCTGTTAACATAAGACTTGACAACCATATTAGTCGATATTGTCAAATGGCGTTATCACGCCATTTGACCCGTTTTGCCTATATGACCAAACATTTACTTATGTAGCAAAACGTGGTTTTTAATTACCAATTTGCCCATCCGACCCATTTCGGATTTTTCTTTCATTAGATCCCTTTCCTTACTTATTTAGCCCATTTTGGCTTACGCCATGGGTATCCTTTTAGCTTCGGTTTACATTAGTTGACACTTGACTAAATTTCCATTTTTACCCCCTTTTCTCATTATTAGTTACACTATAAGGTAATCTTAACGAAATTTCATAATTTCTTAGTTATTACATGACTAAATTACCGTTTCGCCCCTTTTTCCATAAACCATGGTTTTTATCAATTTTGTATATGTTCCGACTCGTATCAATCGCGTCAGAATCCATATTTCCAATATTATCTTTATCGAGTTTATACTTATAGAATAAATAAGTATTCTACAAAAAGGTGTAAGTTTCACTTACTCTCATCCGGTTTACGCTTTTCTTCTCGTACTTGATTCGTTTGACCGCTTCGTTCCCAAGCCTCCACCTAGCTCGTTAAGCGTCAAACTATTGTCAACATTTACAAGGCGGTTAGATTAGTCATTAACAGTCATGACTATTCCACCTTACTTATTTTCTATGTCGAAACTACTATTCGACTTCATGATTAGTTAACTTAACTTATCAAAAGTTAAATACTTTCGATCACATGGTTTACACAATTAAGTCTAAATCAACATAATGTTTAGAACTCTTATCGCTTCTTGTTTCGCATAATTCGCCATATTATTCAAACGTGCGTTTCACTCAAAATTTCAACATTTTAGCTTTCATTTAGGCATTTTAACAAACACCTAATGGGCATAATTTTACACATTTACAAACTAGCTCATAACTAGTCATTTTTATCAAGATTAACATCAACATCCATATCAATCATGTATGAACAAGTACCCAAATCATGTAAATTGTTCGAGTGCATTGTTTCTACTATCAAATATGATGATCTTATAAATGTGTATATCACCATCTTCACTACATAATCAAAACCCACTTGTCTAAGTGTAGTAAATCATCAAATTATTCAAATCATAACAATTTTACTTCAAATTTCTACTTAGGGTTTGTTCCTAAGCAATCACACTTCATTAATTCTGCTATAGCCTCTACGATTCATACATAGATCGCATCATGCAAAGTTAACTAATTTTCACAACTTCATGAATGTTAAAAATTCGACATACCTTACGATCCCCTTGACTTGGTGATCGTTTATATGTATTCAAATCCGAATTTGGCTTTCGATTGATCCTCCAATTTGATGATTATGTTGGAGTTTAGGGTTTGGCTCCTAGGGTGTCGCCCCTGCTCAATCACAGAACACACACTTCAAGTGTGTGTTTTGTTTTGATTTATCTTTATTAAATAACTTTGTTAAGTTATCCCAATTTAACCCCTCATGTTCGGTTCGTTATTAAGTAGGCCACAACCTACTTATTTTAACAATATTCCCACTTATTAACTAGGTTGAATATTCCTAGTTAACTTAGTGGGTTTGGGGAAATTATAACTAAGTTTATTTTAAGTCCCGTTAACTCGGGCCTCTTATAAACTTTATTTCCTTAGAAGCTTTTATTCACATTTTATTTAATATTAAGTTTATTTATTTAAATCCTAATATTTACCGGGTTAATTTTTACCACTAACGGTACTTTACCCGTCTTTTAGTATTAACGGGGTTTGATTACCAAACCCGTTTTCGGGGTGTTACAGCAGAAAAGCGGTGTGGACTTCTATCACATAGGTGTTGACTGCTATTTCACAAATGAAGAAGGCAAAGCCTAGGTAACCTTACAAGAATAAGAATTAATTGCCTCTTGATTTGCGTCATGTGAAAACCAGAGCCATTCGTTGGTGTTTGGCCAAACATTAGGTATCTTTAAAGTCTTTTTTGTTTATGATCTTCAATAAGAATTTCATTGTGACGAACTTGAATCTCCACTCCTGGTGCCAAACACAAATTATATATGCTATTAAGCCTGGTAAACCCAACGGACCACTTAACGCGTCAAAATATGTTTAGGTCAAACTAGGGTTGTATCAATATGGGCGGATATATGAGGTTGTCAATGTCCTCATTTACTTGCAGAGTCCTATAACTAGAGGTTATGCATTTTGGAAACCACCCATTCTAAAACCATATTTACAGGTAAATATAACATAAAAAATATCGACTTTTCTTAAAATATTAGTCTTTTTGATGTTCCTCATAAGATGAAAGGATGCTTAATTCAAATTCTATACCTATTGAAAGAATGAGTATGGATAATATGGCTACATGGAGTTAGTATTCGTTTGTTGTATATGCTATTTAGATGTTATCTCTTCATCGTTATTTTGCAATCACTTTGTAAAAATACAGATAAATGATCGTGTCCAACTGAACCAAACTTGATGAGTAGATAAAAACTATGGTTTCGGTTTGAAAAGTGTGTTAATGAGGGTGCCCCATTTCTGCTTATTTCAATATAGTTTTTTTTTATTGTTGATGTGAATTACAATGTTGTTTGCCTTTTGAGTTATACTTAATTTTTGTTTTGTTTGAAATACTAATTCTATCATTTAATTGATTTTGATACTAAGTTCACTTTTAAGAAGAAAACATTCCAGTTCCATGGAAACAGTTTCCTTTAGACTAATGATAAATATATGAGTAAATTACAAAAATCGTCATTTATGTATGTCACTTATTGCAAACTGTGTACTTTATCTTCAATAATTACAGAAAACCTACTCGATGTTTGCAAACCCTTGCAAGTTACGTCCTTTAGCCCTAACTCAGTTAATTTTTTTGTGGTTAAATCTGACCAAATGGACCCCACATGATGGTATATTGGTCATTTTACTCTCATATGGGGTCCATTTGGTCAGATCTAACCACAAAAATACCCTCATGTGGGGTCCATTTGGTCAGATTTAACCATAAAAATTAACTGAGTTAGGGCTAAAGAACATAACTTGCAAGGGTTTGCAAACATCAAGTACGTTTTCTGTAATTATTGAAGATAAAGGACACAGTTTGCAATAAGTGACATACGTAAAGGACGATTTTTGTAATTTACTATAAATATATCTATATATGGCTTACCTCTTATAGTCTTATTTTGACTTCTCTTTGGTGTCGGCGCATTACCCTTTTCTGTGTTCTAAAAATAAGTAGAGGTTCTACGAGTCTAAATATAGCGCTTATGTTCCTACAGGAACCACAATTAGGTTGTTTAAAGTAAAGGAAAAACAAAAAGAAGAGGCTGGAAATGCATATAGGAGCGGACCCTTAAAGAAGCAAAGTGCATGGGAATCATAAAGGTTAACCTTTGATCTATTTATGTTGAGCAACATATAGGTTTTATGTATTTATATATATTAATTTTGTGTATCTTTTGTTAAGAATCGAGTGATCGGTTTTCTTAAACTAAGGTTTTGCCTCTCTACCATTACCCGAAAAGCAAAGCATTCATTGGGATTAAGGTTTTGCCTTTCGACCATTACTCGATAATGTAGGTTTTCCTTTTAACTCATTTGTATGAAAACGGGCGAAATATGGGTGTATTTGTTGAATAATGGGTCAAATATGCAAAACACATTGAATATAAGGAAAATTACCAAAATGTTGGTTGACCAAGAGTGTTTTCAAATTTGTCACCCTTTTTGACCCGTTTGTGTTTTGATTAAGCAAACTTGTCAGTTACCTTTAAAATGTCATGTAAATCACATTATATCAGTTTACAAGTATCCAAGGTTCAAATTGCGGGTTCTTATGCAAATCTTAACCCGTGTTGCATATCTATTCATTTTGATCCGTTAAGGGTATTTACATTTTCAAGCTCAAATCACGCTTCGTTTTAGTTTACATCCTATCTCCAATTTTTATATATATCACAAGGACTCAATTTAACAAAACGCTTATTTCTAAACAACTCTTAAAGGTTGTTTGCCCCAATTACCCTTCACGGGCTTTATGGTCAATTGTAGTCCGTCATTTTGTGACGAAGGACGTTCACTAATATTTGACCAAAATATCGCTTTTAGCTATAATTCTAACATGCGTACCTAGCTCGGGTCAACAAATAGACCCGATTTATACCTCGC
The DNA here is from genome assembly GCA_030545235.1 of Helianthus tuberosus. Taxonomy (NCBI): domain Eukaryota; kingdom Viridiplantae; phylum Streptophyta; class Magnoliopsida; order Asterales; family Asteraceae; genus Helianthus; species Helianthus tuberosus. The sequence goes on along the minus strand of CM060414.1, from coordinate 154,488,976 downwards.
TTTAATTACCACATATTCTATGGCGGCGCAATTATCCGAATTGCTAATCGCTCCTGTTAACATAAGACTTGACAACCACATTAGTCGATATTGTCAAATGGCGTTATCACGCCATTTGACCTGTCACACCCCGACCGCGTTAAAACAACAAACCGCGGTGGAAACGTCGGGGAGTGTCGTAACAGAATCATTGTTTCACAACACATGGATTAAAGTTCTGTTTTATTGAATGAAGTTTATTACATTGTATTGAAATTAGAAATAAAACATGAACAAATTGACTGTCATTATTATTAAGTCACTAAGGCCTCGTCCATTCCTATGTGAGCATGCACCAATATCATCATCAACATCATCAACTAAGGTACCTAAAATATATGTGAAAATACGTCAGCATAAAAATGTCGGCGAGTACATAGGTTTTGTGTGAGTGTCAGATTCATGGCTCGTTTACATGTTAAAATAACTCGAACAACTTCGTTAATCGATATTAGAAAACTTAGTTTTGAAAAATGTTTGTATTGTAAATTGAAATAAAACCAAGTCAAAACAGATTAGTTATAGTTTATAAAACCTCGATTCCATGAATCTTAACTCAAAACATTTGTTTATGTAAACCCAGATCGTAAATCGTTTTTGTAATAAAACTCGAATGGTTTATATTGTTAGAAAAACCTTGTAATGTAACTTCGTTTCGAAAACATTTGCCCAAGCGATCTAGATAACGCAACGATATATAATGTGTTAAAAGCACTTATATATAGGAAGTACCAGCGGCGTATGCACCATGCTTTTATCACATTACACCCGCCCCGTTACCTAATCACTTCCCTAACCCAATGGTTCAAATAGTATCAAATAGTTCCAAACGGTTCAAACAGTTCAAATAGTTCACATAAATCAAAAAGTTCCAAATGGTTCAAACACTTCAAATAATTCACATAGATCAAACAGTTCCAAATGGTTCAAACAGTTCAATAGTTCAGATAGTTTAATATAAACCATAGTATTTGTTTAGAAAACTCGAAATCGTTTAGCACATATGAGTCACCCCAAAACAGTTTAAAACGGTAAAAGAGGGGAACTATATACTCACTTGGGAATGCTTAGAAGTCTTGAATAACAACCAAGCAATGCTAGAGGGATCACGGAATCAATCGGCACCTAATATAGGTAACTATGTTAATAAACCGGACCTAAATCGGAAGATCGGATAGAAAGAGGTCTTGTAAGCCAAATGAGTGTTGGAACTCATATAACATGGTTTAACAAAACCTAAATTCTAAAACGGAACCTATCCTAAGTGCTTATGACCCATTACGACCCGTTTAGGCAGTTTATGCTACTTTAACGCGTCGTTCGCGCAAAACGCGTTCGGACCGCCTAACTAGTCCTATGACAAGTATTATATGCCTTAACAAGTCTAATAATGTTGCCTAATCAGTTTAGATGTCAAAATTTAAGTTACATATGCTTAGAATGAATTTATGCGAAAAAGGGGCATTTTGGTCATTTTCCTGTCACACCCTGGCTTTTGCGGAAGCGTGGATTATTTGGTGTGACTTCTTAATACCATAGCAACAATCACAACAATGCTATATGATAAAAATATGGGATGTTCATCCATTCATATAGTCTAGAAAAATGCGCAACAACAATTGTCTTAAAATGTCAACCACAAAATACATTACAAACCATGACTTGTTTAAAATGAGTTCATAAGACTCAACCAAAGACTACCAACAAAACGAGGATTAGAGACATGCAACCCGTCCAGGAAGGGGTTACACTTCCCAAACCCTACGACCCTGGATGACATCTTTATTTAGTACGCAGCTTGACTAACATGCATCACTTGCCAGATCCGATTAATTCCCTGAAATACATGTAGTTTAAAAATATCAACAAAAAGTTGAGCGAGTTCATGTGTAAGTCTGTGTGTATAAGCCTTTAAAATATGTCTTGTATGTATAAATGTCCCTGGTATGTAGCAATAAGGAAAAACTGATCACCAATGGGTTGCAAAGCCAATGGTATGTATGAAATGATGCAGGAAGACTCAAACCTAGCAAATTTGTCTCCGGTATGAAGACATAGTCACCACTATGGGCCGCCCCGGCCTCATGGGTGTGGGCTCGCTACACCCAAATAGATCTATCACTCATGTCCCGTGGTCCTACAATGAGGATTAATGGCCTTAAGTGTCATGCCCACCACTCACTTGATCGCGCAGTAAAAACCCTCCTTAAGCTAACCATACCATGTATAAAAATGTCTGTAATAAATTGTAACATGTATTCCACACCCGAAGTATAAAACTAAAATAGTTAAGAGAAAAGGGGGACATGAACTCACAGTAGTGCGTCTTGTACCGTCTCAAACTCTGTCAGCTACACGACAACCTACAACGTACTAATGTCTATTAGACGAACGGGCCGTGCCTTGGCTTAGATTTTAAGGTTTTGAGTTACGTTTCTTATATTATTCCGAGTGATAATTATTTGTCAAAATAATTAATATTTCAACTTAATCATATGTCGTGTTGGGATATTTGTTCATTCAATATTCTTGTATTAATACTTCTAAAGTATTTATATACGCGTTTCCTTCCCAAGGATGGGATATTTTACACATGTATGCTCGTATTTGATTTATATTTTTAAGTCCCTTTTAGAGAATATATATTTAACCATTTTCGTGTATAAATCCAACCTCCGATACTTTGTATTTTGTTACAAAAATTGTGGCGAGTTTTATGTTTGAAAAACATAGTCTAAAACATTCTAGTAAACACTTGTCTAGAAAATATTTACTAAGTGTTAGGATTTTCAGAAAATTTCGCCATAGTCTCCTTTGTAAATGGAGGTGTCCATGCTAAATAGCATATCATTTTCTTTAACATAAACCACGTTAGATCGTTCTCCAATGACCAACTCGACACTTAGACATGCAAAATACTACTTATGTCATTTCAGTTTTAATATACAAAACTGTGCTGTTTTCGGGCATTTTAATAAAATAGTTAACTTATTCCAAAAAATTCCCAAATTTTTACAGAATGTCTTATACGATCCAAGTATTATTGTGTAAAAATATCGGGGTCCAGTTCATTACCAATATTTTATAGAAATTCGTTTACCGGACTGCAATCAGATTTGTCACTTTCTGACTGCAGTCTACGGAATAATTCACTTAAAATTCATCGTAAGTCCGATTGACGAAATTCCAGTTGGAGGATGACCACGACATCAGTGATCATCTACAGTATAAATTTCATGAGCTAGTTCTACTCAGGTTTCAAGTTATGACGAAAAACACGACACATATTTTCTGCAGTAAAAACGCAGCTTGAGCTGCTGTCCAAAAACAGACCTTTAAAAATAGTAAACGACCTCGAAAAATTACGATTTCAGTGCCATTTGATCCGTTTTTCGAAAATACATAATTTAGGCTTCAGAAAATCAGTTTTTCGATTTATTATGATCCGTTTACAGCCAGTTGAAGTTGGCTGAAAATGTTAATCAGCATGCTTTTTATAGTCTAGATGTTACTAAAACGTATCAACAAATGTCCTAACAACGGGTTTATCAAGAAATTAACGATCAAATACCATGCATGTTTTAACCAACCCTAATCCAACAAGATTTCATCTTTATGTAAACTTATGTTCATGTTCTTTGTTCATTTTCTTTTTATGTTCTTGTGTTAAACATCAAACAACAATCTTTCGAATAACCATCATACAAGCAACCAAGAGTGAAATCAAAGACTTACAACTAGCTCAAAGGCTAGGGATGAACTTATGAACAAAGAATGATGATGAAGATGAGGTGAGAAAACAATGTGTGATGTTCCTTCAAGACCTCCAAGCTTCAAGCTCCACAAGACTTCTTCTAGCACTTGATTTGAACTTGGAAATGGAATGGATGAATGTTGAAGTGGGGTGGTGGTGGCGGATGTATGTAGGCCGAGAGAGAGAGAGAGAGAGAGAGAGAGAGAGAGGTGGTGAGGCTGATGGAGTGATCTTGTGAGATGAAATGATGAGTTTGTGATCTTTAGCCCAACCTATTTATCATCATTGTAATTTCTTGACAATAGTAAGACCCAATCACAATTAAAGGGAATATTTAATAGGGATTTTGTGATGATGATGGTGGGTCCCCTATTTGAGCCGAAAATATTGAGGGGGGGGGTTAATTGTAAAATTTTGATCTTAAGTAGGTAATTATTTAGGAGGTTAAGTGTATTATCTAGGGTATTATGTGCATGACATTCTTTTATAGTGAGTTGGGGTATTTAGAGACCATAATTAGTTAAAAATAATAAAACAATGTTTCTGACAAAATTTTGGTGTCCCGGGTAATGTCCGGTTGTTCGGTTAGGTACCGTTCCGTTAAAGTGTTAAGTTGTACCGTATAGAGTCTTTTGTGTATCTTTTTGTAACACAATTAATTTCCAACACTTAGGAAAGCATTCAAGACCATTTAATCAATTCTCTGCATAATACGAGTGTGTTAAAAGCTGAATTTTGCTGAAAATGCAGAATTCTGCTCTTAAAATGAGTTTTAGGCACTTTCTGGCACTCAAACTATCACCTAGTGACACAGTCTTATGGTCCTCACTTGCCTACATCCATACTAGTGTAGTACTTTGTCCCTGGCCCATACTGGGTCTCAAAACACTGTCTGTCTATGTACTGGCACTGTCAGTATATTTTTGAGTTATCCGCTAACTGTGCTAACTGTGCTTTGTGCATCAAGTATGTCACTAAAGTTTGTATGTAATGAGTGGAGTGACAGGATGAAATGTGATGCATATGTATGTGGGTTACAGAAATCAGAAAGCAGTTTACGTCATCAGTTGTAATTAAGCACAATCATTAAGCACGTAATTAATATTAATTAATTGTACGGATACCTGGTTTAGTGAGGGTTGTCACATTTCCTAAGGCATATAAACTACCTATCATACAACTAACTAAACGAAGTGACCATAAGGTATAACCTCGGAAGGTTATTCCCTATACGACTACGGTCACAAAATATGTTTGGTCGGATCCTCATTTTTCTGTTACAAAATATGTTTGGGCGGATCCTAATGATCGACCAAATGGGTCAGGTTCGAAAGTCTAAGCAGTTGTTTAGACCGCTTATCTTACGACCCTATATAAGCACTAAACTAAAAGTGACGAGTTAAACATGTTAAAACATGTTTAACTAAGTTAGAAAACAGGTTTTGATATCAAAACAAAGGGTTTTGATACCCAAAAATAGTTTGGTTGCAAAATACGCATAAATACGCATTTTGACCGAAACTATGACTCGTCACTAAGCCTAAAGAACGTGGTAATCAGTAGATATAGTCACAAAGGACTATGACCATCGTGATTACGCTCACGTTGCGAAGTTCAAACGAACTTCGTGTTGACCAATTCGTGGTCAAAGCAGAAAGTCAAACACTGTTTGACTTTTACGCTTGAAAAGCAATAAAAGCATGAAAGAAACTTACAAAGGGTCCAAGCTAGGAAGATCTTGATCCAAAATACTCAGGTATGAAGTTTTGAACTTCAACTTAGAGCAATTCAGACCAAGAGTGTGAGAAATGAGTGAAACTTATGTGGGTATTTATAGAATTCCCACAACCGTTAAGATCGTTTCTCGTTATTCGAGCTTTGATCAAGACCATACATGTGGGCACAAGGTTTATAATACAATGGGAACATTAAAACCATCAAATGGTATTGAAATTCAGGGATTAAAACCATCAAAGCAGGCTGGAAAGCCAGATTCAATGTTTCTGTACTGGGCAGCTGTCGCACCCCACATAGAAGCCACACCAAGCTTACGCGCCCTGCCAGAGCAAGTTTGGCAGAATGTCAAAAACAGTCCCTGCAAGTCCAAAACTTGATTTCTGATGCATTTTTTTGACACGTTTAAGCCTCGTTAACCCCATTTCAAGGCTCTAAAATGAAGTTAAAGTATAGGGAACATGAAATATGCCCAAAAACATCTCGTATGTCGGTTCGTTTGGTCGTACGGTTGCGTTATTCGGATAAATACGACGGAAGTCGTAACGGACGCAAAAACGACCAAATTGCGCGACGAATGGTATTTTTGCATTCCAATCACTAAAATAAAATATTTTAATGATTACAAAAATTTTTGGATGTTCGGATATATTCAGAACGTAAGATATGCGCGAAAATGCAAACATGTGCACTTTTTGACGCTTTTAGTCCCTATTTGACCAAAAAGTTTATTTCTTGCACACCGAACCCCTCAGACTATTTCTAAGCTATGTAAGGGATATTTATGGTATGTTTAACTTATGCCAAAGTTCTGGAATTTTCGTTACTATTCGATTCGGTATACTTTTGCAGTTTGACGCAAATAGTCCCTACAATCGAATAAACTTGATTTCGACACACCAAACCCTCCAAAACTTATTTCTAAGTTATGTTAAGCCTATGTCACTGTTCCGGGGTGTTTGTTGCATTAAACTGATTAAGTTTACGCATCAGTTCGCGTATAACCATCCAGAAAACGATTTAAAGCTCGAAATCGAACAAGAATTGATATGTGCAAATGATACACATATTTATACAAATCCCAAGTATGAAACACAATATTTCGTTGATTTGGTATTTGTTTGATGGTTGAAGTGACACAGATGTCACATGACCCGTTTTGCCTATATGACCAAACATTTACTTATGTAGCAAAACGTGGTTTTTAATTACCAATTTGCCCATCCGACCCATTTCGGATTTTTCTTTCATTAGATCCCTTTCCTTACTTATTTAGCTCATTTTGGCTTACGCCATGGGTATCCTTTTAGCTTCGGTTTACATTAGTTGACACTTGACTAAATTTGCATTTTTACCCCCTTTTCTCATTATTAGTTACACTATAAAGTAACCTTAACGAAATTTCATAATTTCTTAGTCATTACATGACTAAATTACCGTTTCGCCCCTTTTTTCCATAAACCGTGGTTTTTATCAGTTTTGTATATGTTCCGACTCGTATCAATCGCGTCGGAATCCATATTTCCAATATTATCTTTATCGAGTTTATACTTATAGAATAAATAAGTATTCTACAAAAAGGTGTAAGTTTCACTTACCTCTCATCCAGTTTACGCTTTTCTTCTCGTACTTGATTCATTTGACCGCTTCGTTCCCAAGCTTCCACCTAGCTCGTAAAGCGTCAAACTATCGTCAACATTTACAAGGCGGTTAGATTAGTCATTAACAATCACGACTATTCCACCTTACTTATTTTCTATGTCGAAACTACTATCCGACTTCATGATTAGTTAACTTAACTTATCAAAAGTTAACTAGTTTCGATCACATGGTTTACACAATTAAGTCTAAATCAACATAATGTTTAGAACTCTTATCGCTTCATGTTTCGCATAATTCGCCATATTATTCAAACGTGCGTTTCACTCGAAATTTCAACATTTTAGCTTTCATTTAGGCATTTTAACAAACACCTAATGGGCATAATTTTACACATTTACAAACTAGCTTATAACTAGTCATTTTTATCAAGATTAACATCAACATCCATATCAATCATGTATGAACAAGTACCCAAATCATGTAATTTGTTCGAGTGCCTTGTTTCTACTATCAAATATGATGATCTTATACATGTATATATCATCATCTTCACTACATAATCAAAACCCACTTTTCTAAGTGTGGTAAATCATCAAATTATTCAAATTATAATAATTTTACTTCAAATTTCTACTTAGGGTTTGTTCCTAAGCAATCACACTTCATTAATTCGGCCATAGCCTCTACGATTCATACATAGATAGCATCATGCAAAGTTAACTAATTTTCACAACTTCATGAATGTTAAAAATTCGACATACCTTACGATCCCCTTGACTTGGTGATCGTTTATATGTATTCAAATCCGAATTTGGTCTTCGATTGATCCTCCAATTTGATGATTATGTTGGAGTTTAGGGTTTGGCTCCTGGGGTGTCACCCTTGCTCGATCACAGAACACACACTTCAAGTGTTTGTTTTGTTTTGATTTCTTTTTATTAAATAACTTTGTTAAGTTATCCCAATTTAACCCCTCATGTTCGGTCCGTTATTAAGTAGGCCACAACCTACTTATTTTTAATAATATTCCCACTTATTAACTAGGTTGAATATTCCTAGTTAACTTAGTGGGTTTGGGGAAATTATAACTAAGTTTATTTTAAGTCCCGTTAACTCGTGCCTCTTATAAACTTTATTTCCTCAGAAGCTTTTATTCACGTTTTATTTAATATTAAGTTTATTTATTTAAATCATAATATTTACCGGGTTAATTTTTACCACTAACGGTACTTTACTCGTCTTTTAGTATTAACGGGGTTTGATTACCAAACCCGTTTTCGGGGTGTTACAAGTCTACCCCCCTTAAAGAGGTTTCGTCCCGCGAAACTTTTCTCACGTACTTTATTGGTTCAGATTATCTGAACCTTAGTTTCGGTGATCACTTGAGCATTGCTCGCATATAATAATCTTACCAAAAAGTGTGGTAATGTGTTTTGGCTTTTAAGCGTATGCGCCTTTCGGGTATAAGGCCTCGTGGGCCGTTACTTTCAACTGGTATCTTTTTATCTTTATCGATTGTTTATTTTGGCGGTTAGACTTGTTAGTCACCGATTACCTTATACCCCATCGCTCGGGTATATTCATCTCGCCCTCCCGAGGCTTATCTAAGTTTATGATCTCTTATCATGTGACTCACGTTACAACGTGGTCACATTCTATATTACTTTTTTTTACCGTGAACGTGTCACGTCACGTTTAAGTTTATCTCAACTTTTCTTTATCATGCTTCTTCTTTTCGAATGTATCGCCTTGCACCTATCGGCGTTAAGACCTATATCCTCGATATTTATCTCTTCCGAATTCGTCTCAAAATATTCATATTTGTTAAAACGTTATTTCTTACTTAAAACTGAATTTTAGTTTAACGTTCTTCTTTTTAACTTATGTCAACTTCTCACATCAAGGAAGTTGACAACTAATAATTCATTCTCTTCCCGTTCTCGTTTTCTACGGGGAATCTTAACCAATTCCCTCGTTTTATGCTATTGACTCGTAGGTTCTTTCACTTAGCCTCATAGGCTATTTCTTTAGATTTTTCACCTTTTTTAAAGTGAGACCCTACTGTTCGTTTCTTTCAATTTATGACCCAAAGGTCTTCTTGGTCCCGTAGACCTTATCACTGCGTTCAATCCCGTAGGTGAAGATGATCCCATAGATCATCTTTTATTCACGTCTATATTCAAATGTATATTTATACATATATAGCTTCAAGGCATCCCTTGTTAGGTTTTGAATCATTTATTTTCGCTTTTGAACTTTAGTTGACCTTGACCGTAGTCTAAGGTTTCATTTGTTTACTCTCGGACTAATCTTCCAACTTTATGACTCCTTACGTCATTTACTCGTCAGTTTGTTCTATACTTACCGTTTCCCGGTTCGTACTTATACTTCTTTACAACCCATTACTCGGGTTCTTTCATCTTAATGTTTTTATCGTTCTTGTCTCGTTAGTATGCGTTTCTCCTTCTCTACACTATCCCATAACCTTTTATATAGATTTGTTAATATCTCGCGCTTTCATTTATTCGGTTCGCACTTACTTACGTTATTAAGCGTTATTCTTAATTTAACTCGTTTGACTTGTTTGTGTGAAATTTCATCACTTGTGAACGTCAAACTTCGTTCTTTATTCGACCCGTTCCACTTCAAAATAGTTGAACGTAGTTATCAAAATTTTTGTTTGCATATTCTCATCGTCTTTTAGTCATGACTCATATTCCGAGTCTTTTGTCTTTCTATTTCGCGTTCCCGTCTCTTAGTTTACGCATTCTTTCCAAATCCTACCCATTCATCGGGTATCTTTACCGCAATCATTTTCAAGTAACCATTCTTATATGGTTTTAGACGTTATTTTAATTTATTTGGTCGTCTTAGCGAGATCCATCGCTTTTGTTCAGTCAAATCCTTTATTCTTTATTTAATTCGTTTGACTTGTCCATGTGAATTTCATCACTTATGACAGTCAAACTTTTATCCTTATGCCTTAGCATTCTCATTAGTTGATTTGTATTTTCATTTACTTCAATCTTTGTCCCTTCTCTCGGGCTCGTCATTCTAACGTAATACGCTTCCATCCTCCGACTTGCAGTTACGTTTACTATCAAACATCTTATTTATTTGATTCATTTGGGTACCATTTAAGTTAGTCCCATTCACCCCGTCCTTACTACATCGGACGTAAATGTGTCCGCTACAAGAAGTTCATGGTATCATATGCTACTACTTACTTGGCCAGAGTAAGCGATCACCACATGATTCACATGACCTTTTTATAGTTTTCACATCACACCCTATGTAAGTAACGCCTCTATTTATTTCATATCTCTGATTTCATTTAGTAAAACTTTATTTAATTGCAAAACAACAATCATTAGTTTTACTAGTTTTACATTTGAACATATAAAATGTTTTTCTTTTCTATCGAACTATTATATAATCACATTCGTTAATGTGATCGCTACTTTTCTCAATAGCATTATATTGAGAGTTTTCCACTTGAATAATTACCCCCCGTCCAAGTTTCCATATGAACTAATCCTATTATTTCTTTGTTATTCATCATCGTGAATAACACATGTTTCTATTAAACTTCTCTTAGAAACATCATCCTGAATAGATATCCTATTAAGGTTTTATCAGATATATGCAACCGTTATCCCTTACGTGTTTGTTGCATATTACTACTTATGCGATTAAATTTAAAAACGTGCACCTGGTAATGCTTGCCCTAACGGGCTTCTTTTGCCGTTAACTTTGTCCGCGATCATCACGCGATTTAGGTCCTCAATGAGTATGCTCAGCTTGTCATACCTCGGACCGTTCCACCGTCATATCCACAATTCGTTCAAATCTCATCATCTTCAGATGCGAGTGTCCTTTAACTAAACATTTACAAAAGTTAGTAATTTCGACATTAATAAACGCCCGTATTGTAATACAATGCTTCTTTTTTTACTGTACGTGACAACGCACGTAATTTCGTTAACTGTATCAATCATTTTAATTGGGGTAGCGTGTATTACGCAATAACCCTATGTGTTGTTTACAACACTTTAACATGCTAAACCATTAACATACATGTACTTACCGGATTTGCGATCAAGCCTCGAAACGAACACATTTATCAACAACCTTGAGCTCTGATTACCAACTTGTAACACCCTTACTATTATAAAAGGGTTTTAGTACTAAAAACGACAATTAGTTGTGCATTTACATATACACATCACAGATATAAATACGGGTTTATTAAAAACTTTTACAGTTTAAAAGTTTTACAACAAAATGTAGTTGGGTTCGTCGTTTGAAAGTTACGTCATAAGGCCGTGCGGAAGCTTTAATCTCGTGTTTTCGGTTCTTCGATTAGCTTGATCTTCATCCGGAAACTCTCGACATTCACCTATGACCAAAACCAACTTAAAAGTTAGCTTTGGTAGTTAAATAACATGCTTAAACAAGTCATATGAATCAAAACAACAAAATTCAAACAATTTTTGGAATTTAGGGGCGTCGCCGTACGCTAAGGGGCGTCGCGCTACACCACGCCCCATTTTTAGATTTCAAGCTCTCGGCTTGAAATTCAAAATTTGACACTTTTTGACCCGTTTGTGTTTTGATTAAGCAAACTTGTCAGTTACCTTTAAAATGTCATGTAAATCACATTATATCAGTTTACAAGTATCCAAGGTTCAAATTGCGGGTTCTTATGCAAATCTTAACCCGTGTTGCATATCTATTCATTTTGATCCGTTAAGGGTATTTACATTTTCAAGCTCAAATCACGCTTCGTTTTAGTTTACATCCTATCTCCAATTTTTATATATATCACAAGGACTCAATTTAACAAAACGCTTATTTCTAAACAACTCTTAAAGGTTGTTTGCCCCAATTACCCTTCACGGGCTTTATGGTCAATTGTAGTCCTTCATTTTGTGACGAAGGACGTTCACTAATATTTGACCAAAATATCGCTTTTAGCTATAATTCTAACATGCGTACCTAGCTCGGGTCAACAAATAGACCCGATTTATACCTCGCTTTAATTACCACATATTCTATGGCGGTTCAATTATCCGAATTGCAAATCGCTCCTGTTAACATAAGACTTGACAACCATATTAGTCGATATTGTCAAATGGCGTTATCACGCCATTTGACCCGTTTTGCCTATATGACCAAACATTTACTTATGTAGCAAAACGTGGTTTTTAATTACCAATTTGCCCATCCGACCCATTTCGGATTTTTCTTTCATTAGATCCCTTTCCTTACTTATTTAGCCCATTTTGGCTTACGCCATGGGTATCCTTTTAGCTTCGGTTTACATTAGTTGACACTTGACTAAATTTCCATTTTTACCCCCTTTTCTCATTATTAGTTACACTATAAGGTAATCTTAACGAAATTTCATAATTTCTTAGTTATTACATGACTAAATTACCGTTTCGCCCCTTTTTCCATAAACCATGGTTTTTATCAATTTTGTATATGTTCCGACTCGTATCAATCGCGTCAGAATCCATATTTCCAATATTATCTTTATCGAGTTTATACTTATAGAATAAATAAGTATTCTACAAAAAGGTGTAAGTTTCACTTACTCTCATCCGGTTTACGCTTTTCTTCTCGTACTTGATTCGTTTGACCGCTTCGTTCCCAAGCCTCCACCTAGCTCGTTAAGCGTCAAACTATTGTCAACATTTACAAGGCGGTTAGATTAGTCATTAACAGTCATGACTATTCCACCTTACTTATTTTCTATGTCGAAACTACTATTCGACTTCATGATTAGTTAACTTAACTTATCAAAAGTTAAATACTTTCGATCACATGGTTTACACAATTAAGTCTAAATCAACATAATGTTTAGAACTCTTATCGCTTCTTGTTTCGCATAATTCGCCATATTATTCAAACGTGCGTTTCACTCAAAATTTCAACATTTTAGCTTTCATTTAGGCATTTTAACAAACACCTAATGGGCATAATTTTACACATTTACAAACTAGCTCATAACTAGTCATTTTTATCAAGATTAACATCAACATCCATATCAATCATGTATGAACAAGTACCCAAATCATGTAAATTGTTCGAGTGCATTGTTTCTACTATCAAATATGATGATCTTATAAATGTGTATATCACCATCTTCACTACATAATCAAAACCCACTTGTCTAAGTGTAGTAAATCATCAAATTATTCAAATCATAACAATTTTACTTCAAATTTCTACTTAGGGTTTGTTCCTAAGCAATCACACTTCATTAATTCTGCTATAGCCTCTACGATTCATACATAGATCGCATCATGCAAAGTTAACTAATTTTCACAACTTCATGAATGTTAAAAATTCGACATACCTTACGATCCCCTTGACTTGGTGATCGTTTATATGTATTCAAATCCGAATTTGGCTTTCGATTGATCCTCCAATTTGATGATTATGTTGGAGTTTAGGGTTTGGCTCCTAGGGTGTCGCCCCTGCTCAATCACAGAACACACACTTCAAGTGTGTGTTTTGTTTTGATTTATCTTTATTAAATAACTTTGTTAAGTTATCCCAATTTAACCCCTCATGTTCGGTTCGTTATTAAGTAGGCCACAACCTACTTATTTTAACAATATTCCCACTTATTAACTAGGTTGAATATTCCTAGTTAACTTAGTGGGTTTGGGGAAATTATAACTAAGTTTATTTTAAGTCCCGTTAACTCGGGCCTCTTATAAACTTTATTTCCTTAGAAGCTTTTATTCACATTTTATTTAATATTAAGTTTATTTATTTAAATCCTAATATTTACCGGGTTAATTTTTACCACTAACGGTACTTTACCCGTCTTTTAGTATTAACGGGGTTTGATTACCAAACCCGTTTTCGGGGTGTTACAGCAGAAAAGCGGTGTGGACTTCTATCACATAGGTGTTGACTGCTATTTCACAAATGAAGAAGGCAAAGCCTAGGTAACCTTACAAGAATAAGAATTAATTGCCTCTTGATTTGCGTCATGTGAAAACCAGAGCCATTCGTTGGTGTTTGGCCAAACATTAGGTATCTTTAAAGTCTTTTTTGTTTATGATCTTCAATAAGAATTTCATTGTGACGAACTTGAATCTCCACTCCTGGTGCCAAACACAAATTATATATGCTATTAAGCCTGGTAAACCCAACGGACCACTTAACGCGTCAAAATATGTTTAGGTCAAACTAGGGTTGTATCAATATGGGCGGATATATGAGGTTGTCAATGTCCTCATTTACTTGCAGAGTCCTATAACTAGAGGTCATGCATTTTGGAAACCACCCATTCTAAAACCATATTTACAGGTAAATATAACATAAAAAATATCGACTTTTCTTAAAATATTAGTCTTTTTGATGTTCCTCATAAGATGAAAGGATGCTTAATTCAAATTCTATACCTATTGAAAGAATGAGTATGGATAATATGGCTACATGGAGTTAGTATTCGTTTGTTGTATATGCTATTTAGATGTTATCTCTTCATCGTTATTTTGCAATCACTTTGTAAAAATACAGATAAATGATCGTGTCCAACTGAACCAAACTTGATGAGTAGATAAAAACTATGGTTTCGGTTTGAAAAGTGTGTTAATGAGGGTGCCCCATTTCTGCTTATTTCAATATAGTTTTTTTTTATTGTTGATGTGAATTACAATGTTGTTTGCCTTTTGAGTTATACTTAATTTTTGTTTTGTTTGAAATACTAATTCTATCATTTAATTGATTTTGATACTAAGTTCACTTTTAAGAAGAAAACATTCCAGTTCCATGGAAACAGTTTCCTTTAGACTAATGATAAATATATGAGTAAATTACAAAAATCGTCATTTATGTATGTCACTTATTGCAAACTGTGTACTTTATCTTCAATAATTACAGAAAACCTACTCGATGTTTGCAAACCCTTGCAAGTTACGTCCTTTAGCCCTAACTCAGTTAATTTTTTTGTGGTTAAATCTGACCAAATGGACCCCACATGATGGTATATTGGTCATTTTACTCTCATATGGGGTCCATTTGGTCAGATCTAACCACAAAAATACCCTCATGTGGGGTCCATTTGGTCAGATTTAACCATAAAAATTAACTGAGTTAGGGCTAAAGAACATAACTTGCAAGGGTTTGCAAACATCAAGTACGTTTTCTGTAATTATTGAAGATAAAGGACACAGTTTGCAATAAGTGACATACGTAAAGGACGATTTTTGTAATTTACTATAAATATATCTATATATGGCTTACCTCTTATAGTCTTATTTTGACTTCTCTTTGGTGTCGGCGCATTACCCTTTTCTGTGTTCTAAAAATAAGTAGAGGTTCTACGAGTCTAAATATAGCGCTTATGTTCCTACAGGAACCACAATTAGGTTGTTTAAAGTAAAGGAAAAACAAAAAGAAGAGGCTGGAAATGCATATAGGAGCGGACCCTTAAAGAAGCAAAGTGCATGGGAATCATAAAGGTTAACCTTTGATCTATTTATGTTGAGAAACATATAGGTTTTATGTATTTATATATATTAATTTTGTGTATCTTTTGTTAAGAATCGAGTGATCGGTTTTCTTAAACTAAGGTTTTGCCTCTCTACCATTACCCGAAAAGCAAAGCATTCATTGGGATTAAGGTTTTGCCTTTCGACCATTACTCGATAATGTAGGTTTTCCTTTTAACTCATTTGTATGAAAACGGGCGAAATATGGGTGTATTTGTTGAATAATGGGTCAAATATGCAAAACACATTGAATATAAGGAAAATTACCAAAATGTTGGTTGACCAAGAGTGTTTTCAAATTTGTCACCCTCCTGCGTCCTTGAAAGGACTACTCAGCCTCGGAAGCGTCTGCCTTTCACGTTGAAGCGTCCGCCTATCACGTTGAAGCGTCTGTTTCCTTTCAAGCCACAGGTGTCCGACACGTTGAAGCGTCCGTTCCGTTACGAAATTGCGGCAGTCACCGATGCATCATAACCATAAGTTTTTTAATGCGTCCCTGTGTACGTTTCCGAGGCCTGGCCGACGCTTCCGAGGCTTGCCGACGCTTCCGAGGCTTGACCCGACGCTTCCCTAGGCTTGACCGACGCTTCCCGAGGATTGGCCGACGTTTCCCAAGGCTTGACCGACGCTCCCCAGAGGCTTGACCGACGCTTCCCGACGCTTACGAAAAAAAAATGGAAACTCAAAAGCCGTTTAACTTTTACCGTTGCACACATTTACCCCACTATATAACCCGTTCACTTATCACTTATCAAACACCCGCCGTTTTCAAAAATTTTGCAAACAAAATCAGCCATTTCACTATAACTCCGACGCCGTCAACGACCCGACAATGGCCAACTCCTGGACTGACGTTGAAGACATTGCTCTGTGCGAAGCATGGGAGCAGGCCATGATCGATCCTCCACGTCGAGGACACGGTGGGCTCTGGGTCCGTATTCAACAGAATTTCGCCCAACTACGTGGTCCGGACCACAACCGGACCGTTGACGCACTATCCTCCAGGTTCCGTGTCCTGCGGTTGGAATGTGAGAGATTTGATCGATATTTCAAGAAAGTGGAGACAGAAATGCCGGACCTTGGTGAGGACGATCAGAAGGAGGTGGCCCTCATCAACTACCGTCATGAAGAGAGACATGATTTCAAACATGTCTCGGAGTGGGAGGCTATTAGGATATGGTTTTAGATATAATATTATGTGTTGTTTGTTTTTTTTTTATTTTTATTATGTTATGTTTTGATGTTTAATTAGTGTTTAATATAAAAATTTTGACTAAAAAATAACATGTTTTATATCGTTTAAAATTTGACTCCGTTAACATACATCTTAACCGGATCCCATGTTAGAAATGTTTATAAGTCATAAAAAAAATTTGGACAAAGATACAAAACTGCGTCTTTGGCCGACGCTTCCGAAGCTTCACGGACGCATTAGCAACTGAGGCGGACGCTTCAACATCGGACACGTGTCGCTTGAAAGAAAACGGACGCTTCAACGTGACAGGCGGACGCTTCCGAGGCTGAGTAGTCCTTCCAAGGACGCAGGAGGGTGACTAATTTGAAAACACTCTTGGTCTACCATGGTAATTTTCCCTTGAATATATAAAGTGGATCTTTATCGTGTTTTCATGTGTTCACAAAGCCACCAATAGTTTATTTAGAGAAGGACATATTATAATGCCAATAATATATTTTTTAATTGTATCAAATACATCAAGTATTTACGTATATCTAAAAAAATGATGCAGAAGTGTTGGCGGATCAGCCCAACCACCCGTTTTGACCTGCATATAAAATTATCCACTTTGACCTGAACCCATTTCCCATTTTTAATACATGTGACCTAGTTCGTCACCTCTATGATTAGTTGATGTGATTTTTAATGCATGAAACCTGCCCTCAATATAAATACAATTGTCTTATGGATTGTATAATCGTATGATTTACATACTTAGATCATAGATACATACATATAAAATCTCAAATCCTTTTAATAGAATTAACTATTAAGTGGATAGTTATTGTAACAATATAGTTTTTGTTATATTATTTAACTCATTAATTAAGTTTTAGTAAAGAAAGAAAAAACGTTTGTGGGTTGGGCTGATCCAAAATGAACTTATAATGATCTATTTCACTACCAAGGCGTTTTCCCTCTCTATTGAAGGTGTACATAATATGCAGGGACCAAACCATGAAGATCCATTGAATCCGGAGGCTACTGCTGTTCTAAGTGACAACCCACAAGCATATAGATCTAATGTTGAGACAAAAATGGGTGAAGGACATGTGGGCGATACATTTTTTTGCACGATGCATCTAACGTTTTTCTCGCTACAACAGAAACCTCACACTATATAAAGTACAATGTATTTGGTTTTTCTCTAGACTTTTGGTTGCTCGGTTTCAGAAATTACAAACTGTATTGGACGATTTGGTTTACGATTTATACTTTTATACTTAAAGTCATTTGTATAAGGTTTGTTTATTTTACTTTTAAATTATTTTATATTAATATGGAGCATCAGATCAACGTACATCAAGGGGAAAAACATGGTGAGGAATGTTAAACGGCAGAAAAAACGGAGAAGGTTTTAGGTATGCGATTGAAGAATGGCCGGTTTTCATGAAAGCGAATGGCCTTAATACGGGTGATTTACTGCATTTCACTTATGTGACTTCAGCAAATATGCTCGACTTAACACATGTGGATGCGGTGAATGCGGCATAACAGGTAAGGTTAGACGTTGATGGTGTAATCATTGTCTTTGTTCATCCAATCAGCCCTATTGTTCGGTGTGTATAATGTTTTTACTAATTAATTTTCAAGTAACTGATGCATAGATTAGCAAAGAGGCATTGGCGGATAATTCATTAACAAAGGAGGGTGGGCATTTGCCCGCTGTACAACCCATAAGTTTAGTGGTTGTGGCCCAAGTGCCCAAGGTCTTTTGAAGAAATTAAATGCTTTATGTAATGAGTGATTCTATTTCATTGACAAAAAAATGCTTCATGTACTTTCTTTAATTTTTTTATATTATAGAAATTCCAATGTGATGGTATTTTTGTTCTTTCCTCTATTATTTTCTCTATATAATATTGAATAGAGGCTACAATGTAAATGCTCTAAATATACATGCGTACTTTACATTCTTGCTTTTGTATGTTTTTATGGCTCTTTAAAACAAGAAAAGTTTAAGAAACCGAATTAAAAATTTATGGTGGAGAAAAGAGAAAGAGGATACTTTAGAGGTTAAAAGTGTTATTTTTATATTTTTATTTGTTGTAAATTAAATTTTCCTACCCGGAAAATTTCCGGATTATAACCTAGTTTAATATATTTGAAATATGTAAATTTCATGATGATATAAATCTCAAAAGAAAAGTTCAATACTTTAAAAAGAAAGCTCCATCTTCCGCTAAATAGATGTATTAGAATGAAATATTACCAAACAAATCTAAAACTATATATATATATATATATATATATATATATAATCAATTTTTTTTGAGTGTATAGTTCAAGTTAATTGGCATATGGTTTCGTGAAATTGACCCGAGTATCATCTAATATCATACATGTACCCGAAAAAATCTTTTTCTCAATCCCATACTCATATATCGTTACAAGTAACTTGTGTTCCATGATTTCCATTTTGTATATAAGTTTAATGTTGTAACAACCACTAGTTATGTTTAAAATATCTAGAATATGTAAATTTCATGATTACATAAATCTCAAAAGAAAACTCCAGTGCCTAGTTTTCAGTGGTGTTAAGAACTTCAGAGATTCATCATGTTTGTGGGATTGGATCGGTTGCTCTAATCGTGTTTAAGAAAAAGACATAATGTCGGGTGTTTTAAGCATTATTGGCTTCCTAGTCGAATGCCCTTGTATTTCAAGAAAGAAGGCTTATATGCAGCCTATCGAGCCACTGGCACTCGTGGGTCAAAAGCTGGTTACTTACATACCAAAATTCTTGAATGTTTCATCAAGAAACAAGTTGGTTTACATCAACATGGGCACTGGTCAATGCTTATGTGGTTGATCACAATGTCTGCTTAATGTAAAACGGCCCGGTGTCAATTGGTCATCATTCTGGACTCCTTGAAAACAATACCCGTGCTCCTAGTGTCGACTGTCTATCGTGGTGATGATCTAGAGGCCCCGTTGCATGAGAGACAGTTTGAATTCATCAACTGGATTAAAGAAACTGCAAAAGATGGAGATATGTGTTTGTGGGTGTTTATTCTGTGACCATGTATTAATCTTCAACGAGCCATGCCAAGGGGCTGCTCGTGAGTCTTGAACTACTCGAGATCAACTTGCAAAATGCTTGAATCAAATAGGCTTAAACGATCACGAGTTCGAGCTTGTATTGAAGCTCATTTAATAAAGCAACTCGACACGGGGGCTTTCTATGTTTCTAATACACTTTTCATGTCCAGATGGGGGTTTAAGGTCGAAGGTCTATCTGGAAACAGTGTCTCTGTTATCTTGAGGTATGATTTGCCTACATTTCACTCTTTCAATGTCCTAACTCCTGGTAGTTTTGCTAATTGTAGGATATTACTGGTATGGTTATTGTTGATGTATGTTAATTATACCAAACACATGATAAAAATAACCAGCATTTTCAAATTGGTAACATAAACTTGCCGGTCTAGTGTTAACAATAAAATAAAAATACCTAATATTAATTATTATCATTACATGTTTCGTAAAAGGAAAAGAAAAGCTTTTAAAACAGATGAATGGAAATATAATGAAAATGGGGACGCAACGTCAACATCTCCAAAGGCTAAAGTCACATGTCGACTGTCGAAATAAAGATTTATCTCACATCTCACCTGTTGGCCCAATAAAGCCCTTATGTTTCACGAAATGTCAATAATACCCCCTAAAAGTTTGATTCTTTTACGCTTGTGCATCAACAGTCATTAGTGCCCTCTACCTTTTGTCTTGTCTATAACAGTAACCACTCATTGTATGGTGCCACACCACTTCGCCCAAAAATTATGAAATTTACATTCATGATTTTTAAACCAATGATCACAAGTTCGTGCAGGACATGTTTGTGTATTTCACGGATTGTGTTTTTAACCACTGTCTAGATATGAATTTGGAGTAGTCTCTTTATACCCAAGATAGAGGTAAGACTTGCCTACATCTTACACTCTACCAATAGTCTGACTATAAGTAGGATTGTACTAGGTACGATTGATTGATGTATTTTCAACCACTCATAACAAATAAGTGCACATTTACGCGTATTTCATAACATTGCTCATATCTACATGCTCCGCGTGCATTTTAGAAAAAAAAAAAAGTTCCCTACATGATGTTTCGAAATTATTTGTTATATATTATCTTTAGAAAAACATATATTTTCAAGTGACCTATTAAATAGTATATAATTAATGTAAAGTCTCAAGTCTTGTATTTTCCATTACCTAGGGCCACTTCAATGGTTTATACTTTATCAGAATCATATCCTAAGATATCATCATGTGCATATGTTCAAATAATTCAATTTTTGTTTGTATTTGCATATGTCCAAACAAGTATTATTTGTGTTTTCTTTTTACAAAATAAACATTAATATTAGTAAGATGATTCATAGCAAGTAGCAAGTATTATAACAAGAATGGGCCCACAGCATCCTATAAAAGGGAAAAGTTTTCATTCATCTGAGTAAAGATGAACTGTCAAAAACAGAGCTAATATTTCCCAAATTTAGGACATGTTGTGATTGGGTTTGGGGGGGGGGGGGGGGGGGGGGGGGGGGGGGTTGGGTTAGGGGTACCTCACTTAAAACCCCATCCACATGTTCCCACTCATAAGCTACAAAAACCTTTTGTTTCTATCATGCCCCACCCCTTTATTCATTTTCCTCTTTGCTTCAAGTTTCAACTTTCAACACTAATTTATCATCAATATTACAAATTTCCAATAATCTTTATGGAACTTCAACTCTTCAAGTCATATCTAGATGCTAATTCAAATATGTAACCCCATCTTTTGCAATTTATTGGCACAAAATAAAGGACATAAAACCAACAAAATGAAAGAAAAAAAAACAAGTTAATGAGATAGTTTAAAGAAAAAACCTTTGATTAGAGCTTCAAGAACCCATAACAGCACAATTGTAAACAAAGACACCGGCGTGATCTTTAATCCCGAGAACCTTCCAATCCAAAACGCCGTTTTTAACACCCGAGTTTGGGTTCCATGAGTTAAGAACAATGGCTTCACCCTCGGGTCCTCGTTGCCCACCCACAACCAAAAGTTCATCTCCATAAGCCCTAAACGCTAAACCCCAACCGTTAGATGAATCAGCCCTAACCGGAAGCCTTCCCAAAACATCCCATACATTCTTTTCCTTATCGTACTTTTTAACCATGTTGGTTAAATATTCAACAGCGTATAACTGATTTCCGACGACTGCTACAAGAGGCGGTGCCATGACAGCCCGGTTTACATTAGGGTACATCCCGTCAATTTTCCGCCATCTTTTTGTTTTGAGATCAAGTTCTTCCCCACACGTTAACGAATCGTTCGGATTCGTCATTCCTCCTATCACGTAAAACTTTTCATCCATGAAAAAACCGGAACATAATCTACGTGGAGTATGCATGTTCGGTAACATTTCCCATTTACCAGTCGATGAATCGTATAACTCTGCTGATTCTAGAATGTTACCATTTTGGTCACTACCCCCTGCTACAATAGCAATCGACTCAAAACTCCCTGATGCGAACAAACAACGGGGATGACTCATTCCCTCGCATTTAACCCAATCTCGGTTAATTAAACTATACTTCCATATAGCAAACTGAAACAGTTCGCGACCAAAAACCAATAATTCACTACCGACGGCTAGCGATTCTTTATCTGCGTGATTAAAGCATTCGTCACAAGGGATTCTGGGCAACCGCATCCATCTTTGGCTCGTTGGATCAAACGACTCCCATCCTCTAGGATCGCAAAGCATGTACACCCAATGCTCTATGATCCCCAATCGTTTACGTAATTCGTACAGGTACCCGCTGTTTATAAGCGAATTAAACCTGGAATTTAAGCAGGATAGTGAAGCGTAATCGAATCTACATGCCCACGCAAGACAGATTAAAGCTACATCGTCGTATAATCCCGGAAGAAGAGAATCGTTTGATGTGTAATCTACCCTACCGTCGTAAGTTCCTCCCTTCCTGTTCATGTTTACCACCTCACTTCCTTTTTCTAGCTTTTATTGTTTGAATAATTTATCCAATGAAAAGTTGTTTGATGTTACACCAAGTACTTTGCAACCTCTGCCAGAAACTTAACCATTTCTCTAGTAATCTTCCTGTTGTACCCTAAAAAAGTTGAGAAAACAAGTGACATGTACCTATACCCCCAATTCAAAACCTGCAGTTTCAAAAACTCCTATATTTCATCATCATCTCAAACAAACCAAAATCCAACAATTCTGCATTCTATCCGTAAATCAGACATGAAAAACTCAGGCTCCACACGTCAATCCCTCGGTACCTCTTCAATCAATCGATCTCGAAAACAGCAAACTGTTTCCGAGACACTGAATCAAATTTACAAATAGATTTAGAATTTGAAGTAATTGAAATTGAAATACAGCAGCAGCAGCAGCAGCATGAGAACATTAGAATCTCACCGTAT
Organism: Helianthus tuberosus; assembly: GCA_030545235.1. NCBI lineage: Eukaryota > Viridiplantae > Streptophyta > Magnoliopsida > Asterales > Asteraceae > Helianthus > Helianthus tuberosus. Next base: position 154,465,653 of record CM060414.1, on the reverse strand, counting down.
AACCATTGCAGATTCCGTCGACTACAGTCACCCGAGCTGATGAATCTCTGATCTCCGAAGTCACGCAGAGTGTTTCACTCAGTTTCTATCAAAATACTGAATCAAATTTACGAATTAGAAGCAAAATCTGAAATAACCTAGATTAAAATACAGCAGACGAATAAGATCATTATAATCTCACCGTACAACCACAGCAGATTCTGTCGATTAAAGTCACCGAAGCTGATGAATTTCTGATATCCTAAGACACGCACAATGTTTCAATCAATTACGAATTAGAAACAAAATTTCAAATAACCTAGATTGAAATACAGCAGCAGTATGAAACAATCAAAATCTCACCGAACAATTACAGATTCACCGGAGCTGACGGAAAATCCAATCTCCGACAACGCAGAATGTTTCACTCAATTTCTATCAAAATCCAGAATCAAAATTTCAAATAACCAAGATTCAAATACAACAGGTGAATGAAAACGTTAGAATCTCACCGTACAACCACGGCAGATTCACAGACTCACCGGAGCAGACGGAATTCCGATCTCCGACGTAACGCAGCACGTTTCACTCAGCGTTTTCCGAAATCCTGAATAAAATTCACGATTAGAAGCAAAATTCCAATTAAACTAGATTCAAATACAGCACCGGCATGAAATAATAAGAATCTCACCGTACAGCCATGGCGGATCCGTCGGTTACAGTCACCGGAATGATGAAAAAACCGATTTCCGACGTCACGCACAATGTTTCACTCAATTTCTATCAAAATACCGAATCAAAACTACGAACTATAAGAAAAAACTGAAACAAAACCTAAATTGAAATGAAAACATCAGAATCTTACCGTACAAGCATGGCGGATCCGTCGGTTACAGTGACCGGAGCTGATGAAAAATCCGATGTCCGACAGCTTCGCCGGAGATGACTGTTCATACGCCGAGATTTCGCCGGAAACGTAACGGAATCGTTACATATATGTGTGATTCTGTTAGAGTGTGTGTTTGTGTGTGTGACAGATAGATTATTAGATAAAATGGAAAGAAAAAAAAAACCGGAACTTGTTGAGAAAAAAAATGGACTCAAAAGTGAAAAGGGGTTTTGTCGTTGATGAAAGTTACTATTCTGCCCCCTCAAGTTTTAGGTTTTTCTCTTTTGTTGCCTTTTTAGTTTTTGTCGTATGTGTTTGACAATGGATTTATATTTAAAATAGAGAAAAATGCCCGGATAGTCCCTGTGGTTTCGCCTTTTTTCACCTATAGTCCCTATCTTTCTAAAACTACTTGAATAGTCCCTGTGGTTTTCCGTTTTGTTCTCGGATAGTCCCTGGGTCTAACTTCAGTTACTTTTCTCTGTTAAGAGGGGTGTGAAATGACAAAAATACCCTTTCTTAAAAGGCCAAACCATAGGGACTATCCGGGCATCTTCTTCATTTATATATATACACACAACTATCTTCTCTCTCTATTCCCCTCTCTCTACCATTCTCACACACAGAGATCTCTCTCTCCCACCTCTCAACACCTTCACCACCGTTGATCAACCCGCCACCACCACCATCAACCTGTCACCGCCACCACCATCATCTGTACAATCTTATTCATATACACACACCTCCGATTTCGAAGATGAGCAAGAGAGACAGAGATGGCGGAGGTCACCGGCCGGCCACAACCACCCACAACATACCTAAATCAGTGGCGCAGGTGGCATGTGGTGTCGTCGGATTGCTGGTTTGAGCACAGAGAGACATAGATCGAGAGAGAGGGTGAAATCAGAGAGTGATGGTGATGATCGGAACACAATGGCAACGACAGAAAACGACGAGTCGTCGGACCGACGACCAAAAGCACCGACAATGGCGGCGGTGGTGATTCGGCTCCCAGATCCAGCAGGTTCGATTCTGATTGGTTCTTGGTTCGGGTTTTTCAAGTGAGTTTCGAGTTTTATTTGGGTATTTCGAGCTCGGGTCGGATACGGTCAAGTCGAAGATGACCTCCGGCCGCTGAGTTATGGTGGTTCTGTGATCGGTTCAGGCACGGTATAGTCTCGGCTCAGTTGGTTCAGTTGCGGGTCAAATCCGGTAGGTTCCGGGTCAGATTTGTTACGGATGCAACTGTGAACTAAAGTGTTGTTACGGATGCACGGTATAGTCTCGACTCAGTTGCTTCTGCACATATGTTTGACTTTCCTAGCCTATGTAGTCATGTAAATCGATGTATTTTAGTTTCGATGATCAATCTGGTTTGGTAACCTGTGCATTTTGGAAAGTGTTAGAGCTGGGTTGTGGGTTAGTGATTTGGGGAGTGTTTTGTTTGGAATAAGATGAATTGGTTGAAGAAGACGGTGGTTCTGCGCGGCGGAGACTGGCGGCGGCACGGTGGAGGGTGGAGGAGGGTGTGGTGGTGGGGTTTTATAAATAAAAATGAAGAAGATGCCCGGATAGTCCCTATGGTTTGGCCTTTTAAGGAAAGGGTATTTTGGTCATTTCAACACCCACTTAACTGAGAAAAGTAACTGAAGTTAGACCCAGGGACTATCCGAGAACAAAACGGAAAACCACAGGGACTATTCAAGTAGTTTTAGAAAGATAGGGACTATAGCTGAAATAAGGTGAAACCACAGGGACTATCCGGGCATTTTTCTCTTTAAAATACTTAAAGTAATGTTTCTTTTTTATATAAAAGAAAAGCTTATTTCATTTTCACCTCTTTCTTTCTTGTATTTTAACTAGCAAAATTCCCCCACGCTACGTGAGAGGGATTCGGTCATTATATGTTTGTTTCGTTACGATATTTGTACGGTAGCGATACTCGATAAAGCAACCAAAAAAGAAAATCCAAATTATTTCTCTAAGATATATCATTGATGAAAAGTTTTAAATGACTCTACCAATAATATAACCATTTCAAAATTGAAGGGAAGAAACAAATTTGACATAACAACGTATTTCGTCTTTTTAAAAAACGAATGAACCAAAGTATATTATTTATGGTATAAGGTGTGTAACAGAAGATTATAAAAAGTCAAAGTTATCATTCATGCAAGTTGGTAATTGTTGTAAACTATAGGGTTAAAAAGGGGTTTTTTTTTATAAGTATAAAGTGTTTAAGTGAAACTAAAAAATATTAAAAAATAGTTAATATCATTATTCACAAAGGCTGATAATTGTTATATAAACTATAGAGTTAAAAAGTATTTTATTTATAGTATAAGGTGCTTAAATGAAACTAAACAAAATTAAAACAAGTCAACTAAAAAAAGTCAATGTCACAAAGGTTGATAATTATTATGTAACGAGTTTTCAAGAGCCTTGTGACGGAACCGTTAAATCAACCGTTAAATCAAACAATAGACATAAAAAACTAAGACACGTGCACACGTTGCGGAGTGTTTGATCAAACCGCTTTAAGAGCCAAATAAAATCACATAATTTAATTAATATGTATTTACAAAATTAATTAAAAATTGTAATTCATATATGAAAGTAAATTTACTTTAAGAATGTACTAAATCTATATCTATATCTATATAAATACTAGTGCTAATATCTGTGAACTTCGCGGGTAGGATAAAATAATATGTTATTGAGGTATTGACAAAGAACATTATACATTTATATTGATCATAACGAAATTCTCTGAAGGAAATTATTATGGAACTCTCAGGTAAAATAAGTAATTTAAACAACCATCGTACTATTGATATGAATAAAACGAAAAGATAAATAAATGATGAAATTACGTTTCTATAGTTTGAAATATCAATAAAAAGCCTATTAATTTAATGCTTCTGCTTTTGGAGCTTCGTAACCAATAACCTCGTATTCGTTATTGACAAATTGAAAAAACAATCATCACCTAACAAAATATCTTTGACTGGAATCCTGCCATACCATCCAATAACACTAAACCTATTGTAAAGAAGACCGTACTTAAATAAACAACTCATCAAGTTTTATACGTTAAAGATACACTTTGAACGACTACAACCTTGTGTCTTGTATTTTTTTGATAGATTTTTTTATATATTTTACACGTTTGACTGGGTAAGAAATATAGACTTCGGGGCTGTTTGTAAGCCTCTGAATGGTCATTAAGAGGCTACCTCTTAATGGAACCATTAAGAATTTTACCAATGAGAAGGTAGAAGAATGTGACATGTGATGATTTACCATTCAGATGTTACCTCTTAATCATTCAGACTTGAGGTTACCTCTTATTCATTCAGAGGTTTTAAACCATTAAGAGATAACATCTGAATGGTCATTAAGAGGCTACCAAACAGGCCCGAATCCTCAAATCAATACATTTAGAGATATATGGGAAAAACAAAACTTCTTTACACAAGAATGAGAACTTTTTTTGCCAAATATTTAACGAACTTATATACCTTGTCTAGGGATGGCAAAAATACCCGAGCCCGACGGGTATACCCGAAACCCGACACAAATGGGATGGGTATACCCGATACCCGACGGGTATTGGGCCGGGTATGGGATTAGTTTTAAAAATTTTCACAGGTATGGGTCGGGTATGGGATTAGGTGATACCCGACCCGATTACCCGAAACCACATACCCGTTTACCCGAACTATATACCCGATTTTTTTATTTATATTTTATTTTTCATTAACCTTTGTCTATTAGTGATTTATTTTAGTTTATAAAAAAATTATTTTTTTATATGTATTTGATAATAGTATTTATATTTTATATGTTGTGAAATATATACATGTAAGTGTATAAGTATTATAAAGTTGTTATTAATTTATGATATAACTTATATGTATGTAATGTACATTTTTTGTTTATAATAGTTGTATAAATAAAATTATATAATAATTATAATAGTAAAGAAATGTATTTGGAAATCTAAACGTATATCTTTTAACAAACTAATGGGTATACCCGATACCCGCGGGTATACCCGATAACCGACGGGTAATTCCCGACAAATACCCGACGGGTATTGGGCCGGGTATGGGACACGATTTAACAACCGGATATGGGTATGGGATTACCAATACCCGACCCATTGCCATCCCTAAACTTGTCAAAACGACCAAGAAGAATATAATGTACAATTGCACTTCTAAAAAGGTTGATGGGCCCATGAAGTGTGCAGATACTTTAGAACCCTGTTTTCAAACAA